>CM053769.1:501917358-502124085 GCA_028658325.1 Potorous gilbertii | reverse complement strand
GAATATTGTAGCCAAATTCCAGAGTTCCCAGGTCAAGGAGAAAATATTGCAAGCAGCCAGAAAGAAACAATTTGAGTACTGGGGAAATACAATCAAGGTAACACAAGATCTAGCAGCTTCTACATTAAGGGATCATCAAAGGATGTGGAATAGGATATTCCAGAAGTCAAAGGAACTAGGATTAAAACCAAGAATCACCTATCCAGCAAAACTGAGTATAATACTTCAGGGGAAAAACGTGGTCATTCAATGAAATAGAGAACTTTCAAGCATTTTTGATGAAAAGACCAGAGCCGAATAGAAAATTTGATTTTCAAACACAAGAATCAAGAGAAGCATGAAAAGGTGAACAGGAAAGAGAAATCATAAGGGACTTACTAAGGTTGAATTGTTTACATTCCTACATGGAAAGATAATATTTATAACTTTTGAGACTTTTGATAGTACTAGGGTAGTTGGAGGGATTATATACATATAGATAGAGGGCACAGGGTGAGTTGAATAGCAAGTGATGATATCTAAAAAAACAAAATTAAGGGGAGAGAGGAATATATTGGGAGAAGAAAAGGAAAAATAGAATTATTTATCACATAAAAGAGGCAAGAAAAAGGTTTTCAATGAAAGGAAAGAGAGGAAAGGTGAGAGGGAAAAAATGAACTTTACTCTCATCACATTTGACTTAAGGAGAGAATAACATGCATGCTCAATTTGCTATGAAACTCCATCTTACACTACAGGAAAGTAGGGGAGAAGGGGATAAGAAGGGGCTGGGGGAATGATAGAAGAGAGGTCAAATGGGAGGAGGAGGTAATTAGAAGTAAATACTTTTGAGGAGAGATAGGATCTAAAGAGAAAATAGAATAAATGGGGGGAAGGATAGGATGGAGGGAAATATAGTTAGTCTTCCACCTGACTTTTATGGAAGTCTTTTGCATAACTACACATATATAACCTACACTGAATTGTTTGCCTTCTCAGTGGGAATGGGTGGGGAAGGAGGAAGGGAGAGAAGTTGGAACTCAAAGTTTTAAAGATGAAGGTTAAAAATTGTTTTTACATGCAACTGAGAAATAAGACATACATGCAATGGGGTATAGAAATGTATCTTTTCCTGCAAGAAAATAGAGGGGATGGGGATAAGAGAAGGGAGAGATGTGATAGAAGGGAGGCCAGATTGGTGAAAGGGGCCATCAGAATGCACTCTGTGTTAGGGTGGATGTAGAAGAGAGAGATGGGGAGAAAATTTGGAACTCAAAATCTTGTGGAAATGAATGTTGAAAACTAAAAATAAATAAATAAATTAGAATGAAAATAAAAAGATTAGTCTACCTGATTTCAAGTCCAGTGGATAGAGATTCACTATCCCCCCTACCCTTCTCTAAAAGGGTTAACTTGCTTTCTTGAGGTCATATAACTAGTCTCTGTGAAAGGCAGGATTTGAAACCAAATTGTTATGATTGCAGAACTGGTCCTATATCCTCAAACCACTCTGCCTCTGAGATCTGGATGTATCAAAGAATAGTCTGGCAGCATCATTTTACCATAGAGGAAACTGAGTCATATGGCAGTTGAAGTGAGTTGGTTGAGGTCACAATGAATTATTTTTCTAGCCCAAGAGTTCAGATTTAACCCACAAGTGAGTAACCAGGGCATAAGCTACAACCAGGAGCGGGTTTGCAATTCTATATCTCAGAACAGAATCATGGATTCAGCCCACAGACTTGAATAACAAGGGCTGAGATTATGAATTTTGGATCATGGATGCACTTACAGATCTATTGCTCTGAACCTACAGAGCTTCCTAGTCAGTTTACAGGGGCTAGACCAGCAATTGTCTGCTAGAGCCCCAACTAGGAGCAAGTCTAAAGTTATATTTGCCCAGACTCAAATTGGGGTTAGTAATCTGCAAAGCTCAGACTAGGAGGGCAATGATTAGATTGTACCCTAGATCAAACATATTAAGGCTTGTTAAAAATTTAAAGCTTACTAGACTTAGCTACCTCTAGGACCCTTAAAGAACATAGCACTTAATACTTGGAGAACTCAGTGGCAAGACCAAGATAAAACAGATTAGGACTATATAAACCCTTACATTTCCTCCAGAAATATGCAGGTCTTCGCCATAACATGAAGTTCCAATTAAGTTAATAAGGCGACAAGAATGAATAAACAGATAAGTATACACAAAATATCCATAATGCAATATGACTTGGGGTAGGGGGTGGGGAACAAGAAATAGGATAGATAGACTGGAATATAGAGTACGTGAGAGAGAGAGAAATATGAAAACAGTCTAAAAATAATTTGGAGCCAAATTGTGAAGGGCTTTAAACTCCAGGCAGAGAATTTTGTATTTCATGATAAGGGCAATAGGGAGCTACTGAAGATTCTTGAGTAAAAGTGTACTTTAGCCATATCTTTAGGAATATAATTTGGCATTTGTTGGAAGATAAATTTGATCAGAGAGAGAAAGGAAGCAGGGAGATTAATTAGGAGGCTATTTCAATAGTCCAGGTGAGAGATGATGAGAGCTTGAATCAGAGTTCTGGTTGTATGAATGGAGAGAAAAGGAATGAATATGAGACATGTGATGGATATAAAATCGATCTTGGTAATTGATTGACATGTCAAAACAGAAGCACAGCAGGGACCAGCTGAACTTGGTATCTTCTCGCCTTC
Source organism: Potorous gilbertii (assembly GCA_028658325.1). Lineage (NCBI taxonomy): Eukaryota > Metazoa > Chordata > Mammalia > Diprotodontia > Potoroidae > Potorous > Potorous gilbertii. The sequence goes on along the minus strand of CM053769.1, from coordinate 502,121,406 downwards.
AGTTCCTTGACTTCCTTTGCTATCCCACTAATTCCTTTCTAAATCCCAATCCAGGATTACTACCACTATCTGCTTTCTGTCCTCCTACTTTCCTGCTGTTGGATGCTGCCAAGAGGGTCATGCAACCCTGTTGACTGGGTCCATGATGAGTTTATGTTACTCAAATTCATCTAGGCCCTCATTGTTACATACCAGTTCATATACTCTACTGCTATTGATTCTCTATTGCAATGTTTCCCACCAGATTTGTTCTAAACCTTCTCCTCTTTCATGAGTATAGCTAATCAATCTATCAATCACTAACTCAGCATTTACTCAGTGTCTACTATGTGTCAAGTTTGGCACTAAGCACTAGGGATTCAAAGAAGAGGCAAAAGACAGTTCTTGTCCTCAAGGAAACTCAATGTGGAAGACAACATACAAACAAATAGAATACAACTATCTCCCCTTTCTTCTTCTCTGCAGAGGATTTCTCCTGATATTTAGTAAAAACAAAAGAACAAAAACATGAGGCCATCAGCTGTGAGTTCCCTCCTCTTCTCAGTTCTACACCTCAAGTCCCCTAAATATCATCTTCCAATCTCTCCAGTAAAGCTTTAGGTTTTATAGTCAAAGGTCTCTGAGCTCTGATGTTCGCTTGGGCAAGACATTATTTCTTTGGCCTCAGTTCTCCCACCTACAAAATATGTGGGCTGAACTGGATGAGCTGAAAAATTTATATCTCAAGTTTCCAATGATCTGTTTTTGTACATGAAGTTATTGATAATTTGTAGTGATAAAAGCTGACCTGAATTCATCAACAGAAGGCAGGTAAAGTAAGGGCTGGAGTAGAATACGTATGTGAATTTACTGAATAAGTAATGGTTCCCTTTCGAATCACAGGGAGATAAGTACCTATGTGTGTCTATACATACATATACTAGTCATTAAACCAAAATAACCAAAGGTTTAGAGAAGCCATGGGGGACAGGGGAGAGAGAGCTGACTGTGGTGTCGAGGACGACCAGAGTTTAAGCCCCACCACCTTTGATACATACTGGCTGTATTTCTTCACAGAAGTTCCCTGTGCTGATGAAATAATAAGTCTGGACAAACAAGCGGATTATGGTTTGGAAGGATCTTACGGAGAGCTGTAGAGTTGGAAGGAATTTTAGGTATCATCTAGTTCAACTCGTTCATTTTACAGATGAGGAAACTGAGACTCAGACTTGCTCATGACTTCTATGGTAAGAATCAGGTTTACAGAAACAGCCTTGTCTAAAAGAAAGGAAATTGAATTGAGAGTCAAAAAGCCCAAGTTCCAGTCCCGGTTCTTCCTCTAGCTATCTGCGCCCCCTAGGACAAGTCACTTACCTTGGTCTGAACCTTGGTTCTTCCCTTTATAAAATGAGAGAGCTGGATTATTTGCTCCCAAAGGTCTCTTTCATCTCTAAGAAACTGTGACAAGAACGCAGGCATCCTAACTTCTGGCCCAATGTTCCTTCCACAGAGCCACAAGGGTGCCATAATCTAGGTGTGAAACCACAGTATTAACTGCTCTGTGATCACCAATCCCCAAACTCATGGCTTATTTCTGAACTTTCTGTCCCTGAAAAGCTGCCCACCTTATGCCACACTAGGGGATGATGGCTGCTTGTCTCCTCTCAACCACAGATTAGCCCAGTCCTCCTCCCCTAACTCCTTCACTCTCTAACCCCCACCCCTCCACACATACTCTTAGCCCACCTCCTGAAACACACACCCAGGGATGGCAACAGGACTGGGTGTACATCGTCAGTGACTAATGATGCTGGTGCATTGTTTTCTCGTGTCTCACTGGCATGCAGGATGACAGACCTTGGGAGCCTGGGCATTAATACTGAAGATTTATAGTCAAATCTGTCACGGATGAAGGAGCTTCCCCAAAACTCAGCTCGGCCTGAAGGTCGCTTTTCCTGGGTGATAAGTGCAAAGAGATGTCCTCACTCACCCTTTCGGTCCCTCCCTCAAGTCAGAGCACAGGGTACACCAGAGGAATGAGAAAAAGAAAGAAGGAAATAAGAAATCACCTCTTGCTTGGCCACAGGCTCTATTTCCTCTGGGTTTCAAGTAACCCTTGTGATTCATGCTGCATTTCAAGTATATTGAAAGAAAAATGAGATGAATAAGCTCTATTTAGTGCTTGGAGTGGAGGGAGATAGTATGGAGACAGTGGTGGCAAGAGAAGCTATGGAACTGGGAATAGATCATGAAAATCTTGGGCCAGATGCTGTAACTTCCTTGGATGGTGGAGTGGAATGATGGCTAGATTTAGAGCCAAGAGACAATGGGGTTTGAAATCCAACTCAAACATTTTAGTTATTAGTTGTCTTGTTATGGTCACTTCTGTGCCTCAACTTCCCCATCTGTAAAATGGAGATGGTACTTGCTGCGTTGATAGGAGGAAAGCCCTCTATAAGTGTGAATCGTTAATTATCATTATGGTAGAAGACCGTGGGTTCTTTACCTTCTTAATGTCATGGAACCCTTTGGCAGTATCTGGTGAAATCTATGGATTCCTTCTCATAATTATGTTGTTAAATACATAAAATTACAAATGAAACCAGTTATTTTGAAATATAGTTATCAAAATAATAAAAGCAAAAAGACCTCACTAAGTTCACAGACTTCGAGTCAAGAAATGCCATGCTAAAATGGCTGCTGGTTATTTTGAGATTGGTAACTTCAGTGAGTAGCTACTCTTGGTGAGTGCCAGCTGCCCTGGAAGTCACTCAGACTACTGACCACACACACAGCATCACATACACCAGCCCTCTTTCTCCCTACTACTCCTGTGAGAGAGGGAGACTGATGGCAATGGTCCTCTGGAAAGTGAGTAGGCAGAAGCCAACTTCCAATCCAGTAATTAGCAAGCATTGAGGACCCACTGTATTGCCTTGTGTTAGATGCTGAAGGAGTACATAGAAGTATAAGACACAATCCCTGCCTTTATGCTTCTTAAAACATAGTGCAAACATACATAGGGTAATGGAAAAGTGTGATCAACCTTCTGGAGATGAGAAGTTCCAGAAATACAGGAATTAAATAATCCTAGAAAGCTATGGCAGAAAGATAACTGGATTTTAAACTGGAGGATTAGGGTTAGAACTCCCACTTTTACACTTAGTAGCTTTGTGACCTTGAAGATATTCCAACCTCTTTAGACTTCAGTTTCTCCTTCTGCCAAATGGGGATAGTGATACCTAAATTAGTAAATGAGACAACTATACAACCAAATGATATAGAGTTGGTAGAGCCAGATATGGAGTCCAGAGGACCTCGGTTTGAATATTGCCTCAATCACTTACTAGCTGTGTGATTGCGGGTGAACCATTTAACTTCTCTGTGTCTCGGACATCTGTAAAATGGAATGATAACAGCATTGGGTTGTTGTGAGAATCAAATGAGATAATATAAAGGACTTTACCATTCTAGAATGCTATAAAATGTTAGCTATTATGGCAATAACAATACAGAGATGTAAGAGATGTTTGGGGGTTATTGACAAATCAGTGGTATGAAGAGCTACTATGCGCTCAGAGGGGAAAGAAATTTCTATCAAGAAGAACTGTGCAGGCTGGAAAGGCTTCTTAAAGAAGCAAGAACTTAAACTTAGTCATGATTATTTCTAGGCAGAGAGAATAGCTAAGGATGCAAACTATACAAGGGATGGATTCAAGACTTAGACTGTCTAAGCCTCATAGCAAGACATGAGTCACCAAAAGGACCCAAGATAGCTGTACCAGATGCCAATCCCCATCCACAGAAAAGTGTTGCAGTGAGGTTCCATGTTCATAGGAGTCCTCCCTCTCCCATTTCCTTCCCTTTCTCCCATCCCCAAGTCCTATGGAGAAGGAGGGAAACCATGGATATGCAGAAAGGGCAATAGGTGAGACAGTTTGAGGAGCAGGCTGCTCCCAGCAGCTGGTAGCCCTTGGCAATGTGGATGGATGGAGGATAAGGCTGATTTGTGCCAGTATCCTGTGTGCTGGAGCCCGGGCACATAAGTGAGCAAGTATATTCATTCCTGGGTTATAGATGAGCTAAATTAGCTGTGACGCTCATTAGCGGCAGCTTCTAATTAGTGAAAATTAATATTGGCTTTGATAAAGATGTTGGCACTGGCTCTCTGAGGCGAAGGCATTATCGACCTTGTCAACTTGTCTAACGATGGCTAAGTGGCATTGCCAGTGGACCCAGGGCCCTGGCACCTGCTCACCTTCAAAGGGTCCGTGCAAACCTGTCTGTCTACCCAAACTCGAATGTTTACCTTCCAAAGGGAGCATTGAGCTAACTAGGGAAATCTAATAGAGAAATTCCTAAATTAGGAAAGAGGATCCCAAAATACCAGTCTTAGCTCTGCCAGTGAATCAAGACCATGTTGCCAATATCTTCTGAGTCTCCAGTTTTCTTGCCAGTGACTTGTGCTGACAAACTGAGTTATTACCGTAAAATGCTTTGAGATCCTTCAGAACCTTGTGTTGCTATCAAATAAAATCAAATGAGAGACTATATGTAAAGTACTTTTAAAATCTTAAATTGCTAAGTAAGTTCAAACTATCATTATTACATTTCAAGTGTATTGTTACATTTCAAGAAATATAATATAGTAGAAACACTTTGGATTTGGAATGAGGGTTAGAACTAGGTTTCTTCCTGGACTTTGTCACTCACTTGCAGAATTACAGAACCATGAGATTTCTGAGTTGGAAAGGATCTTAAACACTATGTGGCCCAACCCCACCTCCACAAAAGAATCTGCCTCTACAATATACCTGCTACTGAAGACCTCCAATGAGATGTGAAACCCACTGTTTTCCAGGTGGTTAACTCAAATTATTAAGAAGTTTTCTCTTAAGCCTTAATGACTCAGTCAACCTCCAAGGGTTTTGATTCAACAAGCATTTATTAACTCTCTGCTGTATGTAACACAGGACCAAACTGAGAATATGCGGACAAAAAAAAAAGACTTTGAAATTGCAGAGCTTATATTCTTCTACAGGACTAGTCAGTTAACCTCTCTGGCTCTCAATTTCCCATCTGCAGAATGAGGGAATTGAAGAAAATGATCTCCCAGTTCTGCCTTCTGGTCCTACGGCCTGTCACTTTAGTATATCCAGACATTGTTAGAGCTAGTGTGCAAGCCACACTCACTTTCCCAGAGTGACCCATTTCACCATTCAATTAAATTGTAGAAAAATTCAGTCCAAGGAACAAGTTCAAAGCCCCTTCCAGAAGCCATTATCTCTGCCCTACTCACCGTGGTCCAGTAACTCAATGAGGTGACTGAGGAGGGAAAAGTCAATGTTTCCTAGTTTCCTCAGCACAATGATTTAGGACCTGAAGGCTTCATCTCATTTCAAGTGGGGCCATTGTACTATTGTTCACCCACAGGCCACAGATCTCTCTCTCTCTCTCTCTCTCTCTCTCTCTCTCTCTCTCTCTCTCTCTCTCTCTCTCTCGTCAAAGGGCAATGCCAAAAATATGTGGCTTCCCTACCTCATCCTATTCCCTGGCTAGAGACCTGGCATCTCAGCCCCAGGATGGCAAGAAGAAGAAATGGATATGTCTATTTTTAATCCAAATAAAAGGAAAGTGTTTGCCACCACCGAGTTTATAAAAATAACAATGCATTATTCGTGCATTAATAACAATAAAGGTGTCAAACTGTCAGATAAGAAGTTAATCTCATTCTGAGCACAATTAAAGACGCTATTATCCTGCCACCTGGGGCCACTTTGGCTTTTACAACACAGCAGGCTTAATAGATAAAAGGGACATGAGGAGGGACATGAACTAAGCACGGGAGTTGTTGGCACTGCCAATATCTCCCCTCCATTGCCCCTTCTCACTTTCTGCATTACAGCTCCAACGAGGCATCTACTGTAATCACTGCCCCAAAGATGCCTTAGTTCTTGCCAAAAGGCTGAGCCCTCAGTGAGCCACTAATAAGGCAAATATAAACTTAGCTGCTGGGGATGGTACTATATATTATAATAGGTAAGAGGTGCTGGTGGGAGCAGGAGAAGCTGGGCACACTGCTGCTCCAAGTGCCCATTGCAAAAGAAAGCTTATAACAGAAAAGGGCAAACAGGAGTCAAGATCATAGGGGGTCTTGAATGCCACTGTAAAAGCTTATACTTTATTCAGTTGAAACCACTGAAGGTTTTTAAGGAGAGGAGTGATATGACCAGGGTAATCATTTAGGAGATTCCTGGGTAGTAGTGTAAATGATAAATTGAAAAAAAAAATAGTTTGGAGGCAAACAGACCAATCAGGAGGCCGTTGTAATTCTCTGAATTCGGCAGCTAGGTTGGTGCAGTGGATAGCTTGAAATCAGAAAGACTCATCTTCCTGAGTTCAAATCTGACCTCAGACATTTTCTAGCTGTGTGACCTTGGGCTAGTCACTTAACCCTGTTTGCTACAGTTTCTTCAAAATGAGTTAGAGAAGGACGTGGCAAACTACTCCAGTGTTTTCCCAAGAAAATCCAAAGACAAAGAGTTGAACACAACTGAAAGACTGGAACAATAAAAACATAGTTCTCTAGCCAAAAAGAGACCAGTACCTAAATAACAGTGGTTTCACTGGGAGTGGAAAGTGTTTTTGTGGGTGTGAGGCAGGGAGAGAGTGAAATGATTTAGCAACAGATTGTATTCCGAAAGGAAAATTTCAAAGAAATCAGATCATCCAGGAATTAACCAATAAACACCAATTAAGTGCTAACTATGTATGCTAATCCCTGGGGAAAGAAAGAAAAAGCAAAATCAACCCTCAGGGAGTTTACATTCCAATGGCAGAGCCCACCTATCTGCAAACTGGCACACAGAAGAGAAATAGGAGGAGATAAGGCAAGATAATGCAACTAGAGTCAGAAAAGAAGCTCAGAAAATTACTGGAAAAAGATGCAGAGAAAGCATGCCAGCAAAGGGGAATGGAAAGAACATTGAATTCTAATGTGAACCTACCACTCAATATCTTGGTAACCTCAGAAAAGCCAATCAACTCTCTGGGCTTCAGTTCTCCTGATTATGAAGTGAAGGGATTGGGTGAAATATCCTTTAAGGTCTTTTTTCCAAATCAAAATCTATAATCTTAATTTTTGGACTAGAGCAACTCACAAAGACCGAGTGCTGAGTCAAAGAGGGCTTGAGATCTGAGTGGGTGACGTATGAATTGATCCGTGGAGGGAGTACTCACTCAGCTAAAATTATGCTCCTTCAAGTAGAGTTTTGTGCCTTATCAACTCTCTAAGTCTGTCTCTCCAACTAGGCTCTAAGCTCCCTGAAGGCAGAAACTTGAGGTTCAGCTTCTCTCTCTCTATTCCCTTAAACTAGGAAGTGTTTACTCCAACGATCATGGCAACCATATTTCTAGAGGGCTTTCAAGTTGCAAAGGCACAAACAGCAGAACCAGGAAAACAAAGCACCTAATGGCTCTAAGTGGAGAGAACAAGACAATCACATTGAACTCTAGGACATTATCATGACCAAGCTTGACACCAAGCATAGAAATAGGAGAATGAACCAGCCTTCCTGTCAGGCAGAGATGAGGGTCTGGGGCTATGGAACACCACATTTAACATTGGACTTGGCTGAAAAATTACTTAGTTGTTGCTGAATTCTTTCCCCTCTTCTTTTATTCTTTGTTATAAGGGATGTCTCTCTTGGAGGGGAAGAGGGAGTGCTGTATTTGGAAATATAGATGATGTAAAAGCAAAATTGTCCATAAAAAAACCTTAAAAACAATGAATAAATGAATGAATGAGTGAACCTGAGCGGTATGGATAGATGCTGGGAGAGGCTGTTAGCAAGACATAGGCCAGATTGCAAGAATAAGTCACCCCTTGAGTTCTGAACGCCATTTCTGGTTCAGAAGACAGATTACGCTAGCAAACTTTCACAGATAATACAAGGTTCAAGATATCAATGAAGAAAAAAGAAAAATAGGAGAAGAAAAAGAACAGTAAGAAAAGAGAAAATTGAAAAAGAAAAAAGAGAAAAGAAAAATATACACATAGTAGGGAGTGATTGGGGGGAGGAGTGATTAAATGGGTATTACTTCAGGATCTACTCAATTGACAGAAGGTAGCATGAAGTTAGGTGTCATGAAAATACCAGAAGATACCACAGCTTGCCCTGGTTTTCTCAGCTAATACCACCATATACCCTATTCTCCCCATCTGTAGAATGGGAATAATTTGTCTTGAATACAGCGTGTCCCAAAAATCTCAGTTCAGTTATAGGCTTCAATATCTGGAAACTGCACTAAGGCTTTTGGGACAACCCTGTATGTGGAGCTTGTTAGCATCAATTTTAGATATGAACAAATTGGGGGGGGGGCACAGAAAACAAGGTTCACTCTCCCTCTTTCCTCAGACCTCATGGCAACTCAGCTGATTTCTCTAAAGATTCCTGTCAAGAAAATTGCAATTATAAAAATAAATCAGGGACATTTCTTCTCTTTCCTAAATGGTCTCCTACCCCATATTTCCTTGCCAAGGGAACTGTAGGGGGATATAGTCAGTTATTACGGAAGCCCAGCATTTCACTTCCTGCTCAAAGGATGAGAAACTTTTATTTTGAATATATGACTCCTGTAAGATTTTCAATAAAGACCATATTGTGATAGCAGTTTCAGACCTTGGTCACCATTTGCCTAACAGACTAAGAATGCACTTTTGCAGTTCAAATGAAAATTTTAAAACTTAGATACTAGTTGAGCATGAGATCATAGACCCATGGAAATATCCCAGCACAGACTATACAAAGGAGGTGAGTAGAAGGAGATTGGACTGTATCCTCTTTGGGCATTCCCTGAATGCTCATGGTAATAAAAGTCCCTGGTTTTAACCCCAAGATTCCCTTAGGGCTCCTGTAGAGCTGAAGGTCACCTATCCAATCTCTCATTCACTTACCGTAAGTTTCACAAAGTGCTTCCCTCCCCTACAATCCCACCATGTTAGTACTACAAATATTATCCTCATTTTGCAAATGAAGAAACCAAGGTTCTGAGAGGTTAAAAAGACTCGCACATTGTCACAACTGGAGCTCATGTCTACCGATTCAAAGGCCAGGGTTCTTTTTTCCTAAACCATTCTCTCTCTCACTATGATTTCAGGAAAAAAAAATAGAACTTAAGAAACCCAGAAAGTAAAAGAAACATGCACAGCTGAGGAGGGGAGGGAAGAAAGGGGGAATTCAGTAGGCTACACTATGTTACCAATTTGCAAGAACAGTGCCAATGAAAGACAAAATTGAAGGCATGTTTATCACCAGAAAAGGAGGTTGGCTAGTCAGAGAGATAATGAGAGACAACCAATGGGCCACCCTGATGCTAAGGATGCAATGCTCTGGTTATAAAGAGAATTCAATTAAATTCAGCAAATCGTTAAAAACTGATTAAGCACCTACTATGTGCCAGGCACAGAGTTAAGTCCTGGAGATATAAAGAAAGGCTAAAGATAGTCCCTGCTCCCAATCTAGGGGACATAAACAACAACGTAGAAGCCAGATATATAAGAGATAAATGGAGAGAATGGGATTTAGCAAATGTCAAGCATTGTGCTAGGTGCTAGAATTATCAAAAAAAAGAAAGAAAGAGAAAGAAAAAAGAAAGAAAGAAAGAAAAATATAGAGAAAGCTCTTGCCCTCCGGATGCTTACGACATTCTAGGGGAAGATGACATGCACAGAATAAGAGGGAGTCCTCCAGCTACTGTGTTGGCCACTCTATGGAGGACTCACAAAAAGACATAAACGAGAATGATACTGGATGACAAGGCATGAATGGGGCCCAATTCTGGGATCATCATCTGGGACACATAAGTGTCAAGATGATGATTATTCATACCTCCCTCTCTCTATGCATTCCAGAGCACATGCTCCAAACTCTGCTGTCTGTACTCATCCCCCAGCCTCCTATAGAAAGGCTGGGCTTTTCAGAAGGAAGACTTCATCCACTTTTACCTAGGACTAAAGTCCTTGCTCGAACTAAACTGCCAAGCATTCAAACTATGCTTCAGAGAGTGTAACTCTGATGGGCTGGCCGTATTGTTCGAATGCAAAATATACACTTGCCAAAAAGACTATTTTATGGAGAACTCACACAGGGCATGCGATCACATGGTGTCCTGAAGAAGTGATGCAAGGACACTCTCAGGGTCTCTCTCAAGAACTTTGGATTTGACTGTGCAACACGGGAGACACTGGCACAGGACCACTCAGCATGGCGTGCCACATTAGAAGGGGTACTGTGTTCTATGAGCAAAGCAGAATTGAGACAGTACAAAGTAAATGTAGGTTGCACAAATTTGGAGTATCCACCCCAAATATTCCCACGGACTACCTGTGCCCAACCTGTGGTAGAGCATTCCAAGCTTGTATTGTTCTGATCAGCCACAGTTGGACACACACTGTAATTTCACTTTATCATGGTGATGTCATTTTGGTCCTCTTCGAAAACAAAGGACAACAACCAGCCAACCAAGTATATGATAATGCACATACATCCACAAAGTAGCCTGTTAGAGACCAGGAAGATAAGGAGTCAGTCAATAGCAGAGCTGGAATTTGAACTCAAGTCCTTTGACTGTGTATCTAATTCTCTTTCCACTGTACCCTACTGTTTTTCTGATTAGTGAAGTCACATAATTATATATTTAGAACTGAAAGGGACCCAAGAAGGCCACCCTCTTGTTCAGATGGGCAAACTGAGGAAGAGGTGATTAGGTGACTTGTCTAAGGTCATACAAGTGGAAGAAATCAGGGGGAATTTAAACCCAAATTATCTTTCCAATGTATCATACTGCTTCTCAGGTTGGGTGATGAGTTCTGAAACTAATTTGTTTGACAGTAACAAAAGTCAAATGATTTCAGAGTTTATTCTCTTTTAAAAACTGAAGCTGTTATTTCATTGGTATGGGGCAGCAGTTCTCAAAGAATGACCTGGAGAACCCGAGGTCCCTGAGATGCTTTCAGAGAGCAGGTGGGGCAGTGGAAAGAAAAATGGTTCTGGAGTTAAGGGGTCCTGAATTAAAACCTGGCCTCAGAAACTTAATCACTTTATCCTCTGTTTGCCTCAGTTGACTCATCTGTAAAGTGAGGGCAATAACAGCAACTACTTCTCAAGGTGTTCTGAGGATCTAATGAGACAATATTTGTTAAGTGCTTAGCACAGTGTTATAGTACTAAGGCACAATATAATGTTCTCTCTCTCTCTCTCTCTCTCTCTCTCTCTCTCTCTCTCTCTCTCTTCCCCTTTCAGGAGATCTTCAAGGTAAAAATATTTTCATAATAATACAAAAATATTTTAACTTCTAATGTCTTCATATCAATAGATATACCCCCCACAAGAAGTTCTTGAAGTATTCTCAATAAATTTTATGTATATAAAGGGATCTTGAGATCAAAGGAGGAAATTCATTTTATGAAAACATATCCAAACCCACCAAGCAATTTTATAGTGTTAGCTATGCCTCAGGCCTGGAGATGTCTAGTGACTTGTCCAAGGTCACACGGTCAGTGTGAGGTAGAGACAAGCATTTGAATTCAGGTCTCCTGACTCTTAAGCCAGCTGTTTGTCCACTGCATGCTCTCTCTCTCTCTCTCTCTCTCTCTCTCTCTCTCTCTCTCTCTCTCTCTCTCTCTCGTTTCCCCATTTATGAATAGAAGAAGAAAAAGGAGGAGGAGAAGAAGAAGAAGAAAAAGAAGAAGAAAGAGGAGGAGGAGAAACTGAAGCACAGAGAGAGAGAGAAATAATTCCCCATTTCCCCAGATAATAACAACCTTAGGTCTCCTGGCTTCAGTTCAATTGCTTCTTTGCAATAAATCTCAGTTTCCTTCTTCCCTTTCCATCCCTACTACTGGTACTCTAGCCCAGACTTTCATTACCTTTACCTTATGGAAAACGCTAAACATAAACTCACAGTATTCTCCTAACCTGAGAGATGAGATGCCTAGGACCTCAAAGGAGGTGTTTGTATGCTTACTTTTTAACAGTCTCCTTCCAAAAGTTCTCCATCCTTTTCCTGACCCTCGGAAGAATCCCAGGCCAGTTTTCAACAGGAAGAGAATAGTCAAGTTCTGTAATTGTGGATAAGGAGGAAAGACTAGAAACTGCCACTGATGAAGAAACTGCCACAGGATTGAAAACGAAGTAAATCCAGATTGCTTTTACCATTTCTCTTATCAGGAAAGGGAGGAGGAACTTCATTCTGATTTCAGATATGCATCTTCCTCCTTTCCTTGGAGAGAGGAGGTACTACATGACGTTGGGTTAGTTGGATTTTCTTAATTGCTTTTCATTGTTACTAGGGAAGGTTCACTAGGTGGGGAGGAGAGGGGAGCACCTTTCTGAAAATGACTGGGAAAGATTAACAAAGGATACTAATATAACTTCAGGGGGAAAAAATCCAAAGGAAGGACTTGGGAATGATTAGAAATATCTCTGATAGAATAGACAGACAAAGAGAGAAGCAAGGTAGATTAGGTAGAAGTGTAAAGACTTTAGTCATACTCCTGATTCTGCCTGTAATTTGTCCTGTGAACTTAGACTAAATTTTCTCTGGGTCTCAGTTTTTCATTTAAAAAAGAAAAAAAAATATTCTATGGCAAAAACATCCACAAGTTCATAATGAGGATTAGATGACATTTCGTTTTAATGATGTAATGATTTAATTTTTCAAAGTGCTTTGAAAAATACAGAAGGATTATCATGCCCATAAAGTATTATTATTCTAATTTTGGTTAGTTTAAATCGGCTGACAACCTAATCTATTACTATCTTTTGAACTCTGGAATCTGCTTTTTTGTTTTGCTTTTTGATATGTGTGGGACAAGCAAAAAATCATAGGATCACAAACTGAAACGAGTCTAACCACACTATTTTTCACTTGAGAAAACTCTGAGCTTCCAGATGAAGCCGAGACAAGTTAAATAATTTGTCCAACGTCACATAAATAGTAAGAAATAAAGCTGGTATATGAACCCGGTTATTCTGACTTCAATCCATGGCCTCTTTCCAATATACCAAGCTGTGGCAGCTGGTTTTTTCATCTCAGACTTGTTCCACCAAACTATCTCCCCCAAAGGATATGAATAAAGAACTTGTCACTGCTCAGAATTTTCTAGAGCACTTGGTCAGGATTCTCCTAACTCCCATCACACTCTGTCAAGTGTTATATGCACATATCATATTCTGCATAATTAAATTAACCCCTATGAGGGTAGGAATTGTGCTACTTAAAAATTTGCCAAGCACCATATCAAGAACAAAAGAATTGTTAATGATTGTTTTCTGAATTAAATTAGCTGACATAGTTAAAAAAAAAAAAGTTGACTCCCTTGAAATGCCAATGACAAAATAGTAACACCCCCAAACCTAATACCCCGCTGGCAGCTTACATGGCACCATTTTGTTTTTCCAGTTTCCCAGTCCCAAATAGAATATAATAGTGACTCTGATAATCTGTAAAGAGGGTTATAACCATCTCGATGCATTCAAAGTCCTCCAAGCTGCTTTCTCAATGAAACTGAGATGTACTGTGTCCGTGTCCAGTGGATGTGAAAGGAGGAAAGTACAGTCTTCATTCAACGTATCTCAGCCACCTAATGATGAGGGATGTAAAGCTGGTCAGCTGCAGGTGGGGAAGGGGAAAGCTGAATGGGCTACTATCTGCCACAGCTTTGGGGAGCTAGCCTGGGGGGAGGGAGGGGTTGGAGCCCTAGAATGTCATCCCGGAAGTCTGTCTGCCCTTGCCCCTGCCCTTGCCCCTGCCCCTGCCCCTGCTCTTGTCTCACGGACAACCAATCCCAGGAGCAGATGTGGCAAGCGCCTCAAAGGTTATCTATCCTCTGAACATCTTCCTCCCCTCGCTGAGGAAGGAAATGGCAATTTTCTCAGTGAAGACACTTTGCTTTTTTTTTCCCCCAAAGTTTTTTCCGTCCCCCTCTTTCAGCACACAGCATAAATTTATGACTATTTTCCCAACTCCACTGAAGTACGAGGGTAATAGCTTTTAGCCGATTTGCTTTCTCTCACCTGTCATTCACCACTGGGTACCTGACAGGACTACAGACAATGTTCCGATCACTGGGACTTTTTTCCCCAGGGAAGCAAAGAATTCATAGCGGCCGTCAGGAGACTTATTTCATTCCTGGACAACACGACTTCAGGTAAACAGCTGTAAAAATTCATAACCAGCAGCGCTGCCTTTGGCTTGAAGGAGGGTGGGGGTGGAAAACTCTGACATCCACCGCTAGGCTAACCCCCGAGGGGGTATCAGATCATGGTGTTTAGCGCTAGAAAAGAACTCAGAACGCTTAAGAGTTCATTGCTTTCATTCTACAGATGAGGAAACTGAGTCCTAGATGATGAGTTCTAAACCGGGCGATGAGTTCTGAACTGTATCTCAGCCGAGACCCTTGGATTCCACTTCCTATTCTGTTCCCAATCCTTGTGGACGAGCTCAGGCAAGTTGCTCTATTAGTGACTCAATTTTCCCATATGCAAAATGGGAAGATTGTTACACATCATTGCTACACGGGACAAGAAAGAAAACAATGATAACCAAAAAAAAGCTTCCTAAGGAGCTATTAGAGAACAGATAAAAAGAGGTGTAAACCTCATGGGAGCTAGAAAATGGAGTGCATCCCTAATATAAACTGCTTTATTATTTTCTATCTATGTAATAAACAAAGGATTGTAAGTGTGTGTCTGGTGAAGTCTATGGACTCTGTATTTAAATCATAAAATAAAATATATGGGATTACAATTATCAAAATATTTTTAAAAAGCAAGTTCATGAACCTCAAATTCAGAACTTCTGTTTAGGAACATAATAATGCTCTCAAATCCCAGTCTCTAGGGTTTAATCTGTATCTGTCTACAGCTACCTGCCCTGATCAGAGCACTACTATCTACTACCAGCGCCTCTTTGATATCCAGCTCTGTCCCCAGACATCTGTAGTTTCTTGTGATGAGGCATCTCTATTTTGGCCTGTCCTAACTGAGCCCCAGTCATAACCCCTACCTAAACCTGCTATATTAAATTTCCAAAAGGCATGAGGAATATCCCATGAAGCCCCAAGCACTGGATTTGGATTAGGAAGATAAAGTAGCAAATGGCATACTCAAGGCAGAGACCAGGTTGTAGAAAAGAGACAAATGGTGGAGAGAAATGAAGAGTTGTCAAATTATGGTAATTCCCTGCCTACAGGGACTTCCCAATGACACACTTGATCTACAGCCAATAATTGAGAAGGGCCTCGGAAGGATGGCATTTGAGGAGCTAGAAGACAAAAATGAAATAATCCCTACCCTCAAGGACTTTACATTCTATCCATTTAATCTCACAAAGGCATTTTTGCCTCTGTATCCCCAATGCTGAAGGCAGTACCATAGATACAATACATTATTTATAATATATTATATTATTACATTATAATATATTATTTATAATATATGTATATGTGTATACATGTACATGCGTATGTGTATATTATATATATGTATGTATGTATATAAGCCAAACATATGCCATAAGCCTGATGAGTTCTGTTGAATCACAAGTTACTTGGTTTTGTTAGTTGTCTCTTTCCTGTGTGAGACCTATGGTCCCATCCAAGTTCTCAGCTTGAGGACATGGACTCTTTTCATTTTAGTCTTTGTATAACCAGGGCTTAGCATATGCCAGGCACACAGTAAGTGCTTTAAAAATGCTTTCCCTTGTGCTAGGAATATCACTTTATTAGCTGTGTGGAAGATGGATTGGAAACAGGAGGGGTATGAATAGGAGTGCAGACTGGAGGCAAGGAAGTTAGATAATAATCCAGGCAAAGGGGACTGGAGGCCTGAACTAGGGTGGTGCTCATGTGAATTGAGAGAAGGGGGCAGATGCCATAGATGTTATAAGGAACAGACAAGAAGGGTTCTGGAGAGGAAAGAGCTGACAATAAATTTGCTTGGACATTTTATCCCTTTTGATGCCTGGCATCATATCTTGTGCAGTCAATGTCTGGGGAGGATCTGTGTTGTGGCTGACCTGCGCCTCTTGGAATGACAGTTCTGATGGTCATCGTTTGCTGCTTGAAACCCGGGAGCTGTACTGCTCTTCCACAGCTCTTCCTAGTGGGGAGGAGGGAATGGAGAATGAAGAGGTAAAGTGGCTTCCTCTTCTTAATTGACTGCATAAATTGTTCTGGAGCTCCTTAAATGAAGCCCGTCAGTAGCAATCACGTCCATTTTGGCTCCTATCAGTGACGCTCTACAAACACAAACCTCCAAGCCTGTCTGGAAGCAGACTGCAGCCACCCATCTTAGTCAGTCTCCAGTGCCTTTCACCCACATGTCCCTTTCCCTCATTCCACACTTTTTGTTGAGCACACAGCTGTTAGCACAGTGCCTGGTACATAGTAGGTATGGAATAAATGTTTCCTGATTGATTGATAGAGAAGGATCTGAAGAGAAGCAAGAAAGTGCATATATCCCAGGCATGGGCAGGCAAAGTCAGATGTGTCAGAAAGTAGGATATAGTAGAAAGAAATCAACAGTGAGACAGGAAAGATTGGCCTTGGATGCTTTCCAGCTGGGCAACCATAGGCAAGTCTGAGCCTCAGTTTCCACATCTATAAAAATGACATATTGTGATAGTATCTACCTTAAAGAGTTACTGTGATAATCCAATGAGATTATGTTCATTTGATCCCTAAAACAGCAGGGCAGCTGGCCCTCATTAACCTGGGTTTGGACAATTGCAATAACCTCCTGATTCATTTCCTTGCCTCAAGGCTATCCTCACTCCAGTTCATCCTTCATTCAACTGCCGAAGTGATTTTCCCAAAGGGCAGGTTTGACCCCATGCCACTCCCCTACTCAATAGACTTGAGTGGCTCCCTATCACCTCCAGGAACAAATACAAAATGCTGTGTCATTCAAAGCCCTCCCTAACCTGACTCCTTCCCCATCTTTCCAGTGTTCTCACACCTTACACCCTTCTCAAATACTCTGATCCAGTGACTCTGCTGTCCTTGTTCCATGAATGCATCCTGACTCTGGGCATTTCTAATACTGCCCTTCCTCATCTCGGCTTACTGGCTTCCCTAACTTCCTTCAAGTTCTACCTAAAATCCCACCTCCTACAGCAAGTTTTTCCTGCCCCTCTATTTATCTTGAGCACAGTGTGTTTATACAGAGTTGTTTTCCCACTTTCTTCCCCATTCAACCGTGAGTTCTTTGAGGGCAGGTACTGACTTTTGCCTTTGTATCCTCAGTGCTTAACGAAGTGTCCCAGCATATGGTGCTTATGAGGTGAGTGGCTTCCTATCCTCATTTTACAGAGATGTGACTCGGAGAGGTTAGGTAACTTACCCCAGGTTCACTTAAGTGTTAAGTGTCAGAGTTTGGATTGGAACTTTAATGTTAACCTCTCTTAGTCTCAGTTTCCTCATCTGTAAAACAAAGGGTTTGGATTAAATGACCTCTACGGTCCCTTCCATCTTTAAATCTATGATACTGTGCTGAAGGAACTAGAGAGGTCTCAGGGCCAGCGGTCTACCCAACTAGGGTGTATGGTATGTAGGAATATTTTCACATCTCCAACTACCTATTAGATACCTTGAACTGGATGTCCTACAGACAACTTAAACTCTGCCTGCCTGGGCCTCAGTGTCCTTGTCTGTAAAATGAAGGGGTTGGATCAGATGACCTCTAAAGTCGTTTCCAGCTCTAAATGTATGACCTATGTTGAAAAGATCCTAGAGGAGTTTCAGGGTCATGGATCTACCTGATCAGGGAGTATGGGATGTGGAAATATTTCTATATGGTCTAGTGAAAAGATACCTAGACCCACAAGGGTCCAGGTCCCAAATCAACCTCTCACTTACTGAATATCACTAGGGAAGCTGCTTAAACCTCTCTGCCTGGAAAGGATGAGAGTACCTTGGACAGCTTCCCTCAAAAGGGCACCCAGAGGATGAATGAAGATAGAAACAAGGTCTGTCAAGTACCTTTAGAAATGAGAGTAATTCAATGAACATTAATTAAATGCCTCCCAGGCATGAATCCCTATTGCTCGTGCTGGTGGAGGTACCAAGATTAGAAGAGGAAGCCGAAGTATTCATGTGATTGTATTGTATCGTAATTCTAGCGTCAATGGCTACCTTTTAGCGGAGCTGATGCCCTGAACTCTGTAGTCTCCTCTGAATCCCACGTTACTCAGCCCTTTTGGTTCATATTTGTTCCCCAACTTCATCATATGTTCCTCAAGGGCACTTACAGTTTGACTTCCCTTCCAGAGTGCCTGGCATAGGTCTAGGCATGCACTGGGTACTCAACAAACAGCACTACCTGGAGGTTCTCAATCACCCGGTAGGAATTCCTCTTCCTTAAATCTCAGACAATTAATCTTCCAGGAAAACCAATATTTCAAGAAACAACAAAGCTCTTCTTTCCTTCTTCTCCTCACACCCAAAATCAATAGTCCAAACCATCCCCAGGGCGGTAGCAACTGCAATTTGGTTTCCCTTCCAGAAAATATGCCACAATATCATGAGCTATCTGGGACTTTAGGGGTCATCACATTCCACTCCTCAAATGTCAGATGAGAAAACTGAGACATTAAATAGTGTACCAAAGGTGAATATAGTAAGTGACAGAGATGTAATATGAACTCAAGTCCTCAGATTCCAAAAGAAATACTCTTTCCCTTCCATTACTGCTAAGAAGAAATCTCCTTGCCCTAGGCACTACCCAAATAAATTGAATGCAAGGAATGGTGACTTCCTTTGGTCTCTCTCTTCCCTGATCCATCTCCCTTACCCAACGCAAAAACTTCTTGGTAGTTATTTCTTCTTGGGGATAGCAACTCTATTTTTCACAGAGGAGTTGGCACAGACATGGTGAAGGCAGGAATCTCTACAGAGGGCATATAAGATTGGACCCTTCTTTGAGACCCCCACTAAGGTTACTCTTGCTTATTCCAGTTTAATCTACAAAACTGTAGAGGCAAAACTTCAGGCTAAAGTGATCAGATCTAAACAAACAGACTGAATGATTTGTAATTGTAATCAGCTCTCTGGGAAAGAGGGTAGAAAGTAGATTTCCAACCCTCCCCCCCAACAATCCTAATAGAAGTTCAGCTAAGAAATTTTGTTTATCATTACATAGTAACTTTATTCACTGAGATCTTCTTAAGAAATAGGAACTTAAACGAGTTTTGCAGATGGAAGAAACAGAAAGAAAGAAAGAAAGAAAGATAGATAGATAGATAGATAGATAGATAGATAGAAATAGAGATAGAGATATATATCAGCCCTGCCCAGGAGTACTGGCTTTTATTTAATTCAACCTCCTCATTTCACAGAGGGAGAAACTGAGATTCCAAAGGAAGGAAAATGAATTGCCCAAGGTTGTACTGATGTTTCAGAGACATGAAACCAAGTCCTGATTCTGAAACTACCACAGTCTCTGACCTAGGAGCAGGAAACCTGAAGCCTCAAGGCCATATGTGACCCTCTAGGTACTCAAGTTGGCCCTTTGACTGAATCCAAGTTTGGATTCAGTCTTATTTCATATAATTCCCCTTCATACACACCCACACACACACACATACACACACACGTGCATGCATGTGCACATGCACATATGCACACATTCACAGTCTAGCCAAACTGGATTTGTTTAGTCATTTCTAGTCATGTCCTTTTGGGGGTTTCATCGGCAAAGATGCTGGAGTAGTTTGCCATTTCCTTCAGTGGGCATTTTACAGATGAGAAACTGAGGCAAACAGTGTGAAGTGACTTGCCCAGGGTCACACAACTAGTAAGTGTCTGAGGCTGTATTTGAAGCCCAATGTTCTATGCACTACACCACCTAGATACCTAGCAAGGCTGGATTACTATGTTTGCTGAATTCCAATGCCATCTCTTGCCTTGGTACGCTGCAGAGATATTCCCCATGCTTGAAATGCCCTCCCTCCTTATCTTTCCCTTTCAGAATCTTTCTCTTCCTAATTCAGCTCAGGTGCCACTTTCTTCATGAAATCTTTCTGCAGTATTCCATTTCCACCCATTCTTACCACGCATTCCTACAGAAGGTTGCCATAAGTCGCCAATGTCTTATCAACTATGGATGCAGCCTCATCTCATCACTAACCTCACTGCTATTGGACATGCCACACTGGACATCTTGAACTCATCATATCCAAAACTGAATTCATTATCTTTTTCCCAAGACCTTTCCTTATTTTAGACTCCCCTATTACTGTGGAGAATATCATCATCTTCCCAGTTGCCTAGACTCAAAATCTAGGTGTCATCCTCAGCTCCTCACTCTCACTCATCTCCTAGATCTATCTGTTGCCAAGGTTTATCATCTCTATCTCCATAATATCTATATTATATACCTCCTTCTCTCCTCTGACTCTGATGCCTTCCTGCTACAAGCAGTCATCTCACACCTGGACTATTTACAATAAACTTTTTATTGACCACCCTGCCTCAAGTCTCCTACCACTCCAGTCTATCCTCCCCTCAATTGACAAGTTGATCTTCCTAAAGCACAGGTCTGAAAATGTCACCCCTACTCAAAAAATTCCAGTGATTTCCTATTCCCTTTAGTGTCAAAGAGACAATCCTGTTTGGCTTTCAAAGCCCTTCATAATCCGGCCCCCCAATGACAATGACCTCCTTCCTGTTCTGTAAAAAAGATGCCCCACATGATGACTCCAGGCATTTTCACCATTGTTGCACATGCCGGGAATTCTCTTCCTCCTCATCACCATTTACTGCCTTCCCTGACTTTACACCCCAGATCAAATCTCACCTTCCACAAGAAATCTTTCCTAACCCCCTAATGTTATTGCCTTCCTTTTGTTGATTATTTCTCATTTACCTTCTCCATATTGTTTGTAGAATATGTTCGAACATTGTCAGTTGTTTGTGTCATCTCCTGAATTAGACTCCGATCTCTGAGAATGGGGACTATTTTTTGTTTACATTCTTTGCTCAGTGCCTTCATAAAGTAGGTGCTTAATAAAGGTTGTTGACTGATTAACTAACCTGCCTCATCAGGAATCTGACATTCATAGCAATAAGATCTCTGGAATTAGGCTGAATAGATTGATCTCAAATACTCATTGACAAACCATCACCTTCCTTGGTAATCCCCAGGGTTCAACTTCCAACACCCTAAGCCTCATAGTCACATCAAAAGAAGCTGCCACCTAAAATCCCAGAGAAATGATTATAGCCCAAGGATCCACCAATCAATCAACAAGGACTAATCATTAATTAAGAGTGCCTACTATGTGCCATACACTATGCTAGGCACTTGGGATAAAAGCACAAATGAAACTGTTCCTGCCCTCAAGAAGCTTACACAACTTGTTTGGTGGGACAGAGGAGAGCCTGTGGACAATAAGGTGATGCATGAAGTGTCTCATCATCCTTTCCTTCTGCCTCAAGAGCCACCAAGTCTTTTCCTGGCACACCAATAAGGTAACAAAGAAAAGAGGGGACATGTGTTCTCTTAGCAGAGCTCAGAAAGGGAGTAGGGCAGCTCCTCACTCCTCTAAGAATGCTCAGTAAGTAAATGCTCCCTGCAGACCAGGCTGAGAATGTGGGCTTTTCTCCAGTGCTT
This sequence comes from Potorous gilbertii, assembly GCA_028658325.1. Lineage (NCBI taxonomy): Eukaryota > Metazoa > Chordata > Mammalia > Diprotodontia > Potoroidae > Potorous > Potorous gilbertii. The sequence continues at coordinate 502,099,753 of CM053769.1, read as the reverse complement.
AGAGAATAGCTGAGCAGTTTCAAAATTCAATAGTATCTCAATCTCATTCACGGTCAGATGCCAGCATATTCATCTTGAAATATTCTTTTCAAAGGTTAAAGCAATTCTGGTAAATGTTATCTCTGAAGTTCATACACCGACATACTCAGGAAGGGTGAGGTCCAGAGGTGACTAAGACCAGTTCACAAGATGATGGCCAAGTCATTCTGATGCTAGGGAGAGAGTGCCAAGCTAGGTGGCATCTGCTCTTTGTCCAGTGAGGCAAATGGCTAATGGACATCACTGTGATTCAGAGCAGATGAGTGTAATGTTCACACCAACTTGTCTGACATGATAGTAGAGGGAACAAGTAGAAGACAGTACCAGGAACTGTGTGCATGAGCTCCCCACATCACACTTATGACTCTGTTCAAAGTAGTCAATGCCAATTCCCACTTTCCACTCCAAACTTTCATGCATATCTTTCCCCTCCTCTAGAATGTTCCCTCCTTTCTATCTCTTCAAATCTTATATTCCTCTCCTGGGGTCTATACAACACGTTAGCAATTGGATAACTGATTTGTTCATTTGTTTCTTTATCATTAGTTATCTGATCTAATGCTACTATTTCATATTCTTATATCTTGCCTTCTCAAGTAGATGCTAAGATCCTTGAGGGCAGGTGATCATGATTTTTGCATGGTGATCATGATTCTTGCATTTCTATTACACTGACATTACATACGGTTATTTACAAGACAATGCAGGATAGCGGAAGCTGAACATCTGGTTTCTCATCCTAGCAAGACTACAAATTCATTGTATGATCATGGGTACAGAGGTAGCTTAGATAGTGAATTTTTTCCTATGAAAGGGTCCATAGATTTCTCTAGACTGCCCAAGGGGTCTATTTACCCCCATAAAAGGTTAAGAAGTCCAGATGTACGTTCTTCTCCTTGGCAGTCTTCTTCACTCTCTTCTCTTCAACATATCTTTATGCAGATGACTCCCAAATTGATTATCTTCAGTTTTCAGAGGAGTGCTAGACTTCCATCTCCAAAGGACCCATTGTCATAGGTGTGCAGGCATACTCTGGGGAAGCATTCCTATTGATCCTTTCCCTTGCCACTTTCCTTTGGGGCAGGGGCCAATGGAAACACTCTTGCTAAGGGAAGAGCCATTAGGAAAAGTCCCCCAGTGTGTGCTGGCACACATAGATCATACTTGATTCATGACTATTCCTGCAGAACATCTCTAACTGGGTGTACCAATACTCCAAATTTAACATTTCTAGAATAAAGCTTATTATCTTTCCCCCCAAAACCCAGTTCTCTGACTTCACTATTACTGTCACTGTCAGTAGCACCAAGTAGTAACCCTGTAGCACCAAGACTAACACTGGCTGAAACTTCAGTGTTCACTTTCACTCTTCCCACCCTTTACTTCTTATATTCAATCAAATACTGAGTCCTGCTAATTCAATCTCTGCAAATCCTTGGAAACCTTCCCCCTCCTCTCTACTCCCATTGCCACCATTCTAGTTTAAGTCCTCATAGACATTTTCCTGGACTATGGCAATAACCTTCTAACAGGGCTTCCCAACCTTCAATCTCTTTCCCCTCCAATCCATCCTTTATCATGCTCTGCCAAATATCTTCCTTACATGTACATATGGTTAGAGAAGCATAGCCAAAAGGGATCTCAAACATCACCTAGTCCAACCTCTTCATTTTATAGATAAGAAAAACTGAGACAGAAGAAATTAAGTGATTTGCCTAGAGTCACTCAAGTAATAAACGGGGGTTTGAATTCTAGTCTGCAAATCTAGCAGTCTTTAAATGGTTCCAAGCTGCTGGATGTGGTAGCACATGCCTATAATCCCTGCTGTTGGGGAAACTGAGGTTGACGGATGGCTTGGTCCTGGGAGTGCTGAGCTCCAGTGCTCTATAAGCCAATCTGATGTCTGCATTAAGTCCAACATGGATAAAGTGAGCTCCCATGAGCAGGGGGTCACCAGGCTATCTAATTAGGGCCAAACCAGCCCAGGTCATAAATGGAGGTCAAAACTCCCATGCCAACCAGTTTGGGAATCAGATCTGTGAGTAGCTATTGAAATGAGTGAGACAGAAAAGCCTAATCTCAGAAAATAAATATAAGTTGCAGGCACACTACTTTTCATGTTACTTTATTCACTAAACCATCCAATGGCTTCCTTATAGTCTACAAAGTAAAGTTCAAATGTCTTAACCTGGTGTTCAACATTGTCCACAATCTTGGTTCACATTCCCTTCCCAGTTTGTCAAAAACTCCTCTCTTATGTATTCTCAATGTTGGGGCTAACCTTTCTGCCCCTGATACAAGCCCATGCTCTTCTTCCTCCAAGTCTTTGCTCTACTGTTCTTATGTCTGGATTGTCCAACCCCTACCACCCAAGTCAAATGCTGCCTCCTCCTTCCTGCAACATCCTCCTTCCCCTAACATTCTCACAATTGTTTATCATCTGCCCTGCCTCAGATCAACCTATGTATCTAGGAAAACACAAAGACCCCTCAGACAGATAACTCATTAGGCCCTTCTAAGTATTTATTTATTGAGCACTAAATGCTTAGCATTCTGGGGATACAAAGATATATGAGACAGTTCCTGTCCTCAAGGCACCTACAATCCAGCTGGGGAGAGACATGAATCAATAGCAAACAATACAAGCCAGGAAATAATTAAGTACTAAATCGTGTCTTAGCATCTTCTAATTGCTTTCAGAGTTCAGAGAACTAAGAGAATTAACAAAGGCTGGTGTTGTCAGGGACATCTTCCCAGAGCAAGTGAAACTGCTCAGTGTTTGTTTGTGGCAAGCTTCATGAGAAACGGAAGCGGGGTAGGGACAGAGGGCAGGACTTGGGATCAGAACTAAGTGGACTCTGACTGTGGGACCCTCAGTAATCACTTCCCGGGTGCTTGGGACAATTCTCCAGGCCTCACACTTGCAGACCAGTTGCTAATCTTTATTTGGACAAAGAATTTTCTAATACAGAGGTCCTTATACCCATGAAATCACAGCTCTAAGGGGCAGGGTGGGGTGAAGGGTGAATAGTCCTTTATAGGTTTAAAATGCTTTCACAGAATTTTCTTATTTCCTCCAGATACAATTTGCTGGGGGAGGGGGGAAGGCATATAATTATACCCATTTTAATGGATGACAAAAATAAGTCACAGCTTAAGTAACTTGCTCACAAAAGCTTTAGCACCAGGCAGAGCCAAAACCGTTGCCTCTGAGAAAGACAGAGAGAGACAGAGACAGAGACAGAGACAGAGAGAGACAGAGACAGAGAATGTTCTACTGAAAGGACTTTGACCATGGGTCAGGTCTCCAAACTTAGGCTCATTCACAGCCTCAAAAAAATAGCTTTTCTTCTTGCTGAGATCCAGGAGTGACCATCAGAGAGCATAGAACCAGAGAGGCAGAGCTGGAAGAAGTTTCAGAAATCATCTGGTCTGATTTTTACAGATGAGGAAACTGAGACTCAGAGAAATTAGACAACTTGTCCACCATCACACAGGCCAAGCCAGGATCCAAACCCAGTTCCTCTGATACCAAATCTATCACTTTTCTACCACGCTATATATGGTCTGAGAGTGCTGGCAGAGTAGTTAGATGGGGAAATGGGTTAAGTGTAGTTCTGCCATTCCAGGGTTAGCTCTTGTAAAGAACACCTATAGCTTTTTTCCAATGGGTAAAACCCCAATTCTAATTATTTTTCATTTGCTTTGAGCCCTGGCAACCTCTGACAATCCAGGGAAAGGCAACCTCACTCATGCGACCATAATGGGGCCAAGATACTAAAGGATACTACACCCAGCTATCAGTCTTGCATTGAGTTGAATTCAGAACCAATAAGGCTAAAATCAATGTTGAATAATAAAACGTTGCACTCCAAAATACAGAATTATCTTAGGATGTTAAAGTTAAATGAGATCTTAAGATCATCAATTATTGCCCCTCAATTTACAGTTGAGAAAACTTAATGGCATAGCCAGGACATGACTCTGGGTCTCTTCCTTTAGAATGAAGCTAGAGAGGGGCAGGAGGTGGCCCAGAAGAGAGGGCATCAGCCCTGGAGTCAGGAGGATCTGAATTAATATTTAACATTAGACATGAGCTATGTGACCCTGGGCAAGTAACTTAACTCCAACTATCTCCTCCTCCTTCACCCCCTAAAAGATGCAGCTCAAGTACTAGGTTCTACATGAAGCCTTTCCTGATCCCAGCCTCCCCCACCTCCAATGGCTAGAGTCCTCCTTCTTAAACTAACTTGCGTTTAACTACTCTAGCTTTGGATTTATTCACTTCAGGTGTTTATTCACTTTAGGTATTTTTAGATGTATTTGTTGTTTCCTCCATTCAAAGGTCAGCTCATTCTTTGTACTTATATCACAATGGCTGGCACATAGTAGGCACTTAATAAATACTGTTGATTAAGTTATGGTCATCCCATTGGCCCTTCTGTATAGCTCCTCATCTTCCTGCTAACATACATTATTTCATATGCTCTTTATCCCTATGAATTAAAAAGGGTAGGGACTAATATCCCCATCTGACAAATGAAGAAAGAGAGTGAAATCTAGAGAAAGCAAATGACACAGAGCTAGTTAGTGGCCAAGGCCAAAGTTTAAACTTGCAGAACATAACCCCAAACCCTGGGCTTTTTTCATTACGTCACAACTATATGAGGATCATGGTGTTGCAGATCTAGAACAGGAAAGGAACTTAAAAGTCATCTACATGGTGGCAGCTTCAGAAGGTTATCTGCTCCAGAACTCTGGGCAGATGGAACACTAAAGCCTTCCAGATCTGTGGTCACGGATGCTATTTTTTGAGATTTCTCAGACTTGCGATCCCACCGCCAGAACTCCCTGAGCTCCCTGTTCCAGTGTTTGATTTCCTTGACAGTCATGTACTGAAGCTTTTCATGTTACAACTTAAGGCTGTTGATGTAATAATTGGTAGAAACAATTTCCCATTGTTGGAGTTAGAGAATAACAAAGAGAGCCTGCTCCAGAACCTCCAAGTGATTCCACTAATCGGCAGCAATTATAATGCAAATGAAGCCCGGGAGGCTGCAGCGGGGGAGGGGAATGGGCACAAACACACAGTAGGCAGGATTGTAGGCAAGCAGTCACAAATCTGACCCATTGGTTATCTTTTATCTCAAACATCCATAAAAGGGAGCATGGGGAGAGGCAGGGGGCAGGAGCGGGTTGGGGAGAACTGTACAAAAATATGCAGAACGGCTCTATCACTAAGAATAAAAACAGAAGCAACCTGTATGGACAGTGGTTGGGAACTAGTTGAATAAATTGCGGTTATGTTCACATAATGGAATATTACAGGATGCAAAATAATAAACAGGAAGCATGCACGGAAATATGGAGAAACTTCTATCAGGTCATGGAGGGACAAAGTTAGAAGACCTAAAACTGTATGAATATTGACATTTACAATATAAAAAGGAAGGCAGGAAGAGGACAGGAAAGGAAAGGAAAAAGACAAGAAGGAAAAGAAGAGGGAGGAGAGGAGAGATAGGAGGAGAGGGGAAGGGGGAGGTTGCAAAAGTAGAAGAGGGTAAAGAGAGGGAGAGGAAAGAGAAGGAAGGGAGAGAAAAGGAAGAGAGAGAGGAAGGAGAGGAGAGAGAAGATTGGGAGAGGGAGAAGATGGAGAAAAGAGGGAGAAGGAGGAAAGGGAGAAGAGAAGGAGAGGGAAGAATGAGAGAGAAAGGAGATGGAGAGAAGGGAGAGGGAAAACAGAGAAAAAGAAAGGGAAAGAGAGAAGAGGAGAAGATAGGGAGAGGAAAGGGAGAAAGAAGAGAAGGGAGAGAGAGCAAAAGGAAGAGAGAGAGGAGAGACAGAGAGAGAGACAGAGAGAGAGGGAAAAGTGGGAAAGAAAAATAAAGTGCTGCTTCCTTAAGCCCTAAGGCTCTGTGTGACCTTTCTGGGAAGGAAAACTGGTAATTCCTTCTCCCCCCTGAGGGGCAACATGGTTTAGTGGAAAAAGCACTGGGCTAGGCATGATAGGAGAACTGGTTTCTCGTCCCAGTGCTGCCATTAATGAGTATGTCTGACTATGAGTTGTATGACTATGAGCAACTATGAGCAAAGTCTGATGGTATCAGCCTTTGCCAGAGTAAAGCATTTCTTACTTTAGGGTGGAAAAAACCCCCACTAATATGGAGAAATATAGAAGTCTGGGGAACCTAGTGGGTTAAAGCAAAAACAAACCAGAGAGCTTTCTGTAAAGAAAGTCAGCCCCTGCTGCTCTGGGGACTAAGACCTCCAGAGACTGTCCCCCTTTTTGTTCTTTTGCAGAGTATGACTTTTCCTTTTACCTAAATTGCAATGGGGGCTGTCCCCCACTGTCCCAGGATAAAATGCCTATTTCCCCAATTCTAACAGTCATACCTGAGATCCACTTCCACCTTCGCTGCTGCACTCACAGCCCTGGGCCATCCAGATAACAATGCAGTCAGTCTCCTACCGCCTCCAGTCATCGTCTTGCTTCTCTGCACATGTCTAATTCTTCCTCTGGATTCTCCAGCCTCCATGAAGACATTTCTTTTTACTCTTTAGTTTAGTAAAGCGGGTTTTTGAAAGGTCTTTGCTAACAATTAAAGGTAAGAAGGTAAAATAAAGCAACTCACAGAGCATAGGATTGATGAGGTGCAGGGTGTGGAAAGCTAAAGTAAAGATACTAAGACAACAAGGAAAGGAGTTTCCTGGGCTAACTAGCCCTGTTCCTATCTACCTGGTCCTGGGCTTAGCCCAGCCACAAGGCAAGCCATCATGCTGCCTCCAGACACAGCCCCTCTGTCCTCTCCTTGGCATTGCTTCAATCCAACTCATGATCCCCTTCCTGTCCTTCACAAGCAACATGAACAGGTAATCTAATGATTGATTATTATGGAAATAATTCACTCAGAGCAGGGTAGCTCATTTTCTCCTTACCTGCCCTTTCTCATGAACCTAAGCAATAGACTCTGACCATGTGAAGTGACACATTTATTCCTATAATCCCCACAGAAGATTCATCCAGAAAAATGCCTGTGACCGAAGGAGGGAGAATCTTCTCCCCTCGTAGAATCTCTTCCCTTGGCCTAGCCTCTTGGCTAATTCTCCCTTGCAAATCTTCATTTGAGACTTTCCACTCATCTAGGAAGCTCCGGCCTCTCCAGGTATACTACCCATCCTCAAGGCCTAGTTTGAATCCCACCTACCCCATGAAGTTTTCCCTGATTACTCCTGCCTTCACTCACCTAGACATCAGTGATGGTGAGATGTCTAAACCTTCCTGATGACATCCCTTTCTCTTCCTTCATTCTTGGCATTTGTTTCTCATCTCTCTTTCTCTCATCACATTTTGGGGATCTGTGTGGCAGCCCCCCTGGAATCAGATGCATTGGTGACCCACATGGCCCACATAAACCACTTTTCCCCCCTAGACACACACACTGTCTCCCATGCTCACAGGTGGGTTTGCAGGAGGCATGTACACATCTCATTAGGTCTGGGGGAGATTGCTGACGACGGGGTCAGCCCACCTGAAAACTGTTCTCCCTGGGCCCAAATGAAACAGATGGGCCTTGATGGTGTTTGCAGAGAAATTAATCAGCCCAGGCTGGCAGCAGTGCCAGCCGCTCCCTGGGCCAGATCCATCCTAATGAATCCCGCACTCCCCGCCTTAATAGCTCCTGACAAGACTAATTTACTCATGTAAGTGATTAGAGCAAGCATTATCACCTTAATTGTTGCTTAAGACGTTTTGGGGGGTGTTCTGCCTGGGAGATTTCAGGGCCATTTGCACCAAGGTAGGTGAACTGGGCAGTAAAAGTAAGGGTCAAGAACCCTTAAAGAGGCAAAGGTGTCCTTCCCACCATGGTCTTGTTGGTCCTATATCTATGACATCCATCCCCTACCACCATAGCCCAAGCCCTCATCATCTCTTGCCTGAACTATTTTTAAAAACCTCCCAATTATCTCCTTGTCTCTGGTCTCTCTCTAATCCAACCCCACCCCCCTCCCCAAATGACAGAGTGATGTTTCTAAATCACAGGTCTGACTGTGCTACTCCCCAGCTCAAGGAGCTTCCTTGACTCCCCACTGTCTCTCAAATAGAAGTTCCTCTTTAGCATGTAATGCTCTTCCAGGCTGATTTCACACTGTTACCCCTCAGGCACTGACTGGTCCTCATGCAAACAGCATTCCTGTCGCTTTCTATAGGCTACCCCCAATGGCTGGAAGTTCTCCCTCCCCATCTCTCCTCCTCAGGAGTCATGACTTCCTAAGGTTTAGCTCAAGGGCCACCAAGAGATCCCTTCTCTTGGAATAATAGGAGACCTTGCTGTATTTTCTCAGTTATTAATGTGTCCTCAAAATTTTTGTAGTTTTTTAAAATGTATGTATAATACATACACACAATGTCTATATATATATATTATGTGTGCATATATACATATACCTGCATTTATGTATGTTTACGTGTGTTATATATATGCATGTGTATATATGTATATGCACATATATATATATATATCCAGTATTATTTCTCTGAGACACTTAGATACCTCAGCCAATACAGTACTGGATTTGAAGTCAGAAAGATATGAGTTCAAATCCTGCCTATTAGCTGTGTGAGTCACACAGCAAGTCACCCTCACTCAGCCTCAGTTTCCTTATCTGTAAAATGAGGATAACCATACTTACTTCATAGGGTTATTGTGAGGATCAAATGAGATAGTATATGTAAAGAGATCTGCAGCTTTTAAGTGCTATATAAATACTAGCTATCACTACCACCACTATTACTACTACAACTACTACCACTACTACTATTACTACTGCTACTGCTACTACTGCTACTATCAGTTATTAGGTCTAGACATCCTGTTTCCCTCCATTAAGCTGTTTTTAGCATTATGCCAGGCCTAATGCACAGTAGGTACTTAAGTACTTGTTGACTTGAATTGAATGATGTCTACTGTCAACCTGTACAAAAATTCAGACCAACTGGGTAATCAGTAAATAAAGTGAGGCATTTACTTGGGGCTGGGGAATTATAATTTGGGACAACCATTGCCTTATTCAGACAGGGATGCCCAAGGAGGGAGGAGAGAAAGAGGATTCTTGTAGGGCAGAGTTATAGGAAACAGTAGGAGGGAGTATACTCTGGATACCCAGAACAGCCCAACTATGAGAAAGTGTCATTGTGATTATCTCTGTCCAGGAACAGGGATGAGTAGAAACTGCTAGAGTATGGAAGTGGGGGGGGGGGTCTCTTTGGGGGCAGTTAGAGAATACTGGTCAGAGCACAGATTTCCAGGGGTTGACACTACATACAATGGAGCCCCAAGTTGAATGAGATGCTGCTTTGGGATAGGATCATCCCAAGGATGTCAGCTCAGCTATCCCTGTGCCTTTGCTACTCAGATAGTGAAGAAAGGAGAGGAGAATTATTTAATCTTAGGACACTGGATAGGAAGAGAGGGGAACTTCTGGATTGGGTTGGGTTGGTTTTTTGGTTTTTTGGTACCTTCATCCAAAGTTTTGCATGCAACTTTTAAATTTTAATTAATTTTTGCTAGCATAATGCATGTGTGTATATTTATGATTTATATAGTTTGCAAATTTGTTAATAAAAGGTACATTTGAGTAAGAAATGTGGGAAGAGATCCTCCATAGCAATGTTCCAAGTTGTCTTTTTCCTTCACAGACAACAGTGACATGCCTGACTCATTCTTAGTAAGAGATGCACTTTGAATTGTTCTGGTAGATAGGGAACCAAGCCCTCTCACCCATTTCCTACCTTGTGGGGTACAATCTGGTGACAGGTAATGTTGGGGGAGGATAACTGATCAAAGACCAAACTCATGATGACCATGGTCTCATTAGCCTCATGGGTGAAGAGATAGGATCTGGCAATTTAAAATTTTAAAATGACTTTCTCAAGCTTCTGAAAGGACCAGTAGAGGAGACCTCAGTACCACCATCACTTAAATTCAGAACATTCCATATATTTTCTTGTTCTCAGTTCTGTGACTATCCATCAGAACTATGAGTAGTCACAAAACTAAGAACATGAAAATATCCTTACTATTTTCAGAAATGAGGAAAGGTTAGACTACAAAGACTAAAGGTCAGTAAGTCTGACAGAAGTTCCCACCAATAATTCAAGGATACACTATTTAAACAAATGGTTTGTGAGTCTTCTGAAAGAAATGTGGCGATTACCTGGAATCAAAATGGGTTCACAAATGAGTAATTATAGCAAACTAAACTCATATCTTTTTCTGAGAGGTTTATAGGTTGGTAGGCCAGGAAAGTATCATAGATTTTGTTAAAGGGTTTCACAAAGTAACTCATGCTATCCTTGCAGATACAATGGTGAATACAAATGAGCTAGATGATAGTTCAATCAGGTGGATTTGCAGTTGACTGAAATTTACTTAAACCATACTACCATTTAGTCCAAGCAAAGGCTGCCCCTGAATGTAATTCCTGCCCTTAAATAAGAGAATTTTGATAGAAAAAATGTAGCTATACTGAAAATAACACCAAATCACACTCTGGTCATTGAAAGGAATGGTGGAGCTGGAGAGGAATGTGAACGAAATTTGTATCAACCCTGCAATTAATAAATGAACACATCTATCTGAAAGGAGATCTCTGGTGACATGCTACAGTATTCTATCCTTGGCTCTGTCCTGTATAACACTTAGGAGTAATTTGGATGAAAACTTAGAGGCATGCTCATTAAGTCTGCAAAAGACACAAAGCTGGGATGGAGAACTAATATACTAATGTAATAAATGACAGATCCAAGATTCAAAGTGATTTTGACAGATTTGTTGGTTTGGCCAAAACAAACAGTATGAAATTAAATAGGGATAAATTACATCAGAAAAATCATGAAAGAATCCATTTCTAGAATGGAAAAAGTTACACAAGTATGGAGATGGGGAAACCTGGAAAGACAGAGCTTTATATGAAAAAGATCTGGGGGTTTGAGCTGACCACAACGTTAATATCAGCCTTACAAGTATAATAAAGTTGCTACAAATGGGTGTGCAATTCCTGAAAGCAATAATCTTATTGTACTCTATGATGATCAGAGTAGATTCTTTCTAGGCACTTTTTAAAGAACATATCTTTATTATAAATGCAACATTGAGAGCAGACTTCAATTAATCAAGAAACCAATCAAACAAGGGCTACATCACCAATTATCCCCTCAAACTTGAGCCAGCTACATCTTAGTCAGATCTAGAAAAAACACTCTACAACATCATATTAAACATTTTAACAAAATAAAATCAATCCACAAAAATGTTTTCATTTATTTGCATGTTTATAAACTCTTTTACATCTGGTTTGATTTTTTCTTTAATTTTTACTGTATAGAGTTTCAGTCAATTCTGGTCATCAGGTGACTCTACAGTGGTGAGAAGAACATATACATACATATATATGTACATACATACATATCTACATGTATATTATACATGCATACATACATGTGTGTATGTGTATACTGTTAAGAAGTCTTGAATATAGAATATGGAGAGGTCGTAAAAAGGCACCATAGCACAACAAGGAGATTCTGAGGAATCTAGTAACATTTTGGTGTCTCTTCTTTAGAGGAAGAAATTTAATGTATTTTACTGAAAAAAAGCAGCACAGAAGTAATAAATTGGAAGTAGGTCTCTAGTAGAGTGCCCCAGGGATCTGTGCTTGGCCCTAGATAAGAAGTATACTTATCAGACTTGCATATGCTGCAAAGTTACGAAGGACAGATAACACTTTGGATGATGAAATCAAGATCTAAATATATCTAAAAACAACTGGTAGAATCTAAGTCCCTTGAAGACAAGGACTGTTTTGTTTCTATCTTTTTATTCCCAGCAGAGTGCCTTGCACATAGTTTATTCTTAATAAACATTTAATGAACTGAATTTAGGATGACAATCTGGAAGAACCAAAGAGTTGAAGTTGAATAGGGGTAAATGTAAAGTCTTACACTTGGATTCAAAAAACCAACTTCAACACTGATTTTGTTCAGTTCTGGAAACCATATCTTAGGGAGGACATTGATGAGCTATTGTGTAACCAGAATGGCAAATGACCTCAAATTAAGAGCTGGAGATGGTTAGTCTAGAGAAAAGGAGCTTGGGAGGGTTGGGGAGGGGTGATAGATATCTTCATGTACCTGCAGGTTGGTCCGGAGGAAGAGAGACTAATTATTCTGTTTGGTCCTTGAGGAGCAATAGGGGGTCATTTCAGAAGCAGAATAAAGTCTGTAAGAACAAACTTCCAAACAAAGGTCCAAAAATGAAATTGACCACCTCAGGAGATAATGAGTCCCCCCTACCTAAGGTTTTCAAGTAAAGACTGGATGACCATTTGGAGGTATGTCATAGAGGAGATTCAAACTCCAGACAGCTTCTAAAGTCCCTGCCAATAATGAGTTTCTGTATGTATGTGTGTATGTTCAGAATGTAATAAAATAGATATGTTTGTTTAAACATGAATACTACCCCAGAAAGAATCCCTTTAGGTGTCAGTTGGGTCCTCCCTTTCTTTATCATGTCTGACTCTTCTATCTTTATCATGTCTGACCCCATTTCGGGTTTTCTTGGCAAAGGTACTGGAATGGTTTGTCATTTTCTTTTCCAGATCATTTTACAGTTGAGGAAACTGAGGCAGAGCTAAGTGACTGGCCCAGAGTTACAGAGCTAGTAAGTTCTTGAGACCATATTTGGACTCAGAAAGAGAAGTCTTTCTGACTCCAGGTTGCACCACTGAGAAGCCTCCCTTTCTACTTCTTACAAAATTAATTGTGGCTATTGGACTCTCACAAAAGATCAGTGTTATTGGTCCTCTAGGTTTTAGACAAAGAGGACCTCACCAGGATTATGATGACCCCCATCTATCATGACCAGCGGTTATATTCGCTTTACAAACAACCAAAATCTTAATTTCAGCAGGTAACCAGGGAAATTGTAAAGCAATATTTCCTAAACTTCACAAATTACTAAAATATCTATTACTAATATGAGGGGATGATGCAGGAGGAGAAGACATCAGGATCAAAGGCAGGGAACCAAAGAGGGAGGAAAAGCTTTGAGGGAAGGGCTGAGGAACTGGGAGGAAGATGGACCAAACATTGAGGAAAGACCATGAAAGGTGATAGAATAGCTTCCCCCAGGTCACAGGACCACATACCCAAGAAACATTATTAGGGGTCCTAGTCTGAAGAAGAACACAGATTCAAACTTATGCTTAAAATATACTGGGCTTCATGTTCTCACACCTCCTTCAATGCCCAGTGTAGGGATCTGGCATTGGGCAAACTGTTCTGTTTGTTCTGTGGAGATATGCATGCCTGCTGTAGGCCCTGGGGCCAATGGGCTGGTGTCTCCTGTGGAAACTGGCCAACAGAGGACACAGTATTTCCTACTTTCTCTCTAGGTGTGTCTCCATGGCACCTGTCACCATGGCTCTCAACTAGGACTCAGGTGGGTGACTATCTAAAGAAGCTAAATGAACATCCCATGGGTATGCTCATGGCTTCCATGTCCCTCGAGAGCTGCTACTGAAATGCACCCACATCCTCACTCTGGGAGTTAGGGAAGGGGAGGGAACCCAAGCACTCCAAAGGCTGAGAGCTTCTCTTGGCACAGCTGTGATCCCGGCAGAAGGGAAATCAACAGGATCACCTTCCCCCGGCTGACAAAGGGAGGCTGCATCCTACAGGTTCACACTATGGCCTGTGACTTCCTCTAACTTGCAACGATTATCAGTCTCCTCCCTCTGCCTCACCTGTTGGAGATGACTTGGCAGTTATAAAATAATAGAACCAACACTGGATTTGGATGGAGAAGATATGATTTCAAACCTGGCTCATACCTGATGCATACTCTCTATAGGAACTTGTCTGGTCCTCTGTGGGGAAGGATGAACTCACTTAGCCTCAATTTTCTTATCTGTAAATAGGGACAATAATCTTTACAGAGTCTGCTTCACCGAATTATTAAGATCAAATGAGATATCAAATCAAAAGCACTCTGTCAATCCTAGAATACCACATACTCGTCAACAATTAACATTAAAATAAGGGAGGAGCTGGGGTAAGTGGTCTTTATTTTTTTTGCAGCATCTAAAGCCCACTTGCCTGTTTCACAGACAGGAACACTGAAGTTTATGTTCAAGGACAAATTACACAGCCGAGTCACAGAATGTCAAAGTTCGAAGCAGCCTTGGGGGGGATCTATTTCAGACCCTCCCTGAATAGGAATCCCTTTTCTCATCAACCCTGGCAAGAGATTGCCCAATCTCCATTTGATCCAAATTTCTTAATTTTGTAGATGAGGAAACTGAGGCTCAGAGAGGTCATGTGACGGTTCACAGGTTCATATCACTAGTTGGTGGTAAAGCTGGGATTGGAAGACAAGCCTCCCACTCCCTCACACCAACACTATATGCAAGAGAATGATATACGGGACCTAAAAAATGGAAAGGGACCAAGATTCCCTAGACTACTGTCACCCAACCAGGTGAATTGCTTTTTATAAATCGTTTTGCAAATATCCATTAAAGAAAAGCTCTGGGCAAAAAGTTAGTGATCAATTGAGATGATGTACATAAAACTGCTATACCTTAAAATACTATATATATATATATATATATATGTAGATAGATAGATAGATAGATTGATGTGTGTGCGTGTGCGTGTGTGTGTGTGTGTGTGTGTGTGTGTGTGTGTGTGTGGATAGGGAGATGGTACAATGGACAGAGCACCAGGCCTAGAGTCAGGATGATCTGAGTTCAAATCCAGCCTCAGACGCTTACTTGTTGTATGACCCTGGGCAAGTCACTTAATGGTTGTTTGCCTCAGTTTTCTCATCTGAAAAATGAGCTAGAAAAGAAAATGGTAAACCATTCCTGTATCTTTCCCAAGAAGACCCCAAGTGTGGTCACAAAGAGTCAGATATGCCTGAACATGACTGACAACATTATACATATATACGGAGGTCTTATAATTATTCAGTCTGAGAAATAACCCTCACCCCACTTCCTACTCATAAAAAGAATCCTTTTAGCCAGACTTTCCCCCCAGGTGTCAGTATGTTTTAGTGGGGTAGACTAAAGCACAGATAGACAGATGGACCAGAGAATGCTTGGGTGAGAAAGTAAAAGGACATCTAGCCTAGTCACAGCTGGCAGTGACTCACTGCTAAAGAGGACCAGCCAGGCACCTCTCTGCAAATGGCTGAGTTCCTATTACACCTTTCCTCACCCCAGTTACCTTACCTGCCTCTATTTACAAAATTTCAAGAAACATTTCTCTTAATTAGAAATAATAAATGGGTAGGATACAGATATGTTGGGGATACCTACATTAAGGGGGTCAAGGCGTTGCCCCCTGATCACTGCTACAGGGGAAGTAATCACAGCAGAAAAGCCACCTTTCTTCCATTCCAGTGGGTGCCCCCTGATCAAGACTTGGTAGGCAACCCTGCATGTTGGATAGCAAAGAATCATGATGCAGTGTAAGGGCCCCAAAATTTCTACCTGCTCCCAAATGCTTTCCAATCATAAAGACAAGAGGCATTGTCTCCAGAAGGCCCAATGGGGAGTTCTTAAGCGTACACAAGAAATATTGATAACTGAATTTCAATATAACTGATTTACCTTGTAATTCTATGTATTTTACTTGATGCTTTTAAAAACATTATTCTGGGAAGAGGATCTGCCCATAGGCATCCCAATATTGCCAAAGAGGTCTTTGGCCAAAAAAAAAAAGCTTAAGAACCCAACTCTACATAAATTGCAAATGACATGTAGGGGTGACTGTGGTTCTCTCTCCTTCATTAGCACAGGTCTATTTATCAGCTAGTTAGATGACATCTTGGGCCTTGAGAGTTTGACATCTGGGACAGATAAGTTTCAATAAGGAAGACAAAGAGTGGGGGACAGAGACAGGGCAGGCTGGGGACAGAACGGGGTTGTTCGCTTAGGGAGAGTAGGCCTGAGGGAATAAGGAAGTAAGACAAACTGCTCATCAGCTTTTTCCAAGGCTGATTCTCCATTGTCTGCTTGGGATTCTACCCTAATGAAGGAAACGCTGGAATGAGGACATTTTTGTGCAGAGAAGAGATTAGGGGGATCCACGGCAAATGGCTTACAGTATTTATAGGGTTGACATTTGAAAAGGGGATTAAGCTTATTCTGTGTAGCTCCAAAGAGAAGACCTTAGGTCTAAGTTACAAGTAATCAGATCCTAGTTCAATACAAGGAGAAATGTTCTAACAATTAGAGCTAAGCAACCAGGCCAGTTCTTAAGGTAGCGAGGTGGAGATCGCCAAACAGGTTGTGGACGATCATTTCTTAGTAATATTAGATATACAATATATATTTACATATATGTATGTGCATGCATATATGTATATGTATATATGTACATTGTGTATACACACATACACATATATGTATGTGTATGTATTTATGTATATTCCTGTTGAGGATGGTGATGGGAGCAGAAAGGCAGCAGCTAGTGATAAGGGTGCTAGTCACAGGAACCAGGAAAAACCTGAGATCAAATATTGATTCCCCCAACATTTACTAGTTATATGATTATGAGCAAGTCACTTTAGCTTCTCTTAGCCTCAGTTCCTCCATCTGTAAAACAGATATAATAACTATAGTAATTAACTCATAGGATTGCTGTTTGAATCAAATGAGAGTATGTGGTAAACTCCTTGCAAACCTATATTAATATGTTATTATCAGGTGATTCCAAAGGACTTATACAAATTTCAGATCCTCTCCATAAGTCCACCATAGGGCTTTAGCACTTACCCACTGGTGTATCCTCACTGATCAGCAGGTATGTGTCAAAGAAATGGTTGATGAAAAAAGGTAGTCGGTTCACTTGACCTAGGAATCAAAGAAAAAAAAATGTGAGTCACCCAAAAGCCTATTGAACATGGTCTATAAACTGAGGCAAACTGAGTGCTGAAGGGTACATTGAAATGAGAGGCAAGAGATTAGGGAAACTCACTGAGTAGCATGGGACCATTAAATATTTGTTAGCTCTTTATAACTCTTGGATCAATAGATTCATTTGAAAGATGAAGCCCAGAGAGACAAAGGAACTTTCCTAGGCTGATTGTGGTGACAGAGCCAGGACTCAAGCCTAGATCTGCCAGCCTGGGTTTGTCTTTTCTACAATACCACACATAATATCATAAGAAAGCCGACACACCTCACTGAACTGTTATAAGGACGTAATAGGTGATTTGAGCTGCTCGAAAGAAAATGTCAGGTCTTCTGGGGAAGGGGGCAGGGGCAAGGACTAGCAAGATGCCAGGAGGAAGGAACTTCCTCTGAAGCCAGTCCACATTGAGGGTCTAAGTTTTCCTGCATTGAATGACTGAGAGGGGACTCACCCACTTGGTCACCCCGCAGAATTCTCACCAATGTGCCATCTCCCCCTTTCCCGAAGAAAAGCAAGTCTCTACCAGGGAGATGAGGGCCATTTTCCTTCCTGTTATTGGCACAAAGGGCCCTGAGGGAGGGGAAGCATTAGAGGCCAGGGAGAAGGCAATTATTGTTTTATCCCATGATTAATATTGTGCATTGCTCCCCATGGCTCATGGCATTCTGCTGTGTCAGCTTGATCCCTGACAGGTAGGGCTTGGTTTTTTTCTTTTCCTTTTTTCCTTCCAATCTGACCTATAAGTCCTATTGGTCCTAACCCCTGAATCCCATTATCTAGGCCTCTGAAGGAGGCTCCTCTCCCTATCACCCCAGGAGGCAATTTGACCCCTGTTCCTTTGTTTCTCCTATGGAAAAAGGGAGCATGCCAAGGAGCACCTCACCTGGGCTGGGCAGTGCCAGCTGAGTGGCATTTCACGAATTCAGATCACAACTGGCCTCCTGGTGGGTACAGTATGCCTCAGCTTAGGGCAGAGATGAGAAAGCCCCCATACACAAGAGTATGCTCTCACACAGACAGATAAACATATAAAAGCCCTAGGATCAAATGAAAAACTAAAGGCAGCCCTGGCCAGTGATGGAGAGGAATAAGAGAGGGAAGGAAGGAGGTGGAGAAAGCAGAAATATTACCAAAAGTAGCTCACATAGGAAGCATTTTAAGATTCTCTCAGCTTTATATTTACATAGAGTACGTCCCCAAAGTCTGAGTGCAATTGTGTGTCCTTAGCACCAAGACATTTGAGACACCTTGCTTATTATATGATTTGATCCTCACAATAGCCCTGTGAAGTAAGAGCTGTTATTACCCCCATTTTTCCAAAAAAGGAAATGAAATCTCAGAAAGATTAGCTGACTTGTCCAGGGTGACACATTAAGCATCTGAAGCAGCAATGGAACCCAGGTCTTCCTGAGTATAAAGCCAGTACTATTCACAAGCTGTCTCACAATAGAAAGTAGCAGGTGGGGATAGGCAGCTACATGGTGCAGTGGATAAAGTGCTAGGTCTGGAGTCAGGAAGACTCAATTTCAATTCCAGCCTCAGACACTTACTAGCTGTGTGACCATGGGCAAATCATTTCATCCTGTTTGCCTCAGTTTGCCTCTTGCCTCTTCTGTAAAATGAATGGGAGAAGGAAATGGCAAGCCACATCAGTATCATTGCCAAGAAATGACCCCCAAAGAGTCAGACACAACTGAAAACAACTGGACAACAACCGTAAAGTGAGAATATGCTAGACGGGGTGGAATAAGTTGGGAGTGGAGCAGGATAAAGAAAAAGACTAACAAAGGCTAGGAGAGGAAGGTAGAAACGAGAGAAGGGGCCAAGGCTTGTGAGATAGGGTTGAAAATAAGTATGGATGTAGGAGAAGTTGGGCCAAAAAGATTCCAGTCTCAAAGGAACATAGACTTAAATCTGGGAGAAACCTTACAAGTCAACACATCCAACTCCTCCATTTTACAGATAAGGAGGCAAAGAGTGGTTAAGTAAACTTGTCCAGGATCACAAAGCTAGTAAGTGTTGAGACAGGATTCAAACCCATGTCTTCCTGATTCTAAGTCCACTGCAATATCCACTTATTCAGCACTGTCTCTCCAGGGCTGAATGATCAGGATTGGGGATGGGGATGAGCTAAGGGTTAGGGAATAAGGGAAGACAAGGAATAAGAGGAAGAGGAGGAGGAAGAGTACACAGAAATGTAGCAAATCACACATCTGAGATCACACTGTGGAAGAGAATTAGGCTCATCCTGAGCCTCACCCAGAACAGCTCAGTCATTTGAAGTTAAATGCTAGAGGAGAGAGAGCTTGGTTGCAGTGACAGGGAACTGTTTCCCAGGGCACAGGCCACTAATGGAAGCAGACCTCTGACCCAGGACCCCAGAAAGAAAAAAACCATTCGACTTTGGATGAGGAAGAAGCAGGCAGGTGGAGGGGGACGGGAGAGGCCTGCTTCCCTCTGCTACAGCCCCATGTCCAAGCCCCATCACCTGCTTTGCTGGGTAGAGAAACACAATAATCATTGCTCCTTACGGATACACGGGGCTCACTCAGCACAGCCTGAGCATGACTGACCTTGGGCAAGTCATGTAACCTCATGGGGCCTCAGTTTCCCATCAGTGAAATGTGGTGCCCTCCAAAAGATGCTGACTAAATAGAACCCGAGTCCTTTTGTTCTATCCTTGGGTTTCTGTCTCATAGTGACAAGACCTAGATGTGAAGCAGACAGATCAGAGATGTCAGAGAGGAATTCAGAAGTGCGTTTTGTCAGTGGGGGAGGGAGGAAAATTGCCTGCAGCAGCCGCGTTCATTTTTTAATTTTATTTTAAAGGGTCTGCCAATAATCAGGTGCTGAGAGCTCTGCACGGGCGGATGGGCAGCAGTTCTCGGACATCATGTGCCACATACCAAGCAGATATCCGCATCACTGAACTAACTGTCCAAGCCTTCTGCCAGCACATGTCTTCCCTGGAAGTCTCTGTGGCCTTGAGCATTGAGCACTGATGACTGAGACAAGGAGTAGAGCAGATTGGCCGATGGTGGGAAAGTTCCCCTCATTTAGTCAGGAATGAAGAGGTGACCAGAAATCGGAAGCATCATTTCCAAGAGACACTGCGTTATGTACCAGCGAGACAGGAGTAAGTTGGCATTTTCTCAAAATGAAAGGAGAGTCCATAGAAACCTTTTGACCTGTTAGATAATTCTGCCCAGGATTATGGCTTCTTGGCATATGCAGCCTGCTAGGGAGAGGGGATTCTACTTTAAGGGGGACTTCAAGTGCAATTTTTAAAGAAGCCAGGGCCAAATATGAAGATAGACATTGAGAGGAGGAGCCAATCCCAGCCCCTCTCTATAAGGAACATAAAACACCAAAGAGTATGGGCAGGGTATACTGCCCAGTCCATCCTCTGTGCACATGAGAAGACATTTCAACCCTGTTGGAGTCAGGAATCATCTTCAGGTAGACAGGAAAAATGAGGCCCCAGGGAGGAAGGGATTAATCCTGGGCCTTGGGATCTTGTTGCTATACTATGCATAAGAAATGGCATTAAAAGGTCAGCAAGACTTTGGAAGTCATGGCTTCTGAAAGATGGAAGAATTTGAAGAATTGGAGTAATGGGATGGGCTTGGCTGAGAACATATAGAATGAATTCAGTTCAATTCAATTCAAGCATTTATTAAGTACCTAATGCATGCATGGAACTGGGTTAAGTATGTAGAGATAAGGAAAGAATGAAAATCACTCTCTGATCTCTTCAAAGAGGGGCAAGTATAAGTATCTACAATATAATAATGGGAGGGGTGGGACCTTAGAATTTGGGAGAGATTCTGACCTTTGAAGACATAAAGGGAGTCTAATAGAGACTGGTGAGATAGGAGGCCATTCAAGGCAGAGGACAACATCTAGAAAGGGAGAGAGGAGTGAGCTGGGCTGCATGGTTTGGGGGACAGTCAAAAAGGCCAATTTAGCTAGACCATAGGGTAAGCGAAGGGAAGGAAATATCAAATAAGTCATTGGCTGAGCCAACTCCTTAAGGCCAGTCCCATTACCTAGACAGCTAGGTGTTACAGTGTGTAGAGGACTGGGCTTGGAATCAGAAGGACTCATCTTCAGGAGCTCAAATCTAGCCTCAGATATTTACTAGCTGTGTGATGCTGGGCAAGTGATTTAACCCAGTTTGCCTCATTCTCCTCATCTGTGAAATGATCTGGGAAAGGAAATGATAAGCCACTTTGCCAAGAAAACTCTAAATGGAGTCATGGAGAGTCAGACAAGACTGAAATAACTCAGTAACAACATTGCCCAGACAACGCTGATCCAAATAGTCCTTTTCCCAAATCAGTAATTGCTGCAATAATGAGAAAGGGAGGAATAGTGAATGATTTAGTACTTGAAGGCCATAAAAAGGCTATTAGAGATGGTAGCCAGAGAGGGTTCATTTCCACTGGAAACCAAACAAAGAAGACTGGCCAAAGCTTCATGAGATCCAGGTAGACCAGCGGCCTCTATGAGCTAAGACAGAATAACAGACTTCCAAGGTAGGCTGAATAATGTCTTTTTTTCCTCCCAAAGGATGGGCTTCTACCAGGCAGAACCCAGAGGCATACCCCTGCTCAGAGACAGAAGAATGAATGGGATGGCCTTCTCAGATAACTCCTTCATTTACACTCATACTGTGATGGAAGGATACTAATACCAAGCCAAAAGCCATAGCAAGGAGTTGGCATCGTTGTTCCTTGTTTAATTTTAATTTGCCATCTTTGGATCAGCCTCAACACCTTTTACCATTTGTGGCAAAGTGATTCTCTTAAGGAGCAGGCAGGAGACCCTGCTCTGAAAATTGGCAGGGTCTTAAGCTGTAAAAATGTGGAAGTCTGTTGGTCAATCAACAAGGATTTATTAAACACCTACCATGTGCTGCCGAGGTGCTATATCAGCACTGGGGATAAAGTTACAAGGATGCAATTCCCTTACCCTCAGTCAAAGGATTGAAAGCTGGAGACAATCACCCAATAAGGTACCAGAAAGTTCTCTAGGTAACCAGAGCCATCTTGTTACTTAACCCAGATTAATGAGTCAAGCAAGAGTTCATCTCTCTGTGGGCATTCCTGGGAGGGTCTCTCTAGGAGTGCATACTAATATTATAAAAATCGGACTTAAATCAAGAGGTCTACCTGACTCTGGGGCAGCTAGGTGGAACAGTGGATGAGCATGGAGTCAGAAAGATGGAGATCAAATCCAATCTTAGACTCCGTGTGACCTGAGCAAGCCATTTAACCTCTCTCTGCCTCAATTTCTTCATCTGTAAAATGATCCAGAGAAAGAAACGGCAAATTGTTCCAGTATCTTTGCCAAGAAAACCACAAAGAATCATGAAATGACTGGATAACAACTACCCAGCTCCCGGGCTGGTCCTCTTATTTACTAGGCAACGCTGCCTTTCTAAAAATACTAGGTGATCCAGGATGTTTCTGTGGCTCTGCTCTCCTATCACCCACAAATGATAGACAAGGTGATTATCATACCTGAAAACCCATTGTGTGAGTTAGGGTCAAGGATCGCTGTCCTATCAACGTATCCCAGCTCTCCCCTCTTTAGCATCACTAGGGGAAATATGCCCAGAAGTCCACATGCAGGCAAATGAAGACGCACAGATATAGAGTAAATATAACTAGAAATCATTATGCCCCTCTCCTCCCCCAGCCCAGGCAGCCTCCCTAAGTGACAAAGGGGGACATTGGCTGAGATGTCATCAGACAACTGAACCAATGGGCTGCTTCCTCCATGGGACTCGGCCAAAGCTTCAAGCATGCTAGGACATGTGTCCAAGGGCCGTCTTGGGCAGAACCTGTCCTGTCTGTTCTGTCAGAAGGTAAGGAAAAAATGACTATGAAAATGGCCCAAAGTCTTGGAGAATCTGACTGGAACCATGTAAGTTTAAAAATAAAATCTAAAACATTTTTAAAGGATTCATACCAGTCTGATTTGGGGTGAGGATGGAGGGGCAAGAAAGAAGCATCTGCTGATGCATTTAGGGTGAGCAGGTCCTGAAATAACTTCATTTGGCCCCAATTCTAGGAAAACAGCATGACGAGAGCAATGCCAATGAAGGTATAGGGAAGAGACTGTATTAAGTCCAGTGAAGTGGGTTGTATGAAGCAACTAAAGGGGGACAGTGTCAGGAGTCATAAACAGTGTTAGGTGCACAAAGAACAAATCACCGAAGCTTGGCTTTGCTGCTCTAGGTACTGACTGTTCCCGACAATGGGCTGAAGGGAATCCAAGCATCAGTAGAAGCAGAACAATGGGCTATGGGTAAGGAAATAGGTTGTCTTTGGGGGTTTCAGGCCAAGATCATAGATTCTGGTACAACAAGTATCCTCAGGGGCCTTGTAGCCATAGGACAAAAGGCTCAGAGAGCTAGACTTAGAAGGGACCTCTGGCACCATCCAGTGCAACCTCTTCAGTTTAAAGAAGAGGAAATGGAAGCCCTGGAAAGTTACATGACTTGCCCAAGGTCACACAGGACAAGAACAGAACCCAGTTTCCCTAATTCTAGAAGACAGTCTGTCCTGCACCCATGACTCTAGGATGCTTCCTTAGGGAGCCATGAAATAAATGGAGTCATTTGTGTCATCCCATCAAGACATGGAACTTTTCCTAACTCTGCCAGTGAATTATGTCAGCAAAAACAGGAGGTAGGTAGAATTGGGGCCCACAGGAGGGAAATAGGTGTTCTGGCAAGAGGCCTACAGAGTAAAAAGTGGTACATTGTGGCTTCCCTGACTCAAGATGGAAGCTGTACCTTATCTAGGTGGCACAGTGGATAGAATGCCAAACCTGGAGTCAAGAAGACCCAAGTTCAAATTTAGCCTCAGACACTCACTAGGCATGTGACCTGGGCAAGTCACTTATCCTCTGCCTGTCTCAATTTCCTCATCTGTAAAATGAGCTGGGGAAGAAAATAACAAACCACTCTAGTACCTTTGCCAAGAAAATCCCAAATGGGGTCATAAAAAATCAAATCTTGGGACTTAACTTTTGTCATGAATCAATCAGGGCTAGGGGCTCTGGAAAGAAATCCTGCCTCTAGACTCAACTACATTTGATTGCTTCATGTCACTCTGATTCCTTGTCCCCTATTATATACATTTTAAACTCTGCTCTTGTGCTTTTAATTCCATTCTAAATAGGTTCCAAGGAATTTAGAGGTAGCAGGCCTTAAAGTGGCATCATGGAAGAGAGCTTCTAGAGATGGTCTTGGTACCAAGAGGACCTAGGTTCAAGTCAGATACCCCCTGGCCATGGGATTGTGGGGACAACAGCCATTTGAACTCTCTGAGCACTAGAGTTTACTCATCTGTAAGATGAGGACAACAATAAAAAAGAGGCAGCTTAGTGGTATCTATGGTGCCGAGAGTAGAGTCGGGAAGAACTTGGTTCAATCCAGTCCCAGACCCTTACTAGGTGTGTGAGCCAGGGCAAGACTTTTAATCTCCCTCATTTTTAGTCAATCAGTCAGTACTTATTAAGCACCTACTATGTGCTAACAAAAACAAAATTGTCCTTGCTCTCTAGGTGGTCACAGTCCAATGGAAGAAACGAGACACAAGCAAATACGTACTAACAAGCTATAAACAGGATCTGTCAGGGGTCATCTCAGAGGGAAGGCACTAAGATTTGGGAGTTCTGGGAATGCATTCCTACAGAATGTGGGATTTCAACCAAAGTAGCTAAGAGGAAAAGATGCAGAGGGAGACATTTCCAGATATGAAGGGACAGCTAATGAAAATTCATGGGGTCAGGAGATGGAGCTTCTTGTTTGAGGCCTTCAAGCAGGCCAGTGTGGCTGGATCCCAGACTGTGGAGGGGAGTAAAGTATAAGAGTTCTGGAAAGGGAGGAAGGGGCTAGGTGGTGAAGGGATTTAAAAGCCAAACAGGACTTTGGGTTTAATCTTGGAGGTAATAAAGAACCACTGGAGTTGATTGAATAGAGGATTTTTCTAGTCTGACCCAAACTTTAGGAAAATTGACTTGACAGGAGAGTGTAATACAGACTGGAGAGGGGAGAAACTTCAGGCAGGGAGCTCAAGCAGATGTTACAACAGCCCAGGCATGAGATGATGAGAGGCTCACATCAGAGTATTGGCAAAGTCCGAGGAGAGAAGAGGGCATATATGAGAGATCTTGAAGTCAAAATGACAAGAGGACTTGACAATTGATTAGGGGGCAGGGAGAGAGTGGGACGTTGAAGATGACCCCTAGATTACATGCCTGGTTAACTGAGAGGATGGTAGTGCCTTCCATAGCAGCAGGACAATTAGGAAGAGGGAAAGGTTTGGAGAGGAAAGATAACGAGTTCAGCTTGGGACATGTTGAGTTTAAGGTATCTATGGGAATTCCAGTTAGTTCGAGAAGTCCAGTAGGCAATTGGAAGAGCAGGAGATAGCTTAGACCTAGACAAACAAATTTGAGAACTATCTACAAGGAAATGAGAATTGAATCCATGAAAGCAGATGATGTAATATTACAGAAGGAAAAGGGAACAGGACCCAGGACAGAGCCTTGGGAGACATCTGTGGTTAGTGAGCATGATCTGGATGAAGATCCAGCAAAAGAGACAATACTGGAGTGGTCTGACAGGAAGGAGGGCAACCACAGAAATCTAGAGAGAAGAGAGTATCAAGGAGAAGAAAGTGATGGACCATGCCAAAGTCTGCAGAGAAGACAAGAAGGAAGAGGACTGAGAAAAAGGACTTCAGATTCAACCATTAAGAGATCACTCATTACTTTGGAGACAGTCATTTCAGCTGAATGATGAGGTTGGAAGCCAGACCTGAGAGAGTTGAGAAGAGGAAGAGGAGGCATCTACTTTAGCCAGCCTTCTCAAGCAGTTTAGTGATGAAAGGATGGCAAGTCATGGGACAGAGATTGGATGAATCAGTTGAGGGTTTTTTGAGGGTGGAAGAGATATGGACTTCATTCCTCATCTGTAAAATGGGGATAATGATAGCACCTACCTTACAGAGTTGCAGTGGGGATGAAAAGGGTTAATATGAAGGGCTTTGCAAAGTTTTAAGCACCACATAAATGTTAGCCAGTATCATTAACATCTCAATAGCTCTAGTATTCTTTCCAGTGGTGTTTTGAGGCTCAATGAGACAAAGTACATGAAGTGTTTTGCAAACTTTAAAGCACAGTTATGAGTGTCTAATGATGATGGTGGTGATGATATCATCTAGGCCAACTGTTTTATTTGACAGATGAGGAACCTGAGCACCAGACAGGTTAAACACTTCACCCAGTGTTACAATGGCAGCAGAGCAGGAACCCTACAATCTTCAACTCCAGATTCAGTGTTCTTTCCATTAACCCCTGCGCTTCTCTCTCTAATGACTGTCTCAGTTATGGATTAGACCTAGAAAGGGAAAGGAGAAAGGATGCCTGATCCAGGAAAAGTTGAGGGTGGCCAAAAATAAGGAACAGAATACAAAGGATCATCACCCATCCCTGCCCCCTACCAGTTTGAATTATCTGATGAAGAAGTAAATACTGGCACAGGGATAGGTTAAGGCCATGATGGTGGTGGATTCGAATTAAGAAGATCTAAATTCAAATCTGACCTCAGTCATTTACTAGCTGCACAACCTTGGACAAGTCATTTAATCTGTCTGCCTCAGTTTTTTCATATGTAATATGGAAACTTTCAGGGTTTTGTGACGATAAAATGAGATATTTGCATGGTACTTTGTGAATCTTAAGGTGCCAAACAAATAATGGCTATCGTTATCCTCATCATCCTCATTTTCATCTCTCCTAGAGGTTGTGAAGTCATCAGATGGGCTCCCTACTCTTCATTTTGTTTCTTGAATGGCTCATGATATCCCTGAGACCAGTGGATTCTTCTCACAACAGAAGAGATCGAGTTGGGTTATCAGGTGGTCTGGAGGACAAGGAAGGAGCTGAGAGGGTAGGAGAAATACTGCAGAGATAGAAGCTGAAAAGGACTAGGGCTGACCTCTACAACATCACATTGATAGAGAAGATGAATGCCACCTTGTCCACTAAATCCCATCATGCTAGAATGGGGAGCAAGGGATATGGGAAGAAGCCTGGAAGCTTGCAAATAGCCAATTATAAAGCTGTGTTTGGCAGTTTATAAACTTGAGTGAGATGAACTCTTTCCAGTTTGGTAACTTTTCAGGGGTTCACTCGCTTACTGGAGCAGCACCCCACAGAAATGCCATGAAATAGAAAGGTCCCTCTCCCAGGTAGAGTATAACCTTCTTGAGGGCAGGGACTGTTTCATTTTTGTCTTTGTCTATCAAGGTTTTTACACAAATGCCTGGCACAAAATATGCTTACTAAGTACTTGTTGAAATACATTTAGGACAGGGTAGCTGGGGAAGGATCTAAAGGCAAAACCTATTTCATTCAATACCCTGTTCCAGTTTGTTTCTTCAGTAAGTTAGCAGATAGAATATGGGAATGTTTCCTGAGTACAACAGAGGCAGATATAAGAGTGTAGAATATAAACACCAGAGGTCCAAGTGTCCTGGGAAAATGCAGAGGACCAGGGTGGCTAGGTTTGATTTAGCTGGCAAGAGTGGGGACAGGGACTACCAGGTCTGCATTCCAAAGAAATTTTTTAAAAAGAAAAAAAGAACCCACGTGTATAAAAATATTTATAGCAGCTCCTTTTATAGTAACTAAGACTTAGAAACTGAGGGGATGCCCATCAATTGGGGAATGGCTGAACAACTTGTAGTATATGGTTGCAATGGAATATTACTGTGCTATAAGAAAGAACAAGCAGGAGGATTTCAGAAAAACCTAGAAAGACTTACAAGAACTGATACAAAGCAAAGTGAAAAGAATCAGGAGAACATTGTATGCAGTAACAGCAATATTACATAACGATCACCTGTGAAAGATTTGGCTACTCTGATTATTACAATGATCCAAGACAATTTTGAAGGACTCGTGATGAAAAATGCTATCATCTTCCAAAAAAAGAACTGGAGTTTGAATGCAGATCAAAGCATACTATTTTTCACTTTCTGCATTTTTTGTAGGTGTTGGTTTTTTTTTTGGTCTGTGTTTGCTTTCACAACATGACTAATATGGAAATATATTTTGCATGACTGCACATGTATAACTAATATCAACTTGCTTGCTGTCTCAGAGAGGGCAGAGAGGAGGGAGGGTGGGAGAGAATTGGAAGTCCAAATTTTTAAAAATGAATGGTAAAAATTGTATTTACATGTAATTGGAAAAAATAAAATATTAAAAATGAAAAGAAAATTTAAAGAACCAGGGCAGATGATACTCAAGGTGGGAGTGGGGTTGAGGACAAGATTTCAAATTAAACTGCAGTATATTCCATTGATCTACTGACACCAAAGTCCCAGGGAGCCTTAGCCTACAGCTGGGCCTGGAATCTGTTATGATTGTATAGGACAGCATCAGCCAGATCAGAGAGAAACAAGGAAAGAATCAAGGAGCTGCGTTGGGCAGGGAAGTCTCCCAACTAGAGGAGCAGAGCAGGACAATGAGTTAGTGGCGTCTATCTTCAAGACCAGGGTCCTTACCCCTCAGTCTGGTTGCAGGGATATAAACATACACACAGAAACACATACACATACACATAAACATATATACACATCACAATATAATGTGTTCCTTTGTAATCTTGTATATTTTATTTTAGGCATTTAAAAATATTATTCTGAGAAAGATCCCATATACTTCACAGATGCTGCCAAAGGGGTCCATGGTCCAAAACAAGTTAAGAACCCCAATTCTAGGCCCAGCTCTGCCACAGAACTGCTGAGTGGTCCCTTTGTGTCTTAGTTTCTTCCATATTGGCAATCCCATCATGGATTTATGGGCCACCTTCATAAAGATCACTCCTACAGTCATCGTATCCTTACAAAGCAGGGGTTCCGAACGCTTTTTGGGTCTTGGATTCCTTTGGCAGGCAGCCCAGTGTAGCTTCTCAATTCTTTCTTAGAGTAATGTTTGTGGACTACCTTGATAATTGAAGGAAATGCAAATTTTCAGTTAGAGATTAGTGAAAATAAAGGGTTTGCCCCCCATCCAAATTCATGGTCTCCCTGCTTGCAGATGTGAGTTCAGAGTCCCTGCTATAAAGAATGCATTTATTTAAATAAAACTTTTAATATTATTTAAAGGAGCCTGAGATGCTCCTATGGGGCTTTCTCCTAGGGGAGGGAGGCAGGCCGACTGCTGTGCTCAAAGGTAACGGGGCTCCTCTTCCCCATGGCTGTCTCTGCAGGCATGTTTGGCAATGTCTCTATGTATGCCTGAGTGAAGATTCCTCCCAGGAGAAGCCCCAGCCCTCCACAATACTCTATAGTGCACACCTGTTGCCTTAATCCCACACCCAGACCTGAAATACTTCTCTTGCCAACTCCAGTATTCTGGGTTTCACAGAGGACAGAATGGGCCACATCACAGAGGTCAGGTTCTCCTGGTAAATGCACCAGAGCAAGTGAGGAAAAGAGGCATGATCTGCCCTTTCACAAGAGGAGGATGTCTTTGGGCAGCTAGAAAAAAATCATCTTGGGGCTCACACCTGCTCCAGAAAAAAGGGAAGCCCACTATATCAGAAACAACTCTACACTTCAGGTCTTAAGAGTAACCTGACTATATCTCCTGGTTTGCCCTGGAGCCCAAGCCCTTGGGGAAAAGAGATATTCATAGTTCCATATTGTAGACATGGCTGACACCCAACAGTAAGCATCTTGTTTAAGGTGATATGGAGAGGTGATGATAAAGCACAAGCCAGAATGCACAGATTCCTAGAAGTCATGGGACATCCCCATCTGGTGTGATCACATATCGGTCTGAACTCTTAACCATTCATTAACCTGGTCCCCAAGGTCAGACTGGTCAGACCAGTCACGGACAGAGAAAGAATTAGACTTACCCCAGCATCCAGAGTTGACCATGAAAAGCCAGAAGAAGAGGTGGCTGGTGGGTATGTGGCACTTCATGTTTCCTAGAGATAAAGAAAGGGGAAAGGTGAGAAGTGTTGGAAGACTGGATGATCCAATGGCCACCACCCCCTAAGCCCACTTGCCAGTGACTAGAAGAAGAATTGGAGGTAATGGGGAAAGGGGAAGAATGAGAAGCAGGAATAACGATACCAAGACTGAAGTCAGGTTGGGAGGACAAGCAGGGGAAAGAGAGTAGAAGGGAAAGAAGGAGAAGGGCCAAGCAACTTGAAATCATGGGATGTCAAAGCCAAAAGGCATCTTAGAGAACATTAATCTAGCATCTTGAATGTATAGATGAAGAAACTGAGGTTTAGGGAAGGAAAATGATCTGATAATGTTCCCACAACTAGTTGTTGGCAGCTTTGTTTAACAGTGGATGGGCAAACAATGACAGATGGAGGCTAGGAAGGGAGTATGGTGTCTGGTACAAAGCAGATGCTTAATACTTAATAATATTTAATGGCAGCTAGGTAACACCATAGTGCACAGAGCTCCAGGCCTGGAGTTAGGAAGATTCATCTTCTTGAGTTCAAGTCTGGTCACAGACACTTACTAGCTGTGTGACGCTGGGCAAGCCACTTAACCCTGTTTGCCTCGATTTCCTCATCTGTAAAATGAGCTGGAGAGGCTGGTTTTGGAGTTGAGCCTCTGCAAGAAAAACTGTCCTGACTACCCCATTTCTGTACTGTTTTGGCATTTAAAACTCTTCAAAACCTGGCCTCAACATATCTTTGCATCCTTTCACCTATACCTCCTTTTCATTCACAGCCTGTTCATTCAGATTACTGGCTTTCTGACTCTTCATCACACAATCCTGTCCATCTTCTCTCTTGGTGCCTTTGAATTCCATGGATGGCCCCAATGCCTAGAATCCTCTCACCTCTGCCTTGCAGAATTCCCAGTATCCTCTAAGATCTTGCTAAAACACCACCTTCTATATAAGGTCTTTCCTTATCCCTGGTCCCTCCTCCTGCTAGTGCCTCCCCAGCAAAAACTGCCTTGCATCTATTCTGTATCAAGGCCCATACTGACAGATTTTTCTCTCAAGGCAGAACACCAGCTTCTTGAGGGAAAGGACTATTTGACTTTTGTCTTTGTATTTCCTGCACCTATCAAAGGGTCTGACACATAAAAAGAACTTAATGAATGCTTACTGATTGGATGATGTCCTGGGGTGCCATGTTTGATGACCCCAATAGAGCCTGCCCCAAACCCTGAGATATAAAAGGAGAGCACTGTGACACCTTTGCTATGTGGGCCAGCCCACTATGGAGTGCTCCTCTCCACAAAGAGAACCCCAAAGAATTAATTCATTCAGTAAGTAAGTATTTATTAAGGACTTTCTATGTGCCAGGTATGGGACATACTGGAGTAGCTTCCATGCTATTGGTAGGACAGGGATGGGGTAATACAACTTGTATGTATATGTGTTTTATATATACATACTGGCTGTACATAAATATACATGCTATAACCACATATGTATATGTATACATACAGATGTCTATTTAGAGCCAGAAACCTAGTACCTCTCTGAGTTCTCAAGAGGTCAGAATGAGTCACCTAGAGGCTTCCAGAGCTCTGGTGAGGAGCATATGGGGGAATAGTTACAAACAAGTTAAGAAGTCCATGAGAACACAGGAAAGAGCTCTGCCTTGACAAATCTCTGCTTCCTCACCTGTTGCACATGGTACCCAGAATCCTCATTCTTATGGACAGCAGTGATACACGTCAATGCTACATATTACTTCTGCTTCATGCTATTTTTCTCCAAATAATGCCAATGATAACTAATACATGGTGTTTTAAATTTTGCCCTTTGCACACGTCATGGCAATATCAACTTCACAATAACCCTATGAGATCCATGCGACAAGTATTATTAATCCTAATTTAATAGATGTGGAAGCTGAGACTCAGAAAGACAGATGATTTGCCCATAGCCTAGCAAGCGAGAACAATTTTGAGTCCAGGTCCAGCAGCTGATCTGCTAAACCTGTTATATGCTTCCCCTACCAACCTGCTTCTAATGGAGACGGTAATAACACTGTAAATAGCATGCTTTGTTGTTATGTTTGCCCTTTGTTCTCAGAGGACCATGACATCAAGATGATGACATGATCGCACTTGACTTTGTTTTGTGTGAGGGAGAGCTGTGCAAGATCACCAGCTTCACTTTCTCCTCCTGAGCCATCTGGGTCCAGTGGCCAGATATTCATCAGGATGACTGGAGGTGGCCCAAGATGCAATGGGAGATCGTGACCATTTTAGGAGTAAGGTCTTATCAGATTCTCACTTTGAGTAAGATACACCCATTCAATGAGTAGTTACTCAAGGGATGGCCCCTTTAGTCAAAAAAAATAAATCAAACTGTGAGGGAAAGACCCTCAGGGTTCCTGGGTAAAAGAGAAACAGTTACTAGTATTTATGGAGCTAGAGGATTTGAGCCTGAGTCCTGGCTTTTCTTCTTACCTGTCTGTGTCCCCTGAGGCAAGTAATTCAACCTCTCTGAGCTTCCCTTTACTCACCTCTAAAATAAAGGGTCAGGCTAGATGACCCAAAGGCTTAAACTCTCTGATCTATGGTCTTCTAGTAATACCTAACATTTGGGGGACACTTTTCAGTCTTTCAAATTCCTTTTCCTCACAATAATGATGAGAGATGAGGTAGCACTGTGCAATATCATTATCTCTTTTTCTTAGATGAGACAAGAAAGGCTCAGAGATACTATGTGGCTAGCTCAGCATCCCAAATCTACTAAGAAAGAGATCCAAGACCAGAGCCCAGGTTTTCCGATTTCTGTTCTGATTCAATTGCAAAAAATTAAACCCCTGCCATATGCCAGGCCCTGTACTAGACATTGGGGACAAAGAAAACAATGGTTGGGCATCTGAGATTCCTGGTCTCATTGGCCCATCCACCCCGACTGGTAAAGGTTGCAGATGAGAGATTGGAATTCCAGCCAGCAGAAGGGCTGGGCTCATCCACAGCCAGAGCCTCCCCTCTTCTCTGCTCCCAGAGATTCTCTCAGCAGGCAGAGCTAGAGCCAGCGGCATGGTTCCCATGGGACAGCGTGACCTCTGTCTGTCCTGAGCAGCAGCTGGTCTCTCTATAACTCTCCTCCCTCTCTCCTCAGGCACAGCAAACTCTCCTACTGAGCTTCCTGCATCTTCCAGTCTCCAGTCGGGGCTCCAGCAAAATCTTTTCAACCCCTGCTGTCTCCCAATAATAAAAGCTAGCATTTATGTGGCATTTTAAGGTTTATGAAGTACTTTATATTTACTATTTCCTTTGGTCTTCACCACAGTCCTGTAAGATAAGTGTTATTTTATCTCCATTTTATGGATGAGGAAACTGAGGCTAAAAGTGGTTAAGTAGATTGCCTAAGTTTAACTAGGGACACCTTGGGGTAAAGATAGTGTAGGGACAGAATGGTGAAAATGAATCTAGAGCCTTAGATTCAAGTTCAAGCCTCAAGGGATAGTTGACTTATGTACAAACTCTTTCGTAAACAGAAACAGATCATTAAATGTGACCCACTGAATTGAAGGCATCCTTGAACTTAGTTTAATTTTGCCCTATGAGAGCTGAACCAATCAGCCTTCACGACATCAACGTCCACTGCTCCCTTCTTTTCCTTTTATGAAAGGGTCAGTTTTAGCTGCAGATGTTAGTCATCCCTGCCCATCCCACAGATGTTGTCTCTAAACCCCAGTCTTACAATCTTACAGGAAGTCCTCAGAGTACAAACACCTGCAGGGGTAGGCTCAGAGTTTTTAAATCTTCAATCAACTTTAATCCAGCTTCAGTCAGCTTCAATCAATCAACAAATTACTGAGTACTCACTATAATTACGGCCTTGTCGCCTTCTGGGTCCTTGGGTGAGTCCTTTTGACTGAGTCCAGGTTTTACAGAACAAATTCTTTTATGAAGGGGATTTGTTCTGTGAAGTGTGGATTCAATCAGAGGGCCACACCTGAGGACCTAGAGGGCTACATGTGACCTCAAGACTGCAGCTTTCCCACCCTTGGACTATATACTTTGTTGTTATTGACTGGTTTCAGTCATGTCTGACTGTTGGTGATCCCATTTCGAGTTTTCTTGGCAAAGATACTGAAGTAGTTTGTCATTTCCTTCTCCAGGTCATTTTACAGATGAGGAAACTGAGGAAAACAGGGCTAAGTGACTTGCCCAGGTTCACAGCAGCTAGTAAGTGTCTGAGGCCACATTTTAACTTGGGTCTTTCTAACTCCAAGCCAGATGCTCTATCCACCGAGTCCCTTAGATTATATTAGGCATTGGATAATTAAATACAAGGAAAAGATGAAATCAGTCTTTTTAAAAAGTACCAGGGACAAGGTATACTCCTGGCTTCCCAATGTCATCTCCACACCCTTCTGCTGCCATCACTCTGCAACTGTTTTGTTTTTTCCCCTTGGAGGTTTGGTCTATGAAAATATATCACCCAAATAAGAACCTGGCAGCAGTCATCGACTGACATCACTTCCCTGCCCTCTCAAGGAATTCAATGTCTGGCTGCCAGTCTTTATCTCCATCCCAATTGCTTCTCTCTACCAGGGGACATAGACATGCCTAGTGGTATTGCCACAAAACACCATGGCCTCCTTCTCTCCCTTCCTCAGCCACATTCAGAAAGTTACATCCTTTATCTTACCATAATCCATAAATGTCCCCCTTTTAGGACAAAGAACTTTGAAATTCCTCGGTCCAGTCATAATCTCCCATCATTCCATATGAATCATTTCTCCTAAAATTATTTTAAACATGATTCATTTATTTTGACAAACATTTGCATATATTCTGTCTCCCACTGCCCATCCCGATGAATGATAAAAATACCATCACAACAAACAGGCAACATCCAGCAAATCAAATCCCCTCATTGGCCATGTCCAAAAATGCATTTCTTGCCTCTTTGGAAGGGGCTGAATGTATAATTTCTCTTTGGGCCTCTGGACTTGTGTTTTGTGATTGCATTCATCATGCTTCTATAGTCTTTCAAAGCTGTTTTTCTCTATAATATGGTTGTCATTTTGTAAATTGTTCTCTCAGCCCTGTTCACTTCACTCTGCCACAGATCACAGAGGTCTTTCTTACTTCCTCTGAAACTGTCCATTGCATCATTTCTCAAGGCACAACAATATTCCATTGCATTCCTATGCCCCACTTGTTTAGTCACTCCCTGATAGGTGGGACCTCCCAGGCCTAAATCTACTCCTCAGTCATTGTTCTGCAAGCCATCATACCTACTTTGCTTTCACTTTCCTTTCTTGCCCATCTTGACCCTATAGTTACTTAACTAGTTCAATTTTATATGATCATACATGTGTATATATATATATATAGTTATTTTATATTTATTTATTCTATTATTTTTATCCTATATTTATATTATCATACGTGCACACACACAAATATCCTGCCTCTGGTGTAATCACTGCCCATGCCTGGATGACCCCCAGCATCAATCTCCTCCCCTCCTAGTGTCTGCTGAGAAGAGTGGTGGAAGGAGTCACACAACCGTGCTAACTGGTGCTAACTGGATTCACTAAATATTTATGTTATCTAAGCATAATTCAGTCTTCGTTACCCCAAGATAGTCCTTTTACTTTTCCCTAATCAATTCTCCAATCCAATCTCCATAGTGGCAGTTCTAGACCTTCTCTTCTCTCCCCCAAGCCCTCCCCACCATTCCTTTCAATAAAGGAACTTGTCTCAGTTTACTGGGAAACAAAACAGACATTAGCCATGAGCTCCTCCTTCACTTCTATTTTAAATCTCAAAACCCCTCAATGCCATCTCCAATTTTCTCCTACTTAATTCCATTCTCTGATGAAGACATGGTCCTTCTAGCCAAGACCAACCTCACTTCTTTTAACCTTCTTCCATCCCCTTCTATGTCCTCCAGCAGATTACCTTCACCATCATTTCCCCTCTCCCTAATCCTTAATCTCTCCCTATTTACAGACTTTTTCTCTGCTGTCTACAAATTGCCATGCTTTCCCCATTCTTCCTCATCCTTAAAAAATAAAATCAAATCTTCATTTGACCCTTCCAGCCTCTTAAGATATCATCATATCTCTTCCCTTTCAAAGTCAATTTAGAAAAGAACTGTCTATCCACACTTCCTTTCCTCTCATTCACTTCTCAACCCCTTGTAAACTGGCTGCTGACCTCATCATTCAACTGAAAGTTTTCTCTGAAGTACACACTGATCTCATAATTGCCAGATCTATTGAGCTTTTCTCAGTCTTTATTGTTCTTGACCTGTCTGCAATATTTGACACTGTTGACCATGGTCACCTGGTCTTTACTTTTTCCTGTGGACTTTTCATGAAGCTGCTTTCTCAGTTCTCCTATCTGACTTCTGCATTTCAGTCTCCTTTGAGGATTGTGGGTGTATTGCAAGGCACTGTCCAAGGTTCTCTTTCTTCTCTCAGACTTTTATCATCAGCCCCCTGGATTTAGTTCTCATCTCTATGTAGAAGGCTATGACTTCGATTGTCTTTCTCCTGAGTTCTTATCTGTAGTACCTAAGGGACAGTTCCAACTGGATGTCCCACAAGCACTTCAAATCCAACATGTCCAAAATATAAACTCATTATCTTTCTCCCCAAACCCATCTCTTTTCCTAATTTTCCCTATTTCTACAAAGAGTACCATCATGCTTCTTTTCCTAAGTTCAATGGATCCTTGGAGCCATCCTGAGATCCTCAGTCTCTCTCACCCATTTAGTTGCCAAGCCTTATTGATTCTTCCTTGGAATTATCACTCACTTTCATTCCCTTTGCTCAACTCATATGGTCACTACCCTGGCTCAAGCCCCCCATCACCTCCTACCTGAATAACTATAATCCTCTTCTAATTGGAGCCCCTTCCCTGTCTCTCCCCTCTCCAAACTATCCTCCACACAACCGCCAAAATGATATCTAGAAACCATAGGTTTAACTACATCATTTCCCATTCAGGAAGCCTCAGCCACTTTCCCTAATGGCACTAAGATAAAATACCAATTCTTCAATTTGGCATCTGAAGCCCTTCTCCATCTGGCTCCATCCTATTTTTCTTGGTTTATAACATATTACTTCCAGTTCATTCACAACTTCCTTGCTGCTCCTCATAAACAACATTCATCTCTCACCTCCACACCTTTACATTGGCTATATCCCCCACCCCATCCCACCCCATCTCATCCCATCCATGGGATGCACTCTTTCTTGCCTCTCTTTTATAGATTCCCTGGCTTCCTTCAAAGCACAACTCAAGCACCACTTCCTACATGAGGCCTTTCTGGATCCCCCAGTTGCTAGGGGTTTCCCCTCCTCAGAAATTACATTTACCTTGCATATATTCGGCCTTTACTTTTACATGTACAGGTTATATCCCTCAATGTAATTTAAGCTATTTAAGGACATTTTTGTCATTACGTCCCCTTAGCACTTAATATAGTACCTGACACATAGCAAGTACTTATTCATATGTTTTGATTGACTAGGCAGGCACCCCAAATGGTAACTAACAATGCCAAACAATGTAATACCATTTTTTCTGATATTAGTTGGGTACTTCCCTCACAAAAAGCCTATGAAGTAGGGAGTAGAGACATAATTATCCTGTTTTCAAATAAAAACCATGAGGATCTGCAAGATTGTTGCCTGCTCAGGGTCATACATATTAGTAAGCATTGTAGGTGAGATTTAACTCAGGTCTCCCAACTCAAAGTCCAATGTTTATGCACCACACTGCAGTAATTAATGCAGAAAAGCAAATGAACCCCAGATGAAGCTCAAATTGGCCCAACTACTTTGGGAAACAGTTTGGAAGAATGTACATAGAGTCACCAAGCTGTCCATACCTTTTGCTCCATTGATCCCATTACTAGGCATAGACCCTAGGAGATTAATGACAGAAATAAAGTTTTCAGATGTGATGAAATATTCATAGCAGCACTCTCCACAGTAGCAAAAAAAAAAAAAAAACACCCAAAACTGGAAGGAAAATAGGTGCCCATCGATTAAGGCACGGCTGTGCAAATTGTGGAACATGAATGTAATAGAATATGATTGTGCTGTGAGAGACAAAGACATTGAGGAATTGAGAGAAACAGGGAAAGACTGGGAAGGAGCAAAACAGAATGAAGAACACACTCATTGAGCACAGGGTGGTAAATTATGACAACCCGAAAATACAGTGGAACGTTGATGAATTGTAATGAACAGTCTCAACCATAGAGAAGTGAGAATGAAACGCCTTTCACCTGTTAGCAGAAAAGCAAGGTGGCATGGGAGATGAAGTTTATGAATCAGGAAGACCCAAGTTCAAATCCTGCCTCAGATGCTTGCTGTATGACCCTGGGCAGGTCATTTTAAATTATTTCTCAGCCTGAGTCTCCTTATCCATAAAAGGGGCTAATAACAGCATCTACCTCATCCAAAGGGCTATTCTGAGAATCAAATAAGATAATACAAACTTTACAGACACTATAAAGCATGATAAAAGCGATAGTAACAGTTATTAGAGAAAAAAGAGAAATGGAGGCTGTTGACCTGAAACAGGGGTGGGGAACCTGCAGCCTCGAGGTCACATGTGGCATTCTAGGTCCTCAAATGCACCCCTTTGACTGAATGCACTTGAGGACCTAGAGGGCCATATGTGGCCTCAAGGCTGCTGCTTTCCCACCCATAACCTAGAACATGTTATAGACATGGTTGCCACGCCAATTGGTTTTGCTTACATGATTTTCTTTGTTACAAAGGAAGGTTCTTGGATGAGGGAAAGATATCAAATAGTATATGATTAGTATTTAAAAAGGCAACAATAGCAGTAAAAAAAAAATCAGGGAAATGGAAAATGATTTCCATCCAAAATGGCTAAAATGAATAAAATGTTGCTGCTGGAAAAAATCTTTCAAAATATAAGTGCCCATCTTAGCTTCTGAGGTCAGTGAAAAGACAAATCTGACCACAGAGCAAAGTTCTAAGGGAGTGGAGTGAAAGATCCAAAGGGAGAAGTAGACTGGGCCAGATTTGTGGATTACGGTCAGCATCTCTGTTCCCGGGAGCACACTGCAGCACCTGCTATATTTTGTATGACAAGGAGGATGACTAACCAATTGGTCATCCCTATTAAGAATGTCAAAGCAAGGGATTCCTACAGGGGGCTGAATCAGCCCTGAATGAAGG
Organism: Potorous gilbertii; assembly: GCA_028658325.1. Classification (NCBI taxonomy): domain Eukaryota; kingdom Metazoa; phylum Chordata; class Mammalia; order Diprotodontia; family Potoroidae; genus Potorous; species Potorous gilbertii. The sequence continues at coordinate 502,060,508 of CM053769.1, read as the reverse complement.
AGGATGTACCTTCCCCTGCCAGATCCACCACACCTTCCCCATAGGCATCCCTTTTCATCATTTGTCATTCAGTGGTGTTTGACTTTTTGTGACCGTGTGGACCATACCGTCCCTGGGCTTTTCTTGGCAAACATGCTGGAGTGGTCTGCTATTTCCTTCTCCTGTGGATTAAGGCAAATAGAAGTTAAATGACTTGCCCTGGGGCACACAGCTGGTAAGTGCCTGAGACTGTATTTTTAACTCAGGTCTTCCTGACTTCAAGTCCAGTGGTCTACCCACTGAGCCACCTAGCTGCCTTCTTCATCCCTAGGTCTCTTTTAATATAAACAATATTTTCTCAACCCATTTATTTCCATAGAGAAAGGAATAAACATCTGCCTGGGTTTTGGTCAGGGTCAGCCTGAACATAGCCAAAGAGATTCCAGGTATCACGGAAACTCCACCCCTCCATCCATCCCTGAGCATTTCTCATCCAGTGCAGGCCCCCTGTGGAATTCCAAGTGCAGAGCCATTGTTCCAGCCTCCAGCTCGGAACTCCCTTTGATGATTCAGGATATCCGAGCTCAGAAGTCTTAAGATCCCTGGTGGTTGAATAGTTTTCCAGACTGGAATCTAACATCTGGTCCTAACCCTCAGAGCCCTATCAGAAAATCCAGATGAAGTAGGCAGAGGCAGCTGAATGACTAGATGGGAAAGTTTCCCTCACCAAAAACAAAAACAAAAAACTGGACCAACTGAGAGCTTATTCCAAGACAAGAATTAGAAGTTAGCCCACTGCAGTGAGAGGAAAGGGATGCTAAGCCTGGGCAAACAGAATCTTTCCATCATACTGAGCATCTCTCCTTCCTGACCACATGTGCTCTAACACAGCATCACAGACATGGAAAAGACCAATTTTAGCAGACTTAGCTCTGATAGCAAAGGGTTACCCCACCGCAGTGAGAGTGAGAGAGCAAGGGTCCTAAGGACAGGCAAAATGAACTTCTCCACTCTACGAGACATCTCTTCTGACCACATACCCCTTGTTCTGTTCCCATGGATTTAGAGATAGAAGAGACCTTAAAGGTAAAGGTTAAGTGACCTGGCCAAGGTCACATGGTAGAAAATGGACAATCCAGGGTTTGACCCAGGTGCTCCAACTCTAAAGGTTTCTTTGGTATACCGTGCCATCCCCCAAAGTTCTACATGCTCAGATAGGTCTTCTTTGTGTCCTGGGTCCCTCTGGCAATCTGGTGAAACCTATGAACCCCTTCTTAGGGGAATGTTTTTAAATGCACCAAATCATATCAAATATACAGAATTCCAAGGGGATATGGAGAAGGCGACAATGCATACATATTTTAATCGATAACAGGATATGAAATGAATCATGCTTCAATCTTCCAAGTAACTGTGATTTTGCTGGCAGGGGTACTTCTTCTACCAAAGCCAACTGCCATCCCTTGGAAGAGAGGGGGACATGAAGGCTAGACTAGGAAACGGCTGGTGGCAGAAATAGATACACAAGGGCACCTCATTATGCTTTCTTCTTCAGTCAGGATGGAAGGGTAGAAGGAAAGGAAGTACAGGTGAAATAAAACAGAGAATTCAATGAAAACAAGACCTCCCTTCACCCAACCTTGCTAAAATGGGTCTAGATTTGGCTGGTCCTCTCTCCTATCTAGGATCTTATTCCTTCTACACAAATAATCATTAAGCCCCTAGGTTGCAAGCATCTTATGGGAACACAAAGTAGGAAGATGAGGCAGTAGAAAGAATGCTGGATTTGGAGTCAGAGGACCTCACTTCACATACCAGTCCTGTTATTTGTGACCTTGGCCAAGTCACTTATCTCCTAAATCTTATTTTTTCTCATCTGTAAAATAGGAAGGTTACACTAAATGACCCTGGAGCTTCTGAATGCCACAGGCTGAGGCTGGAAAGGAAGTAGAAGGATAACTTAGATGTTACTCTGTGGAGTAGGAAGGGGAGACATTGAAAAGATGCAATGACTGCCCAACAACACAACCATGTGATCCCAGCCATGCCTACCCAGGTCCTTCTGTTCCCTGCAGTCACATCCTGACCACAGTTGGAGGCTGCCATACTATCTTCTATCCCAACCCACCCTTTCCCCAACTTCAGCCCTATTGGGAGCTGAAGGAAGAGGGAGGCAAAGGAGGCACTCAGCCAAAGGTAATTAAACACAGTCCACACCCAGCAGAACTGGGTAAGAGGTGGAAAAACACAAGTCAAAGGTTTGTAGCAGAAACCACATATTTCTATAACATGGGTGAATGGGCAAAGGGCAAGTAACCAAACACAAAGAAAATTTTAAAACATTTAATATTTTATAACATTTTAAATATTTTTAATAATATTTTAAAACTTTTTAAATGTGCAGTAAATGCAATCAGCAAATTGTCAACAATTTGTTGGAATGGCACAATAGGAAATCACACTGCCTTCAGAGCACTGTACAGGCAAACTATTGGCTGCCTGGCATTAATCACCTGACTTGTCACTGCCATTATTGAAGCCTTCCTGGATGTCATCAGTTTCCAAGATAGAAAGAACCTGAAGTGAGAGCTAGTCCAAGCTATTCATTTTACAGAGAAGTAAACTAAGGACTAGAGAGAGGAAAACAACTGTTTAAGAGTACACGACTAAGTATGGAGCACAGCCAAATTCAAAGCCAGATCTTCTGACTGAGGATGGAGTGTGCTTTCCACTCCTCCCTCCTTCACTTCCCAAAACTCAGATTACACACCAGTCAGTTTATCGGTATTGGCTGCTAGCTAGGTGGTGCAGTGGATGGAGCGCTGGAACTGGAGTCAGGGAGACTTGAGTTCCTAACCTGTCTCAGGTACTTACTAACTGCATGACTCCAGGCAAATCACTTAGCCTCATCTGTAAATAGGGCTAGTAAGAGTTCCCACCTCACAGGGTTGCTGTTAATATCAAATGAGGAAATACATACAAATTGGATAAATTAAGGTTGTAAACCATCACTTACTTTCTAAACGATCGCTGGTGTTAGTCATCAGCCTCTCTCTCCAGTTGATGAATCCTAGATACCTTTTCCAAATTCACACTGTTCAAGGAATAGGGAGCTCTGTTTTCTCATTGGGAAGAGGGAATACATATTTGTTATAAGAGTTTTGCTTTTCACTTGGGGAGGCAGGAAGGAGAGGAGATAAATTTTTATTATTTGAAAAAAATTAATTTAAAATGAAAAACAAAAGCTGTACCCCCCTTCTCCTCTCTTCCCTTTCCACCTCTCAATGCCCTGGACACCAAAACAACCCAGAAGAAATCAGCTACGGAATCTAGCTGATTTCATTCATTTCCCAGCTTTCAACTAACATTCCTCAAGCACAAATCTGACTCACCTACATGCTGAAGAAAATTCATTTTTATTCCTGATCACTTGTAGGATCATTTTTCGCATTGGAGCACTTTAAAGCTGGCCTCGGTCTATCATTCCAAACTGATCAGATATAATTCGTCCTCATAAACCCCCTTTATGTTGCAATCAAACTGCCTTCTTCCTGTTCCCCATACACAACAATCTATCCCCTGCCTTTGTGCCTTTTCCCAGGTTGCCCCCAGTACTCATTATTCTGAGCTTCTTGTAAGGCTCAGCTCAAATGCCACCTCTTTCCAGAAGTCTTTCTTGATTCCTCGCTTGTTAGTAGACATCCACAATCTGAATCACTTAGTATTTATTTCACATGAATCTTGTATCAACCAATTTATGAATAGACTGTGTCTTCCCCAGTAGAATGCAAGTTCCCTGAAGGCAGTGCCTGTCTCATTTTTATATTTATATCCTCAGGGCCCTACGAAGTTGACTGATGAATCCAGCTGCCTGCCCAGTGGTGATGGTTTACACTTAAGTCCAAAAGAAAACAGTACAAAGATTCCCTAGCTGGTCACCAGCTTCAGGCCACTGGTGAAAGAATAAAGTTAGCTAACATTGCAGTAACTTTTTCTACCCTCCATGATGCTTTTATATTCATCCTTTCATGGGTCTTCACAATGAATTGTAGGATCTACCCAGCCCTGAGCCTTGAATCAGGAGTGTGAGGGATGAGAAAAACCATTTCATTTCCATAAGGATCCCAATGCTGCCTTCTCAGCAGCCTAGCCTGGCTAGCTGGCTTTGGCAGCGAGACCCTAGTGTGCCTGTTACCTTTCAATTGCATGATAATGACCAGGGAGTGACCAGGGCACAGGTCCTGCCATTCAGTTTCCTAGCTGCTATCACCTCACAGAATTTCAGATGGAAGTTCATAGGGGTGAGCTGGAAGGAGACTTGACCTTTCTTGTTTCCCTGGCACAGATTTTCTCTGCTATCCAGAGTTCTTCTGAGAGAACCCACGCTGAATATACTGACAAAACAAGGTCTAGAATCTAGTATAGTGATAAGAACACTAGATTTACAGTGATATGATCTACATTTCTATCCCAATTCTATAACTAGTGATATGATCTTGAGTGAGTCCCTTCCTATCTCAGGGTCTCAATTTTCACATATAGAAAGTGATGAGGTTAGACTGAATAACTGCCAAGGTTCCAATTCCAAATTCCATAATTCATCCTATAGTGCCCTGAACTAAGGTCAAAATACTCTATTACACTACGTGGTTCCTCACCATACTCTACCAGATGAGAAATCAGTAAAAGGAACCAGAAAAGTTTAGCCTGGATCTGAAAGGCTGTCATGTGGAAGAGTAATTGCTCTTCTGTTTAGTTCCAGAAAACAGCACCAGAGAACAATGGGTGGAAGTGGTGAAACAGTCCATTTGGCCTTGAAGTCAGGAAAAACTTCCAAACCATTAGTGCTGTCTGAAGATACGGTGGGCTGCCTTGGAATGCAGAGTTGTCCGAGGCCGGAAGACCATTTTGTCAGAGATATTATAATGAGGATTCCTCTCATGTGTGCATTGGACTAGATGGCTGCTGAGGACCCTTCTGACTCTCAACATGTTCGATTCTCTGTCTCATCAAACCACCACTTAATCATGACGTCTGTATTATCAGCATGGTATTATCAGAAGGAAATGGTAAAAAGGAAAAACCACTAAGGATCATGAAGTCCTGATTTTTTTAAAAGAATGCAAGCAAACATAGGATTTCCGAAAAGAAAGACAGACTTGGGAAATGACCGATTAGGTAAGAAAATGTTGCTTGCAAGACTATTATGGAAATGTTTTGCATGATTGCATATGTATAACCTATATCAAATTGCTTACCATCTCTGAGAGGGGAGAAAAGAGGGAGGAAGAGAATTTGGAACTCAAAATTTTAAGAAACAAATGTTAAAAATTGTTTTTACATGTGACTGGGGAAAATAAATTATTAATTTTGAAAACGTTGTTTGGGAATGGAATTTTGTTTTCTGCACAACAGTTTAAAATATATGAATGGCAGGTACTTGGCTAAGGATTGAGTTCATATTTAGTTCACATAACAAGAACTAATCAAAATTTATTTGCTTGGAATTTTGCAAGTCTAAACAAAAGGACTTTAAATTGAAAAGAAAGGGAAGTTGATGGAGAAAATTGCCTGCATATATTCACCAAACTAGATACCATAGAAAATAATGACAAAGTATAAAGAAGAAAATCAATAGAAATTTTGAGTAATTCAACAGAGAAAAAAAAATCCAAGAAAGGAGTCAAGATTAAAACCTATAGCTATATGTAAATGCTCACACCTATGCATAAATGCATTATATAAGTATAAATATACATACACACACGTGTGTGTGTGTATATATATATATACATATATATATATGTATATATATATATATATATATATATATATATATATATATATATATATATATATGATAAGCAGGGTAAATTAACAGGCTTAATGCAAAGAGAGAAATTTTCCTCCATCAGTATCACTTGGTAGGAATAGGCCCTATGATCAGGATTGGAATGGTGTTCCTCATTCAGAAAGGATAAAATAGATAACAGGGAGCAGGGTAACATTGTACATTAAGAAGATATACCCATGGGAGGAAATCCAGTGCCACCTGGGGCACAAGTCTAGGCATTTAAACAAGACTCTGATGTAAAGAACAATTATGCAACACTGTATCTTCATGAAGGGTAGAGCTGGAAGAGAGATCAGGAGAGGAAAGATTCTGTCCTTTTGGCTTCCAGTTTCAAGAGAAAACATAGACAGTTCCAGGCAGTCTCTCCAGGGAGATGTCCCTGGAGGGAGAAAAAGACCCTGGGAAGATGCCAACATATAGAAGAGCCAACAGCTCAAGCATAACCCTTTTACCAACATGCCACATCAGAGACTTTGGAGAAATTCTGTTTAGTGAGATCAGGGACTTGGTTGGTATAGTCTAATCTCTTCTGATTTCTGTTTGTTATCAGCTTAGATAAATGGATTTATTAACTATATTTTATTGCCTTTGTGTATGACTGACCTTTGGTGGGAGTCAAGTCTTATACAGATAGATATAGATATGTCTATATAGTATATAGACATCATGTGTATACATACATGTGTTTATATAAGTGCTCTTAGATATATACACATATACATACATGCACATATACATATGGAGTGAGAAAGGAGTTAGAGTACTCCTCTATTAATGGATAGTGACCAAGAAAGCAGCTTGAACCTAAAAATTGTTTCCCCTAAATTAGCAATTGTGGGGGGAGATATTATTCTTGCCTGGTATAACCTATGAGGATAGTAGAACATGTCAGCCTCATGTCTTCAATTTCTTGCTCTCTTCCAGTCAAGAATCAGTCTCCCTTGGATTACAGTGGAAGAAACTTTAGAGATAACCATTCATGCCACTCTGTGAGCTACATTTAGATAGTTCCATGGGGACACATACAACCTACATTACCAACACATACACCCTACCCCAGGAATTATATAGGGAAAACAATTAGATAAGAGAAATAAAAGGAAAGGAGAAAGAAAAGTCTAACAACAATGACTAAGCTTGGTCCTAAAGAAGAGATGAGAAAATGTACCTCCCTTCTACTTTTTTGGTAAAAAACTATATTGTAGGGTTTTTGCATGTATTGATCAATGTACTAATTAGTTTTACTGAAGTGCTTTCTACCACCCTCATTCCCTTTTTTAAATCATTTGTTAGAAGAAATACCTTTCTGGCTGGAGAAGGGAGAACGACATGTTGGGAAATCAAAGTGATGCAAAAACTGTATACACACATATTGTCATCAGAATGTATACTACAGACCACTTGGTCAGAAGGAAGAAACAGAGAATTCAGGAAAACAGAAGCATGGCACAGAGATATGATATCATAGTGAAAAGGGATTTCAATTATCTGGCCACTTTCTGGTGCTCTGACCCCCCCCTCCTTTTTTTTTACCCAAAAATAAACTAGTTAATATACTCTAAATGAATACAAACACTTATTACAGTCCTAAAACAGCAGCATTAGAATCACTAAATCTCAGAATATCCTGTAGCATGTAAGGAATGCTAATAAAAAGTTTTTTAAACTGATGGGAAAAGAAAAAGACCAAACAAGTGATAGAATCACTGTTTCTGATAGGTGGGATGATGAAACAGATGAAAAGGGGCTGCTTAATTCTTAATTTTGCCGCTTTTTCTGCCAAAGAATAATCTCTGGGATGGAGAGAATGGGAAAAAAAACAAGCAATAGGGAGCTGAACAGCGAGATGAAAAAGAGAACCTCTAGCTACCCTTCTGGAGCATAAATTGCTGGGTCCAGGTGAAAAATACCCCAGAGAACTGAAAGAGCCTATGAGTGTGATTGCTTCACCACCAGTAGGGATCATTACAGAGTCATGGAACACTAAAGAAGTACCTCACAGTGGAAAAAGACAAAAGTTATCTCAGCTCACAAAACAATTAGAAGTCAGCGAATAGAACTTGTAATTCTGGGAAAATTCTAGAATATATTTTCAAAAGGATGGTTAGTGAAAAGGAAGCAGTGATTACAAGGAGCCAGTATCATTTCTTCTACATCCAGTCATACCAAACTAACTCTATTTCCCACTTTGACAGATTATCAGGCTGGTGGATCAGGAGGATGCTACAGATGCAATTTGTCTATATTTTAGTGAAGCATTTGACAGTGTCCCTCATTATATCCTTATGGACAGAAAAGGGGAGATGTGGAGTTATTTGATTCAGGAACCAGCTGAATGGTGAAACCCAAAGAGTCATTGTTTCAAGGAGGAGGTTTCCGTAGAATGCTCCTTGGACCTATGCTTGACCCCATATTATTTAAGATTTTTGTCATGACTTGAAAATAAATATATAAATTGCATAGTCATCCAATTTATAAATGACAGAGTATTGGGAAAGACAGCCAACATGTAGGATAACTGATTTAGAATTTTTTTTTAATTTCAAAATGCTAAAGTCATAGGCAGAATTTAAGAAGATGACATTTTAAAGGGATAATAAATGTAAAGCCTTACATTTAGATTTCTAAAAATCAGTCTCACAATTACAATGTGAGGTGTGGTTAGATAGATCTGGGGGATTTAGTGGACTACAAGCTTAATACGGATCATCAGTACAATATTAAAACCTAAAAAAAAACCTAATTAAATCTTATAGTTTATTAAAAGAGGCAAAGTATCCCGGAATTGAGAGAGAACAATCCTTTTACATTCTTCCCTGCACAGACCACATCTGCAATGTCATGCTGGATTCTGGGCACCCTCTTTTGGGAAGGATATTGCTAAACTGAGGAGCCTCCAAGATGACCAGGAGAGAGAAGAGCCCAAAGACTGTGTGCTATGACAATCACTTGAATAAACTAGAGATGTTTTAGTCTGGAGAAGAAAAGACTTAGGAAGACATGATAACTCTTGATGATGTGTCCTGCTTGACTCCAAAGGACAGAAGTAGGAACAGTGGAAGCAAACTGAAGAGAGGTAGATTTAGGTTCAATGTAAAGAAAGTATGCCAGGGAGTGAGAAATGTCCCACGATGGAGAAGATGGTGTTGGGAAGTAGTGGATTCTCCCAAACTAGCCTGGAAGACCACTCACCAGATGTTGGACTCCTCTATTTCTGTTTAGGTGCATCTTGGGTGAGATCAGTGACTATGAAGCTGTGGGTTACAATACTGAGGTTATATTATAGGAGTTCATCTAATTAAGTGACTCAGTATGGTAAATAAGGAGAGCATGCCTTTTGCAAGTTGAATAAAAAATATCATACATCTGTGTCAATGCTATTGCAAATGCATTCAAATACAAATACAAATTCAATACATTCAATACAAATTCACTTCAAAGCATTATAGAATTCATGGTAGATTTTAACATTGTGTTTCCTCAATGTCTGTAAAAATGTTTGTTTTCCAAATGTATCATCATACTCAGAAAGGCTGGGTACCATTGGATTAAATGAACTTTGGGGTCCCTTCCAACATCAACACTGGGTGATTCTGTGAACTTTGGGTATTTCTCTCTTATACTTTGTTGGCCCCCTTCGCATTCTCTTGTACAGTGGCTCAAACAGGATTTTGCGCACATTAGAGACACAGAACACAGAGTGGCAAGATTCCATTTTTCTTTGATTAAACAAATAATAATAAAAGATCGGTGGTCTTATTGGGCCACCCAAGGTTGAATAAGCATATTCACAGAATTGAAGGGACCTCAGAAGCCATTTGATCCTACCCACTCATTTTACCAGGGAGACCTATAGGGGTTAAGGGACTTTCTCTAGATTGCTCAGGTAATAACTGTTAGAGTGGAAACTGAACCCAGACCCTCTAGCTCTGGACCTAGTGCTTTTGTCACTGAATGACACCATCCCTTGCCCTGGAACTGGAAACTGAGGCACAAACCTTTCCTAGGAGGCCAAGATTTGCTTAATCCTGCTTAAATGGAGATATAGCCATCTCCCTTACCAGGTGAGGCTTATTCACCTCTGTTGTCAGATGACAGAGACAGTAATATACAGCAAAAAAAAAAATGAGAGAAGATACGATGAGGTGGAAAAAAACTCATTTCTTCCATCATGGGATTATATTCCCACCAGACTGAGGAAGTAGGGAGGAATGAATGCTCTGTATGAAAGTAGTTGACAGTTTCCCCTCTAAGTTAAATGATAAATCTTCTCAATATTGTCCATGACAGCCGCTTCCTCTCTACATAATTGTGTAAAATGCCACTTGGATTGCTTTTGCACTCATTAATATCATGGCTTTACAGTAGGACTTCAGAAGGAATGTGAGATAGGCACAGAGGCTTTGGGACTATTGTATGGGGGAATGATTTTTTAAAAAAAATACAGTGTTCTCAGAAAGCAAAATCTATACAGGTTCAAATTCTTAGACCCCAAAGATCACCTAGTCTGATTCCCTCATTTTACAACGAACACTTAGGTCATAGGATGACAGTTCTATAATTTCACAGGACCTTGGAAGTCCTCAAACACAACCTTCTTATTTTACAGATGGGGAAACTGAAGGTAAAATTTACACAGCTGGTGCCCAACTGAGGCAAGATTTGAACTGAGATCTCCCTGACTGACAAGTGCAGCTTTTTACCCACTATTCCACACTGCCTCCTTATTTAGGTTGTGTTTTGCTCAACCTCACACAGAAATAAGGGGCCCCAAAGGATCGGATTTACCTTAAGATAATATAGGTGTCCACCTATACAATATGACCAAAAGAACACCAAGAAAATTATTCTTTCCCTCCTCCTTCCCTCCAAAAATCTTCCTGACCAGCCAAAGTATCTAAAATTCCACCATTAGAAAGTCATTGCTTTGCATTCATCATTGACCTTTCTCAAAGAGGGGAATCCATGAAGCTATTAATATATCCATATGAATTATTTGCTAGTCAACACACATTATGTGCCAGGTACTAGGCTAAGCTCTGAGGACACAAAGAAAGGCAAAAGACAGTCCCTGCTCTCAAAGAACATCAAGGTGGTCAAGAGTGGGTGGGATATTATGTGTAAGAAGACTGGAAAGGTAAGGAGGGAGCCTGGTTGTGAAGGATTTTGAACACCAGATGGATGATGATTTTACATTTGATCCTGGAGGTGAGAGGAGTCATCGAAGTTTTATTGAATAAGGATCTTGAGTAAGTCACTTCCTTTTCCTTGGCCTCAGTTTCGTTCTCCATAAAATGAAAGGGTTAGACTAAATGACCTCCAAGGTCCCTTCCAACCCTAAATCCTTCATCCTATAAATGAACTTCAGAGATCAACCACTCCATTTCCAACATTACATAGATGGGAAAAGATGAAGTGATTTGCCAACAGTCACGCAGTTAATATGAAGCAGAGTCTAGATTTAACCTAGATCCTTGAATTCCAAGTATTTTTTTCATTGTTCCACACTGAATCCCCAGTTCATCTCCTGTTGACCAGCCAATCCATAGAAAGTTCTGAGCAGCATCACCCACTTTGATGTCTCACCAATCCCTCCCAGTTATTAATATGTAAATTGATAGGTGAGAGAATCGCCCAGGCAGGAATCCCTTTGGAAGAAGGAGATGACTTTCATCAGCCTGTTCCTCCAATCCTGCCAGAGGCCAAGTGCCAGTGGGGTTCAATGCTCCTGTATCAGCCCCCGGGGCTCAATATTGGCTTATCCCCTCTGCTACCACCTCATCCATCTCTTCCTCTTCCCTCAACTGTTCACCTTCTGCTAGGCTGGATCCCCTCCCTACCCTGATATCACTATATTATGTGTGTCCATCATAGGTCATCAAGTGACACATGTTCTCTGGAGAACAGAAAGAAGGAAGATATCGATGGATGGGTGAAAACTAAAAAAAAAAAAAATGTGGCATGTTCTGGGGAAATATATCTCAAGTCTCCCATATTCAAAGGATATCTTATTACTGTCCTCCCTCTAAGCTTCCTGTTGAAGAAATAGCAGGTAACTCAGTGGTACCAGATACACACATGCACACACATACACATATGCACACACCTCTTGTCCTATTCACAAAATAATCTTGACCCAGAGGAGTCAAGGACACAGCACACTATGTCCCTATTCTAGGATAGAAAATAATAAATAACATTTCTACACAGGGTTTTAAGGTTTGGAAAGCCCTATCTGTACACTGTCATTGGACACAATAACCCTTTGATATCGGTACCATAGGAATTATCATCCTCATTTTATAGGTGAGAAGACTTAGATTCAGAGAAATTAAATGACTTGTCCAGAGTCACACAGCGAGATGAGTGAAAGATGGGAGATGAACTCCAATTTTATTGATCCTAAGTTCAGCATGCTATCTATTCACTAGCGCAAACTGCCTTTTCCCAAACAGCTATGAGGTCTCTAGCGGGTGCTCAATAAACATTTATTAACTAATTAGAACTTTGTGAAGAGTTCCAAAATCTGTAATATTCCCCTGTCCTCTTGCCTTGCCCTTTCCTCTGCCAAATTTAGAGGTGGAATTCCACTGGAATTTCCCTAGGACAACAACAACAACAAAATGGCACCTTGGTCCTGAAGGAGTCACATAGACCCATCCAAGGTGCTCCTTCCTCCGCCTCAAACCTGGCCACTTCGAGGTTTCTTCCAGGAAAAGAAACTCCCCTTCTCTTTCCTTTCTTAATCTCTGCCCAGGTTATCACTTTTATTAGGGGCCTGGATATCTATTCAAACTGCCACCCCTGAGGCAAAGGGATTCAGCCTCCAGCTGAAACCTGTTTCAAATCAGTAAGTCCTTACTGAGGACGTGCTCTGTAGCCACAGCACCTTCAAGGGGACATAGAGATGTCCAGAATGAAGTCTTTGCCTCAAGCAGCTTACAGTCTCAATGGAGATAAGCGATTGGGTTCTTACAAGATTTATTTGGAAATGGGGAGGTAGGTCTCTAATCTTACACTTCATTAAGTGTAATCCAAAGAGTCGAACTCTAATTTTGACTCCGACTCCATACTAGAATTAGCTGGCATTACTTTGGTGCTCAGGTCTCCCATCTATGTACAAAAGGGTTCTGGTGTGAATATCTCAAGGAAGGGAAGGTCAAGGTAAACACAGAGGTTAAGTAGCTTTTCTCTCTAACTACTGTTCAATGTTCTGATAGGCTAGGCTTAGTCTTTGGCTATTAATAACACTCACATCCAGGCCAACCCGTTCAGCATCTGTGGGTGCAGGGATGCAGGACTGAGCTTGGCTATAGCTGCATTGATGTGGATGTTCTGAGAGAGCCTTTCCTTCCCCAAAGTACTTCTAGCAACTGGAACAAGGTGCCCTGAATATACTATTCCCTAAATCTCTGGGTCAAGTCTCTAAGAATCTTTCAAAGGAGTGAATTAGGGCACAAAATAGCACCTTGAAAGGTCTAGGGGATGGCAAAGGGATGAAAAAGGTGACTTTTGCTGATCCCTCCCTACCCAGGAATTCTATCTTGTTTGTAGTTTCATGGGTTTATAAAGCTGGAAATGACCTTTAGGGGTCATCTGAAATAATCCTACCATTTTACAGATGAATAAACTGAGGCTTACAGAGGATAAGTGATTTGCTAAAAGTCCCATGGCAAGTGAATAGCAAAGGGGATGAGGAACTAGAATTCTGCGTTTTTTACAGAGTACCACTAGCTTCTTAAATGTCTATCAAAACTGCCCCTTCTGACTTCTCTGACCTAGTAAACGTTGGCTCATCTCCACCCCGCCCCCCCCCCCACACACACACAAATCCATTCAGCTGCTCGAAAACACAGTTTTGCTTTTGATTATAACGTTTTTGTGTAACCAGACTCTCCACCTCCCCTTCCCCGCTCACGAAAGACGACACCCCAAGCTCCTTTAAAGAAATGGATAAAACAAAATTCAATGTAAAGAAAAAATTTCACATCCATATGAGCAATATACAAATCATAATTCCTAAAAATAACAAATTGCAGGCCGGAGTAATCATAAGTAAATTGATATTGATAAATAAGCTTTTCTCCAGAGCAGTAGGTGGTTTATTTTAATCTAATGAGTTTTGTATTTTCCTAGCTTTCAGATTCCATGATGAAGGACCATCTGCAATAGAATTACGATGCTCTTTGAAATATTGTAATTTTATGGCTCATTTTGTCAAGACTTTCTTGAAAATGAGATTTGTTCTCAGTGAAAAATTCTATTCTTTCCTTTCCCATATGCCCCTCACTCTCTACCCCTCCTGGCCAAATGGGATCCCCATAGTCTACATAGGCTTGGGGTGGGGGTGGGGGTTTACCAGGGTGGTAAAAGAAGCTTCTACCTCAGGTAGACATAGTACTAGACTCAGATTCCAGTTTGACCATAAATTTGTTGTGTGATTTAGGATGTCACTGGCCCAATCTCTGCCTCTTCTTTGTCATGTGCCCAAAAGAGAGGAGGTAACTCTAAAGAGTACCAGCACATACTCAAAGCTCTACTATATATATCCACATAGCCAAATGACATGTGACGAAGTACTACATACAAGGGAGGATTCATTAGCTGAAGAAACACACCAATTTCCAACTCTCATTGTTACCAACTCACTTCATATACATTCTCCAGGTTCAAAGCAATTTAGCAGAAACTGGGTATAGACCAAATTAAGCTAAAATGATTTAGACATAATACTACAAATAAATTAGGGGAACATAGAGTAGTTTTTTTTTTACCATATCTATGAATATGGGAAGAATTTATGAAGAATTTACATTATGAAATAATTTAGGATAATTTTGATTATAGTAAATTTAAAAGATTTTGCACAAACAAAATTAATACAGCCAAGATTAGAATTAAAGCAGAAAACTGGGAGGAAATTTTACAGCAAGTTTCTCTGATAAAGGTTTCCTTTCTCAAATATATAGAGAACTAAATCAAATTTCGAAGAATACAAGTCACTCAAATATTGGAAGATTATGTAGAACAATTTGGAGATATGCCCAAAGGGCATATCCTTTGACCCAGCAATACCACTACTAGGTCTATATCCCAGCTCTTCTTGTGGTAGCAAAGAATTGGAAACTGAAGGATCAATTCAGGAATGGCTGAACAAGTTGTAGTATATAATTGTAATGGAATATTATTGTGCTATAAGAAATGACAAGTAGGATGCTTTCAGAAAAACCTGGAAAGACTTACATGAACTGATGCAAAGTAAAGTGAGCAGAACCAGGAGAACATTGTACACTGTTAACAGCAACATTGTAGTATGATTAAGTGTGAATGACTTGACTCTTTCCAGCAATGTAACAGTTTAAGACAATTCTGGAGGATGATTCTCCCTCTAGAAAAAGAACTGATGGAGTTTAAATGCAGACCGAAGCCTACTTTTTTTTTTAAATTTTATTTTTCTTGGAGTATTTTTCTTGGGGTATAGCTTGGGGTCTGTGTTTTCTTTCACAAAATGACTAATATGGAAATGTTTTTGTATGACTGTACATATATAACATATCAAATTGCTTGCCTTCTCAGTGAGTGGGGAGGGGAGGAAGGGAGAGTATTTGGAAGTCAAAAACTTTTTTCAAATGAATGTTAAAAGTTGTTTTTACCTAAAATTGGGGAAAAAAATAAAGATTCTCCAGGTTCCAAAGGCAACTGAGGGAACAAATAATATCTGTACCCATCCTTTTTCCCTGAAAGCTAAATGGCAGGAGTCAGAATCTGTCCTTTTCTCCATTTCAACCCCCCCTCCAAATCCCTAAAAGACCCAAGACACTCTAGGAAATACACACATATCCACAGAATACAAATTCTAGTTTCCTAAACCTCCATGGCACACCATTGAAGAGGAGGTATCATGTATATGTATATGCATGGGTCTATGTATATACACCCATGTGTCTATCCATTTTTATGAACTGATGACTTTCATGTAGCACTTTCCATTCATTATTTCATTTAATCATTACAACAACTTCTTGACTATGGGATTCTGGGTCCTATCACTCCCTTTTTACATATGAAGTCACAGAGGTTCAGAGCCAGGGTTATGCTCTGTCCTGTTCTTACAACTGATTATTAAATTTTCATTGCAAACATTCATACCACAGAAACTGGCAAACGTAAGAGCTTGAATGCTTGCTTTATTGATTGCATAGATTTAAAGTTATAGAGGATGTGTTAATAATACAAATTAAACTTGAAAAGGTATCATGAGTACTCTTTCCCCCTAGAAAGCCAATTGTTAAACATTTACCAGCACCTGCCTGCTCAGAGACATCTAATGACTTGCCCATATGTAGATGAATAGTAAGTGTGAGAGGAAGGGTTCAAATTCAGATCTCTCTTGATTGAATTCTAAGTTCAACATTCTTCCTACTTACACTGCTGTGAAAGCCTTCCAAGGGCTTAATGGGTTATCCATCTGAAGGACAGTTGTATTTTTATAGATTCAGAATTGGAAAGGATTTATGAGGTCATCTAGTCCAATTTCCCACCCAGTGTTTATTCTATTGTTAACTCTAATTGCTACGGAGTTTTTCCATATATTGAGCCAAAACTTTCTTTCTTATAACCTCTACCCATTGGTCCTTCCTAGAGCAACCCTGATAGCTTACTCTATTGTCTCCTCCAATGGGCAACCTTTAAAATGAGTGAAGACCACCATCATGACCTTCAGTCTTCTCCAGAGTAAATACTCCTAGTTGTTTCAGTCATTCTTCTTCAAACTCCCAGCTCCTTATTTGACAGTGAAAATACACACTTATTTCTTTTTTTAATTCAAGTGTTTATTAAGAGTAAAGACATAATGCTACGTCTTCAAGATACCAAACTGAAACAATCCTTGCCCTTGAAGAATTGGGGATGGGGGTGGGAGAGATACAGTATAGCTACAAGTAAGTATATAGAATTAAACTTAATGAAGTTCTCCCCTCACAAAACAAGAACCATGAAGTAGATAATTCAAGAAATAATCAACTTGAAAGAGACCTTTAAATATTATACTTATTGAATGAAGTTTTATATTCCCTGTTCTCAATTTTAAAGCCATATGAGTTTAGCTTTATTTCCTTCTTCCACAAGACAAATTTATTTTTACTTCTGGAGCCCCCAAATTAATTTTCCTCCTTGCAAGTAGCCCTCAAAAGAAGAAAAAAAAAGGTTTTCCATCGTTGCCTAAAAGGAAATCATTTCCATCTTTTTGCACTAACTGGTTCTCCTCACACAGAGCATGAACTGAAAATGACCATTTCTACATTGAAGTTAGGGGCAAGAGAGGAGGCAGGGATGGGGGGAAAGGCCAAAAGAGAGCTTGCTGTTCTGCACAAAGAACACTTCACTCTGGACAAGCAGCAGGTCTCCATTCCAGCGCTGCTCGGGGCCTACTCACTGTCTGAGCTAATGAAAGGCAGGCTTGGCAGGCTCCTGGAACTCTGAGGGCAAGCTGGGACTAATCACTCAGTGACTGCCAAGGAGAAAAGAGCAAGGGGGGAAGAGGAGGTGGGGAAGGGAATTCCACAGTTCTAAGAGGGCTGAGCCGATCCAGAGACTATAAGAGGGGAAAAACACTGACCCTCAGCTCTATCCCTCTCTCAGGTCTCAGGTGCTGTACTCATTGGGCTCCATTACATTCATTCAAACCGAGAAAGCCACCCACCTGGAATGTCTGGAATCTAATTGCATCTTTGTACCTGTGGCCAGATTCCTCACCAAATGATAAATGTGCACTAAGATGGCCCCTTTCTCACTCAAAAAGGCCTGAGGTAGAGGCAAAAACAATTTCCAAAACGTTGAAAACTTCTTGAAATGATCCTTGTCTCAGAGCTGTGCTCCTAAAAAGCCTGATTAATTACACTGAATAAGGGCAGTTGATGTGCTGGTCTTCATAGGACACACCTGCCTTAGAAGCCAACTTCATATCCATCCCAATATCATACCAGGGGAAGCAGTTCCTAACTCTTCATTAGTTTTAGGAGTTCTAGTTTTATTCAAAGGCATGATCCTTTGGTATCCAAATGACCTCCAATCCCCCTATCTACAGATTTCAAAGAACAGAAGAGCCCAAGACTGGGAATAAGGATCCTTGGGTTTCTAATTCCATGGACAATGCAGTATAGTAGAATTAACTCTTGGGCACTAGATTTTAATGAATGCATTCTAGGTTCAATTAATAAGTACTCTGAGTGCCTACTAATATGTCAGACTCTATATTAGATGCTAGTGATATGAAGATAAAAACCAACATAATCCCTACCTTCAGAGGGGTTTCTGTTCTATATTGTTAGCATTTTGGGTTGCTACATGGTACAGACTCTTAATGAGCACATTTCCTATTAAAACAACCAGTTTATTGGGATTTTTTCCCCACACACAGACTGCTTTCTGTCTAGACATCTCTTGAATTTAGGCTGTTGATTTTTTTTTTAACTAAGGAGCAGGGCTTAGCATTTATTCCCAGTAAATTTTATCTTATTAGATTATGCCCATTTGTCCTGTTTACCGAAATAATTTTTGGATACTCACTTGGTCTGGTAATGCATTAACTAACCCTCTCTGCTTTTTATCATCTTTGTATAAATCTGATAAATATCTATGTCTTCATCCAAATTAATAAAAATCTTGCAGTAGGTACCAAGGACAGATCCTTGTCCACTAGATTCTTCCTTCCAGGTTGACCTTAATCTATTAACCAACACTCTTTGGGTCCAGAATCCACTGAATTGTATCTGCCTTATATTTCTCAACCTTGTCCAAAAGAACCCCAGAGAGTTTATCAAACACCTTGCTGAAGTCCAGGTATACCATCAATTACTCAGGTCACTTAAGTTCCTTTACGTATTAGGCACTGTGCTAGGCACTGGAAATAAAAAAGCAAAAACAAAATATAATATAAGCTCCTACTCTCAAGTACTTTACATTTTATCTGGGGAAACAATGCATATAAATGAAAGTAAATACAAAATTTGGAGCCATTAACAAATTGAAAAGTGTCAGTTAAGGAAAAATTTTAACTTTCAATAGCCTTATTTTTAAAAAGTGCCCCAAGTCACTAATAACTAGAGAAATCTCAATTAAAGCAACTTTGAGGTTCTGATTCACACCCATTGGATTGACAAAAATAATGAAAAAAGAAAATAGCAAATGTTGGAGGGGCCATCAGCAAACAGATACATTATACATTGTTGGTGGAGCTGTGAGTTGGTCCAGCCATTTTGGAAAGCAATTTGGAACAAAGTCTCCCAAAGTTACTTGACTGAATATACTTTTTGACTCAATGACACCTCTACTTGTCATATACTCCAAAGTAATCAAAGTAAGAGGGAAAGATCCGTGGGTACAAAAATACTTCCACCAGCTCTTTTGGAGGTGGCAGATAACTTGGATCTAAGAGGTGCCCAATAATTGCTCAATGGGTAAATGAACAATGGCATATAAATGTAATGGAATACTATTGTGCAGTAAAAAACTGATGAAAGGGACAGTTTCAGGAAAACCTATGAAGACTTTTATGAACTGATTCCGAAAGGACTAAACAAAACCAGAACAATTTAGACAATAACAACCATTGTGTAAAGACAAACAACTTTGAAAGATTTGTGAACTCTGATTCATGAAGTTACCCATCATGATTCTAGGGGGCCCATGACAAAGCAAGCTATCTCTAACCTCCTGAGAGAGAAGTGATTGACTTAGAATACAAAATGAAACCTATTTTCCAGACATGACCAATGTGAGTATTGCTTTTGCTTGATTATGTTTTTTGTTACTGAGATTTGGTTTTCTGGTATTTTTCCCCCAATAGTGTGGGAGAGATGGACAAGAGAACAAACAAAATTTTTAAATGAATAAATAAAATAAAAGTGTAAAAGGTAAATAGAAATGTATACAAAGTTCATGGTATTTCCTTGAACTAACAGTCCAGAAATGCTGTCACCAAAAGGAAGAAAGGTACATCTGGTAAGACTTCTCCTTAATGAAGCCATGCTGATTCCTCCAAGCACTTCCAGTTTCCCTCTTCTATAACAATGAAGAAGTCATTCCCAGAAGGAGATCTGGCCCCTCCTTGTCCCCCATCCAAAAAGCCTTTCTCAACAAGCTTGCTGTTGCCTGAAAATCCTTTAACAGTACATTAACATGTTTATTCCATAATTCAAAAGAATTATTGAAATGAAAATATACCAGGGTTGGAGTGGGAGGAGGGAGGGTGCAACACACTGACTTAGACTAATTCTCACTGAGATATAAATGACTGATAATTATTATAGCTTGCTGTATATAGATGCCATACTACTACCACCCCATGCAGCATTTTACATAGATTACCTTATTTCATAGCAAGGTTTAGAGCAGGAAGAAACTTTAGGGATCACCTAGTCTAACCTCTTCATTTTACAGATAAGGAAATTGAAGCCAGAAAAGTGAAGGTAGTTTCCCAATATCAGTAAGTAGCAAACCACTGTTTAGTGCCTCAGTTAACCCTACTTCAGGATAGGGCTCCTTGTAGCCTCCCACCTTGGGATATCAGGCATGCTCCCCTGGCCCCTACCATGCCAATATTCCAATGGGATTTAGTACCTCCAGGGCCTGATCTAGGAAGGATTCTACTGTCTTTAGAGCTAGGAGGATCATCTAACATGGTTCATCATTTTACAAGCCCTCCAAGGTCTTTGAACACCAAACTCAGCACTCTGGCACAATGTACTCTCCAGTCTCTCTCTATGGAATCTACCAGACCTTTCAGTCAGTTTTCTTTCTAGCACATGAGGCTATCTCTGTTACATCTTATTCTGAGAAAAGGTTTTAATAGAGAACAGGGAGAAAGGGATTTGAAAAAGGAAGGCTGCAAGTTCTGAGAGCTCCCTCATTAGAGGACTCTATAGCTTTGCCTAGTGATAACCTTGCTTCAGACAATGCCCACTATCCAGCTGAAGGTACTGAACCCACAGCTGTCTCACAGCTATGATCAAAGAGACCCCTGGTGAACCCAGTTGGAGTGGTAGGCACATCAACCCAGTCTAGGAGGGGTTAATGTATCCTCTGTGCTACATAAACAATGATGAGCCCAACATGAGCCCAGGGAAGAAATAACCTTTTAGAGGCACAATTTTCAGACTAGAGGAAGAAAAGGGAAGACCACAATGGATGGTCAGTGAAGGATTTCATTACTCAAAAAAGTGGCAGGCAAAAGTAGAGAGAAAGTCAATCCCTCCCCTCATGCCACCCACTCACACTCCCACCCTTCCCAATCACAGGCATGCTTAGAGATCCTTCAAGGAAAAGAACAAGAAGATAATGAGCATCCTAGAAACCACCACTCAAATCATCAACCAGGCTCCTGCTGGGGGGAATTGGCTCCATTGTGGGGACTGCTGTGAGCAATCAAGGCCATAGCAGAGACAGAAGAGGGGGCAGATAGTGAGTGAGTCCTACGGTGCATCTGCAGGACTGCTTGGGGTCTTTTGGACATAGGTGCCCAGGTTAGATGACCACCCAGGGGTCATTTACTCCATCTACCTACCTCTAGGCTAGACTTCCCCTCACCCATTCTAAAAAAATGGCAGTATTTAATTTGTGGAAATAGCAAGAGAAAATGAAGCTACTACCCTTCAAGAACATCCTGGTTGACTCACAATGTCTTTTCTTCCCTTTGTACATAAAAATCCCACCTTCCATACCCATGAGTAAGACTAGCTCCACCCTAGGCCTGAAGATCTCTCCTGCTGCATTTTAAGCTTTATCTAGGATTACTCAATTCAATAAAAAATGTTTATTAAAATGCTTATTATATGTTAGTTGTAGGTCAGTCAGTCAGAAACAAAACAATCCACGATTTTAAGAACGCTTTCAAGGGATAGGGTTGGGGATAGGGGGAGGAGAAAGAAAGGGGACAGGAAGAATACACTGTATACACAGAGACAAAGTACCACATAAACAGGATAATGCCAGGTAATTCAACAAGGAGAAAGACCCAACAGTCTAGGAATCAGGAAGGGCCTCCTCTGATCGTCAGAGTTCTTGAAGGAAGTAGTAACCCAGCTGTGTGTTCATTCTTCATTGCTGAAGAAGACCATGCCATCAGAAAAATAATGATGTGACTTGCACTTGACTTTGTTTTGAGTGAGGGAGGGCTGTGCAGGCCACCAGTCTCACTTCTCCTCCAGAGCCATCTGAATCCAGTGACCTGATATTCCTCAAGATGACTGGAGATGACCCAACATGAGGCATTTGGGGTTAAGTGACTTGCCCAAGATCACACAGCTAGTGAGTGTCAAGTGCCTCAGGTGAGATTTGAACTCAGATCCTCCTGACTCCTGCACTGGTGCTCTATCCACTGTCCCTCCTAGCTGCCCCTAGTAACTAAGCTATGCCTTAAAGGAAGATAGGAATCACAAAATTGGGGAACTGAAATAGACTATAGAGATCATTTAGATGGAAGACTTTTAATCTATTTTTGTATTCTGGATCCCTCTAGTAGGGTTTGGTGAAGCTGAGGACCCAATTCTCAGAATAATGTTGTTAGATGAATTAAATGAAATATGCAGGATTACAAAGGAAACCAATTATAATGAAAACTAGCGATCAAAATAATTTTGAAAGCAAGTTCACAGGCCTCAGGTTAAGTACCCCTAAATTAAAATCCAACCCCCTCATTTTGCATATGAGGAAACTGAGGCACCAAAGGTTAAGTGACTTACTCAAAGCCATAACACTAAGGATATGAACCTAAATTTTCTGAGTTCAAATCTCCTTTTTTTTCTTATATTGCACTGCCACTTATCAAGAGTTTAGATATTAAACCATATTATTCTTTATATCATACGTATCTTCCATACTTTACACACATGCACATATGTGTACATCTCACATTATATGTATTCTTTATGTTACATATTATACCCTTAGTACACACACATACTTGTGTGTATAAAACCTTTTATATAATAAAGGATAAAACATTAAGAAGTGATAATCACCTTGGAGGCTCCACCCCACATCCACCAGAGGGACAAATCTGACCAAAAACTAGTAAATGACAAACAATGATGGGGCTAAGGAAGGAAAGCAGGTACATTGACGAACTACTGGTGGAGGTGAGAACAGGTTAAGCCAATCAGGGCACATTATGTCTAAAATGTTGCTAAAATGTTCATGCTCTTTCACTCATCAATAATAGAGTAAGATCTATATTCCAAAGAGATCAAAGAAAGAAGGAAAATGTCCTAAATGTACAAAATATTTCTAGCAGTTCTTTTTGTAGTGACTAAGAACTGGAAACTAAGAGCAGGGGACGCCCATCAATTGGGGAATAGCTGAACAGATGATGATATGTGAACATAATAGAACATCACTGTATTAAAAAAAGGAATAGAATTTCAGAGACACCCAGGAAGAGTTATATGAACTGAGGCAGAGTGAAGTGAGAAGAAAAAACATATACACTTAAAAACAATGATACTGTAACAAACAGTTTTGAAAGACTCAAGAATCCTGATGAACAATGACTCCAGAGGACTGATGAAGAATGCTGCCCACCTCATGTAAGAGAGAGCTGGTGGATTAATATTAAGAATGTGAAATGCATTTTTGGACATGGATAGCCTGGCATATTACTTTGCTTGACTAAGCTCATATGTTACAAGGGTTCAGTATTTATTTCCTTCTCTACTTTTCTTTTCTTTTTCTTTAAGTGGGTGGGAGTGAGAAAAAAATGCTTGATTTAAAATAAAATTAGTGTTAACCAAAATTTAGGTGTAAGTTTAAAAAACTAGGCAGTACTTCCCTTGAATAAAAAGTTAATTCTCATAAGCCACTGTAATTCAAATATTTTAAACTGAATAAAATATTTTAAGAAATAATCCTAAGCATTTGTTGTGTTCTCTTTATCTTCTGGGGAGACAAGGTATGATAAATCCATACAAAAGAGTCAAGCACCATTTAGAGAAAGTCAAAGGACCTGTGACCCCTGAACTGATGTGGTCTCTTTTGTTTTGAGTCAGAGCCCGATTGAAGGACACCATCTCACAATACCTGCCTGTTACTCAAGCAGCTCTGAGGGTGTGCCTCCTATAGGAGTGCTGAAAGGATAGCACCCAGTACAGTGAGTACTCCCAGCAGAGGGCCAGGATTCCAGGATTTAGAGCAAACTCTTCATTTTGTAAATGAAGAAACTGAGGCTCAGAGAAATGAAATGACCTGCCCAGGGTCATATAAGAAGTAAGTAGCACAATGTAGATTCAACTGCAGAGCAGGCACTTAGGAAATGTGTGATGTACCTGGAAGAGAACAATCATCACCTTGAGGGAGAAATGGGAGAAAAGCTGAGTTTTCAAGCCCTTGGCAATGGAACAGAATGAGGAACATCAACAAAAATTTTTTTGGAAGCTTTATTAAAGGGAGTGACACTTCCACACACCAAACCAAAATACCATCTCTTGTAACACCAGGGCCTTCCAAAATGTCTCCCCACTCCCCAGGCTGTGAAATATATTGGTGCAACAAGGTCACCTATTTAACAGGCTGCCACTGAATAATTCATGGCCTCCCTCCTTTGAGGGCCCAGCTCCAATTTCCACAGCCCAGGTCCGCAGCCCTCTTTAGATTGGGGAGCCCCAGGCTGGAGATCTCATGCCAGTTTCCTTTAAAAGTTAACATATGGTAGGTTCAGCAATATAGCAACCCCCAACATTCAGATCTCACTTTGGATTAGGGACTGAACTTCCTTCCTGAGGTGAGGTCAGTGCAGGTAAGACCAGAACCCTGGACAGAGACAGAGAAAGAAAGAAAACCTGGAGTGAATCAACTAAGCAAGGGATTCAGAGCTGTCCTAAGGGAGTATCAAGGCACATAAACATTTCCTATGTATGGATTATGGTTGCTCTCGTTCTCATCCTTCCCACTCCATTTTACATGGACGTCCCGAAAGGATGTATTCCAAACTCTCAATAATTTGTATTAATCAAAGGAAGCAGTGTACAAATGGCAGGGAACACAAAAGGCATTGATTCAACTTTAGAAAATGTCATGTTTTAAAATCATGCTTAGCTGAAGCTAATGTTAAAATATGGGGCTAGTTTGTAGTGGACAAAGCACTAGGTTTAGAGTCAAAGGAGTGGCGTTCAAATGTTGACTTCCGCTTACTCTACGTGTTATACTGAGGAAATCACTTAATATCTCTGGGTCTCACTTCCCTTATATGTAAACTGGAAGGGTTAAATATTAATTTGGTACAGCTAGGAGGCACAGTGGATAGAGCACCAAGCCTAGAGTCAGGAAGACCTGAATTCAAATCCAGCCACAGACACTTACTAGCTGTGACTTGGGCAAATCACTTAATCCTGATTGTCTCTCAAAAAGAAAAGAAAACTAATGATTTACCATCTGAAGGCTAATGATAGCTGCCACAGATGTGGTACTCATCAGGAATTACAAAAGTTTAGAGCATAAAAGGACCTTAGAGAGTACCTAGTTCAACTTTTGCTCATTTTAAGTGATGAAAATGAATCCTATGTCATAAAGCTAATTAGAGTCTCATTTTTTTCCTGATTTAGGAACCACAGTTCTTTGTAACATCACTGGACTAAAAGCCAGAACAGATCTTGGATAGAAATCCCCACAAGCTGGGCACAATGAACTGAAAATATAGACAGGTAAAGGCAAGCAGACAGTGGCTCCACTGGAATGGATATTTAAATATACTTCGGATATTTAAATATACTCAAAAGCATACAGCACATGAAAGTTACTATGCAAGAGAGAAAACAATCCAAGACCAGAAGTCTGGTTTCTAGTCCCAAGTTCTGCCATCAACACTGTGTGTCCTTGGACAAGTCTTTGAGACTCAGTTTCCTCATCTGGAAAACAAGATAGGCCTAATGCAGTTTTTGCAAGCAAATGTTTATTAAGCACCTACTATGTGCAACATTCTAGGCTAGGTACTTGGGATACAAAGACAAAAGAAGAAAAAAATCCCAATTCTCAAGGAGATTATTATTCTACTGGGGGAATACAACACACACACACACACACACACACACACATATATATATATATATATATATATATATATATATATATATATATATATATATATATATATATATATATATATTTAGTATGCATTATTATTTATTATGAATTATGTTATTATAGTATATATTACTATGTATTTGTATAATAAGTAATATTAAATGTTTATATATTTGTATTCATACAAAGTAATATAACATAATTTTAATATAGAGAGAAGACTGACAACTAAGGGGAAGGGGAACGATCAGAAGCTCAGCTGGGCTTAGAAGGAAGCTAGGGATGTTATAACTAAATTCTCTTTAAGCTACTATCTAATTCTGACCTCCTCAGATGCCCCACCATGCTACAGAGGAAACACTGGATTCTCAGAAGCTATACCTGAAGAGTTCAAGCTCTGAAAGGTCCCACTAAGCTATAAAGACTTTGGGTAGGCCCTGCATGGCTTTCCTTAAAGCCAGCCCAGGGAAGTGGAGAGATGCTCATCACCATTGAGTTGGTCACCAGTTGAAGATTTTCCTTGCTCAATCTAGCTAATGAAACTACCTATTAAGTAAGAGTGTGTTTGTCACCTTGGTGGGTAGAGGAATACTCATTACTAATGAAAACCACAGACCTTTTGAAGCAGTATTGAATAGAGTACATTCAAGAATAGTCACAGGATAGGATACAAAGATCATTCTACATTGTGTCCTTTAAGACTCAATAATAGAGCTAGCAAATCTTCTGTTCTAAGTGAAAGGCTCTAAACCCTAGAACTACTTCTTTGAAGTCCTTTGAGATCCTTTGGGATCCTACATGTCACTGATGTGACTAGTGAATTCCATTGGTCTTCAATCAAAAACAATTCTAGTAATAAATTAACCTGTCCCCTGCAAAATACACACCCATTAAGAGAGAACTTCCTACCTGGAAAGAGTCATTAGGATCACAAAGAATTGGATTGGATAAAAAAGGGAAACCTGTACACAACAGCCATCAATCTATCCCTCAATTAACATGCAAACATTTTTAAGACCTACTATGTGCCAGGAATAATGGGAGACTCCAGGAATACAAAAGCAAAAGTGAAAGCTAGGAATTTCCATTCTACTAGAAGGGTACCCCAAAGGTCCCATACCCTGTTCTCAATTGAGAAAAATTTGTTGTAATATATGATCTTTCTGACTGTCATTGAACTCAATGAAGTATATACCCAGTGGTATAGTCTAATTACTAAGTCAAAGGATGGGAACAGTTTATTGATCTTACTTATTAATGTCCCTGGTTCCTCTTTTCTAAAAAACCACCTCCTTCTAGAACTAAGAAACTTTTTTTAAATCCTCAAAACTACTAAAATGTCCTTCTTTTCTGAAACAGTCTCATCCATCACTTTAAAAAACATATATAACAGAAGACATGAAGTTAAACTAATTTTTATTTCTTTTTCATAGAATAAGCACAGAAGACATAGAAGGATTATCCACTGAGAAAGACTCTGTGTGTGTGTGTGTGGGGGAGGGAAGATGTATGTGCCAAGAGTGGTATAGTATATATGTGTGTGGCAGGATGTGATATATGTGTGTGTTATGTGTATGTGCCATGTGGCATATGTTTGTGTGTATGTGGTATGATATGCGTGTATACTGTGTGTGTATTTCTGTGGTGCAGTATGTGTGTTTGGTATGTGTATGTGCTGTGTGTGTGGTATGTCTATGTATAAGTGGCATGTGGCATGTTCATGTGTATGATGTGTGCATGTGTTCCATGTCTCTGTGTCTGTATTTCTCAAAGATCACATCTTTTTCTTCCACCTTCTATACTAAACTTGTGCCCCATAAAGATGAAACCCTGTGACCACTAAGTCATGAGCCCAGTTGACCAGGGGTATTTAAGAGGAGGGCAGCTCTGAGTTCTGCTATTAATCTGCTGTGTGATCTTGAGCAAGGCACATTCATCCTCTGAGTCTCTTTCCCCATTGTAGATAAGGGAGCAAGACAGGACAGCGGGGAGGGGTTGCAGGCTACATATCAATCTCATCCCCTGCCTTTTGTATACTGAAGTGAATTATCAAGAACTTTAGACTTAGAGTCAGAACCTCTGGGTTCCACATCTGGTTCTATTATTAACTGCCAGAGTAATCTTGGAAAAGTCTCATCATCTCTCTGGGCCTCAGTTTCCTCATTTGTAAAATGCACTGAACCCAAAAGTAAGATCAGGATTCTAGTCACAGTTTTACAACTAACTTGGTGCAGATGACCTTAGGTAAGTCTATATCTCAGTTTCCTCTTCCCCAAAATAAGGCTAATAGTTTTTGCCCAACCAACTACAAAGGAGGAGGAGAAGAAAGAACCAGAAAAGGAGGAAGAGGAAGAAGAGAAGGAGGAGAATTTATATATTGCCTACTGTATATCCAGTACTGTGCCAAGTGCCTTTTATAAATATTATCTCATTTGACCTTTGCAAACAACCCGAGGATGTAGGTGCTTTCACTAGCCTTATTTTACATGAGGAGAACAGGTTAAGGGACTTGCCCAAGATCATACAATTAATTAGTATCTGAGTCTAGATTGGAACTCGTGACTCCAGGTTCAGTGCTCTACTCACTGCCCCACCTATTTACCTCTGTTCTGAGAACCTAATGGGAATTTTAAAAAGAACCAAATGAGACACCATCGTAAAAGTGATTTCAAAAATATAAAGTCCTGTACAAATGGTGTATATTGCTGTTGTTACTTTTATTATTTCAGTCTTCTCAGTGTTTTAAATAATGTTCAGATGAAATGGTCCTGGGATAAGTAGCTGCCCTGCTACTATTCTTAAAGTTCTATGAACCACCCAACATGCAGAGGGTGGAGTGGGTGCGGTAGGAGAATACATTGCTTTTTGGAGTGAAATAAAAGTATCAGCATGTAAGCTCATCATCTGTAAGGTCACTGAAAACAGCCACACCCAGCATCCTTAGGACCATTCTAGTAACAGTCAGGCCAAGGGGGATGATACTCTGTTCTCACATGATTTTGATGGGCTTTTCATGACAGGCAGCTCAGAGATTCTGAATATTTTGTACAGCCACATCTATTAAAAATGTTGCTCTTAGGTTTTTATGGATCAACGTTATGTCTAGGTGATCATGGGCAACAGCTCGGTCAGGTTCCAACATAGTTTATTGGTTGTGTGCTCCAAGATAGGGGAATTTGTGGCCTCTCAGTCCATGAAAGACCACTATTTATCATTACTATATCCCTGAGACTGAAAAAGAAAAGGTGAAGAGGACGAAACAGAAGAGAAGCCTCTTTAGGAAAACTCGTCCTGGCTCCATCTAGTGAATAGGGGCTTCCCTGCTCTTGAAGGTGCCTCTGTTGTTTATGGGGCAAGAGACAGAAGCAAGTCTAATGAGAGATTTCATCTGCCCCCAATTCCCCTTTGCTCTTGCTCTCTCATCCTCAGTGTCTCCCAAATTACAGATTCCTTGTTACCAAGAAAATATCACCCCAGTGTTTAAGCCCTTACTCTAAATGATGACTGGATTTCTAGATGTTTAAAAGAATCTTGGAAACTTCTAGTCCAAACCCCTTATTTTACAAATGTGGAAAGTGAAATACAGAGAAAGTAGCTTGGACAAGATTACCCAGTCCATTTAGTGGTGGAGGTCAGACCAGAATCCAAGTCTGTTGACTCCTTGTTCATAGTTTTTTGATTTGATCCACATGAAAAATGACCTTCATCAAAGAAGGGATGCTTGGGGCCTTTAGGTGCAGGTGTATGTGCCTTAGGGGAAATTGCCATAGTCAAAATACTTATCCTGTCCATAATTAGCTGTGTGACTTGGAGCAATGCCTTTAAATTCTCTGGTCTCCAGTTTCCTCACTAGAAAAACAGACTCATTATCTCTTAGGGTCCAGTTCTAACATTCTATGACCACATGACTCTACAATTATGTTCCACAGACCTAACTATTGGCTTTGGGCATGAAGAGTTGGTTTACTTTTCCCAAGTCAGTGAAAAGCATCCCCTCTCCCCGCTCCAAGGATCCAGGATAATTGCTACTGCTAACCTTCCAAATGAAGGATATATTTGTCCCTCTCGAATTCTATAGAATTGGAAGCATTTTAATACCCACCAGGGGCTCACAAATTGTTAAAAATGTGAACTCTGAACCTGAATCGGACACTGAATTCTCAGCTCAATACCTTGTGGCTTCTCAGGCTAAGGAGAGGAAGGTTTTATATTCTCTTCTCTGGCAATAAATCATTTTGGTTTCCTTAGTAAAAAAAAAAAATCATGGGAACATCCTTGAACTTGAAGGAACCTCATGGGTTATCTGGTCCAACCCAAACCTGGATGAGAGTCCCTATGACTATATCACCAACAAATCATCATCTAACCTCATTTTTAAGATCTTTAGTAAATGGAAACTCATTACTTCCAGAGGTAACACATTCCACTTCAAACCAGCTGTAATTTCTAGGAAATTTTCTCCTTTTTGGTCATTGCTCAGTTGTGTCCAACTCTTCATGACCCCTTTTGGCATTTTCTTGGCAAAGATACTGGAGAGGTTTGCCATTTCCTTCTCCAGCTTATTTTACAGATGAGGAAATTGAGGCAAATAGGGTGAAGTGACTTGCTCAGGGTCACACAGGTAGTAAGTATCTAAGGCCAGTTTTAAACTCAGGCCCTTCCAACTCTATTCACATCCCCAAAGTTTTCTCTTGGATCAAGCTAAAATCTGTCTCTCTGCAACATCTACTTCTTGATCCTGCTTCTGGGCCCCAACCTGACAAGTCTAGTACCTTGCCAATTTTAAAGGCTTTCAAATACTTGATGATGGCTATTATGATGCTTCTAAATGTTCTCCTCTTTGGCCAAACATCCTCAGTTCTTCCAATTGTTCCCTGGATGACACAATCTAATCCTCTCATTATGGCAGCAGACATCCTCTGGAAAGTTCTGGGACCCCTTCCTACACTGAGGCTCCTCTAATGTCTTGTTGCTTTTCTAAGGGATTAGTATTGAGATACATATGTAGCTGTTCTGTCTCCATCTTGAAGCAACAAAACAGAACACCCCAATTGGAAGCATATCATGCTACTAAAAGTCTTTAGAGACCAAAGAGAAGCAGTGTGTGATGATGGAAAGAACACTGGATTTGGAGTTGAGGTTCCAGAAACATGAATCACTGAGTGTAGAAAGAACATGGCTAAAGCCAGGAACAGGCCAATTAATTAGCCCATCTTTATCTTTAACCAAAACAACCAACAGAGATGCAATCAGAAAACCATGAAATGTCAGAGCAGGTTGATTCTCTAGTCCACCCTCTTCTTATCACAAATGAGGAAACTGAAGCCCAGAGAAATGAATGGGCTTAGCCTATATCAAAAGAGCAATAAAGTGTCAGAGCCAGGTCTAGAAATTTAAGTCTTCTGTCTCTTCCTCAAGGAAGGGATGATGAAAAGAAGAAAAATTCTGTTCCAAACTAGATCATATTAATGATAGTTAACTAAAGCCACTATTTTCCTCGACTCAGTCAAGGAAACTGTTGGCGTATCCTCAGAAAATGCTACATCTGGAAGCAACTTTAGAGACCATCAAATCTGATCAATAATTTTTACAGAGAAGGAAACTGAGGCACAAGAGGGTAACTGATTTGTCCAGCTCCTGGGGAAATGGTCATTGTGAGCCAGTGAAGCCAAAGAAATCACATGATGATCAAAGACAGTAGCTGAAGCTAAAGTTATAATCATATTCTATAAGTGAGATAGGTGTTCCCTCACAATTGTATGATTTTGTCTCTAAGTTTACTCCATACACTGGAATTCTAGAGGGGAAATCCTATTTGGAAGAGTATGTCAAGCACAATCCTATTCATCTATCCCCATTAGATCCCAGACTCCTAGCAAGAATAAATTTTTTTTTAACATTGTATCTTCAGTCACTTTACTGTTGCTTCTGGAAAGGGCATGATGATATACTGTGATATGGCTCCATACATGTTCCTGTGATTCTGTATTGCAGATAAGTCTATTTCTAAGCAACATCTGCTGGCCACCACCCCCTGCTCCCTCATACTCATCCATATCATCTCCCCCCCTCTCAGGTCCCCATACCTTATATTGTACCCTCTCGAACTTATTCTATGGTAGGCTAAACTAGTAGTACCCTTCCCTCAAAAATGATTTTACTTCTGTATTTAATTTTGAATGTATGTATTGTTTCTCTGACACTCCACTCTCAAAAGAATGGAAGCTCACTGTAAGTAGGAATGGTTTAAATTGTGTCTTTTTATCCATAGTGCCTAGCTTTGTTCATGGCACATAGCGAGCACTTAACAAATGCTTGCATTGCCTGACACAGTGAGTGCATCTCACATAGGAGGCTATTAATAAATGTTGAATTAAGGTCTGTCAGCAGAAACTATATCATTTGCAAATGATCCTGCCCACCTATCATATGGCAGATAGGATCTGACCAGGTGCAGAGAGGTGCTTGATTCAGGCTTAAAATATATCAGCATTAAATTTTTAAGCACTTTCAGTCTGAAAATGAAGACAATCAAAGTATTGGGGTTTTTAATCTTCATTTAATTAACAGTAGGTTTAAAATATTGAAATTAATTTTAAAGCCTTTGAGTTTAAAATTCAGTGAAATAGGTTTTTAGCTCACTACTTTTCAAATCAATAAAGGATTTTTAAAAAAATTTTAAGCCCTTGAACAATTTTCTGTATTTGACCAGTTTTCATTTGCCATTTTGCAAAAAGGCTACTTTCCACATATGGATCTGAACACAGTCTCCCTCCTTACTTCTTCCTCTCTTCCTATCCCTTCTTAAAGGGACCTTACAGAATATTCTTGGCAGTGCTTGGACCATCCTCCTTTCCAGAAAAAAAAACAAACAACTATTTCTGTACCTTCTGGCCTCTCAGGTTAAGCCATATCACCTTTACCATCAGGGAATTTTTTTTTAACCTAACCTAAATCCATCTCCTCCTTCCTAATGTGTCATGATCCAGTCTTCTCATTTCATCCTCAGTAGACTCAAAAGGATGAGAGAGTCACTATCTTCCCAAAAGCTTATGGACAATGCTATCATGCTCCTTAGCTCCCCTATATCTATGGGATGGGAAGCAGTGAGCAAGAAAATGATAAAAGGTCTGCATCATGCTTGAAGCTCTCCATGGACCCCAGTTCTTTGTCAGCACCCTCAGTCAGGCCATTACACGTTCCCTGGAGGGAAATTTCAGCATTTAAAGGAAGTGATGGAACATGCCACTCGGGTGGCATGATGGACTCTGAGATGCCAACATCTCCTTTTGCAAAAGAGCTGTGGCCCTCATGAGACATTATTAATGGACCATTCCACCAGGAGAGGAGGAAACTGGGGAAAGACTGATGACAGCAAAGGGTACATTTGAAATTTCTTCCCCTTATGGAAAGTGACAGGAGACATCCACAGAGCTTGCCTCCTTCCGGTGGCACAAAGAACATTCCATTTTCAGGCTGGAGGCCCGATCCCTCCTACCCCCCACCTTCTCTCACTAGTCCCGCTTTGCAGTTCAGGTGGCATCATTTTACCTCTGCTCCATGGGGACCCACAAGAACTAATGGGCATCTGCTTATAGCTCTGTAGCATTACAGAGAGAACAGCTTTGAATTATCTAGCCAAAGTCACAGTAAAAAGACACAATGTGGGGTGGGGATGGGGATGATAGCTGGGCTTCATTTTTATCAACCCCAATTCCAGAATCAACCTTGGCAAAATCATGGGGCAAAGTTTATATTTGTCCCCTCCTCTTTTCTGCAGTCTATCCCCTTAAAAGCATATCCACTGGAGGGACAATTCATTCACACTAAGGGTTAAAGACTCAATTTATTACTCTATCCAGAAGAATAAACATTTTTTAAAGAATCTTTTTAAATGAGTAAGCCAAAAGAATGGGTTTCTAGCGGTGGAATCTCAAGCATTCCGGTATCCAGGTAAGGCAGATATTTGGAGGCAATGATGCCTTTCAAGTGTCCCTCAAATCACACTAAATAGGCATAGAGCACAGGACATGGTCAGGCTGGGAAAATCAAAATGAATCCTTGGATTCTGGATGGGAGAATAACCTAGAGATCTATGATCAGATTAGAATGGTTTATTCTAACACACACCTCGTCCTTCCCTTCCCCTTCCTGCCTTTCTGTCCTCTCTTGATGGCTAACTAAGAAAGTAGAGTTGGAGATTTCACTCTGTTGTCAAACGTAGTAGTATATCTTCAGCCCAGCTAGGTGATCTGCCATCTCCTACCACAACCCTTAAACTGGCATAGTGAATACCAAGTTTTCCTTATTTTGTTGTCCCAGATGCCCTGGAAGAAAAGGGGGCCACCCTACCAGTTTCAACCTTCTCCCTCAATGCTTACTCCAGACCAGTACTCGAAATGAACCTCAAACGGTTTTATCATTGCCTCTCCACAATTTCTTTAAAACAGTGGACAAACATCACTAGCCTGCCCTTCCTTTCCCCTAGATTTCTTCTAAACTCCACCCTCAAAAAAAAACCACCCAAGAACAAACTAGCAACATGAATATTGGAAAGCTTTTTCCAAACGAAAGGTACGGCATGTGATGGGGTAGGGTGATTGTAGGAAAGAGATCAAATCTAGTGATTGATATATACAGAGGAAAAATACAGTACCACAAAAGAAGGGTTCTTCCTAAGTTATGGAGGTGGGATTGGGAGTCCCCTGCCGTCCGCCCCCCCCTTCCCCAAGCAAGCCAATGCTTTCTCCTGGGGGAGGGGTAAGAACTTCAATAATGCCGTTCCCTACGGAAAGGTTAAAATTGGGGGAGGGCGGAGTCTGAAGGTGACTGGTGTGACCAGAGAGGCTAGCAGCAGTCAACAAGGGCAACGGGCTTGCTCTCTGTTTGCCAACCATCAGATCCAGGTGCCCTCTTGTTCAATTATTTAAAATACAAACATAAGATCCAGATGGGCACCGCCTGCTGCTGCTGCTGCCTCCAGAAGGTGGCCAAGGAGGCACTGTGTCACTGGTCTCCCTTGACTCCCTGGGAACAACTTAGTATAGCCCACAGCAGCCCCGGAGCCAGCCGCCCTCAGCCCCACAGGTTTTACTCCGAAGATGCCCACTGGGAGTAGCGGACTCCTAGGCACTGAAAGGACCGGCTCCCCAGGCCGGTGGCACCTGCCCTCAGGACCTCAGCTTCGCCTGAGGGTGGGGGTGGAGAACGAGAACAGTTTTGCCTTTGGTAGCCTTGGCTCCTGAGACCTTCCCCCCAGGTCTGTCCAAATGACAGGCGCCGCCGCCCTGACCCTCTCTGCCACTTCAGGGTGCCTGAGCCCAAGCCCTAGCTCTCGAGTTGGGAATGAGAGAGGATCATTCGAGAAAAAAAGGAGATAGAACGAAGCACACGGGAGGGTGACAGGGTTGGGTGTCCTGAAGCTGCCCAGTTGCCATCCTGGTCACACACAGACGGACCTTAAGCTGTTCGCCTTGTCCATTCCCCCCGAGGGGACTAGCCAAGTGCTTGCTCACCATCTCAAGGCTAAGAACTGGGTGACCGGGGGAGGTGGAGGCAGGAAGTTTCTCCCCTTCCCAATCCAGAACGTAGGGAAGAAGAGTTCCCAGGGCAGCAGAAACGGAGCGGCCAAGTTACCGGAGTCCGCTCGCTAGTCAACCTGCTCAACTGCCAGTGGGGCAGGCCTCCCCAGGGAGCGCTTGTACCGCCTGGCCGAGCTAGGGGGAAGAAAGACTCACGAACCTGGCCAGGTCAGAGCAGCGGAGGGGCTCGAGGCCGGCTGCGGGGGTGGGGGAATGGAAGGGGTAGGATAGAGGGGAGAATAAGAGGAAAGGCACGAAGCCGGCCGGGGACTGCGGGCGGCTGACAGGCGCTGGGGAGCTGCAAGAGCACGGGGAGCAGGGAGGCTAGAGCCGCGCGCGGCCCCCGGGAAGGGCCGGGAGCGCCGGGAACAAGTGGTTGGTTCCCGGGCTTGGACCAGGGACAGCGGCTGCAACTTTAAAGGCTTTGCATCCGAGAGAGGACAGCGGTAGAGCGCGAGAGCGGGGAGGCTGGAGAGGGCGTGGGGCAGGGAGCAACCAAGTTGCCTTCACTGTACCGTCTGTCTGCCCGGCGGAGCGCCGCGCCTCAGGGGTCTCCGCTGCTTTTCTCCTTCGCCGCCGCCGTCACTCCGATGGCTCCCGGCTGGGGAGCCTCGCTCGGCCCTTTCTGCTTCTTCCCGAGGGGAGGAATAAGCATCCGCGGGGTGAGCCCGAGGAACAAGAGGACTCCCTGCCCGCCGCCCGACCTGGGCTCCTTGTCCGCAACTTCAGGACCGCGGGGCCCGCCAACAAGGCGGGACCGAGGTGTCTGCGGGCTCCGATCGAGGGTGCTGAAGCCCGGGGCCGCCGCTGGACATCTCCCTGGACAAGCAGCCCTCCGCCCCCCGGGCCGGTCCGACTGAGCCCTCGCTCGGTTCCGCGTCTCCAGCCCGGGTGGAGTCAGTCTGGCACGGCCCCACCCCCGGTTCAGGGCCCCTGTGCCGTCGGACGAGTCCTTGGCTAAATCATCTCCGGCCTGCGAGTCTCAGTCCTCGCAGAGCCGCGGCAGGCACAAGTCCATGAGCAACTTTCCCCCGCTTTCTCCGCCCCCGACCCCGCCTCCTTAACGCTACCCTCACCTTCCCTCCACACACGTACCCCCCGTCTCCGCCTCCGCCTCCTTTTCTTCTTCCTCCTCCAGCCTAGCGGCTGCCCCAGGGGAGCGGCTGCAGCCCGCGCTCCCGCGGGGCGCAGCGCCTGAGCCAACAAGACCCCCGGTCCGGTCCCCAGAAGGGGTAGCTTGCCCCGCGAGTAGGGTCACTGCTTCCCCACCCCCTTCCCAGGCTGCGGAGTGGGGCGCGGCTAAGAAGCCCAGGGCGCGGCGGTGGCTCTGGTCGCTCAGGGCATGAATATTTCAGTGCGAGTTAAACTGCCCTCGGCTGATGTCATGGTACATGCTGCTTTGCTAACTCTACGTGTCGAGGCCCCCAAAGAAGATAGGCGAAAAGAAGTAGACCGGCCCAGGTATTACAGGCTGGGGTTGGGGAGTCCAGGAGACTCCCTCCTGGGCCAAGAGGCCAGGAGCCAAAGGGAACAGAATGGAAAGCCTAGCTGAACCTTGCCTCCCCACCCCCACCCCCTCCGGTGTCGCCTCCAGGCTGAATCTACAAGGAAGCACTACCTAAGGAAAACAGGGATGGGTGGCTCGGTCTAGGTGTGCTAGCTTTATCTGTTGGCTTTAAGCGCCCCCTCTCTGCTCTGGGAGTTGGTGAGACACCAGGAGAGAAAGACAGGCATGCATCTCAGGCAGGCACACCGGGTTGAGCTCTCTAACCCTTCTGGCTCCCTGGAAATAAGGAGAGTTCACTCTAAGCCCTCATCCCTCTCCATTCTATACACTCCACCGCCCCCTTGCTGAAACGCTCTTTCCATATTTTTTATCACCATGTCTTTTGAAAACAACAGTAAACTCCTCAAACCATAATCATAAGGCAAAGAATCAGAAAATCTTAGCGTTGGAAGCCAGCTTAGAGGCACCAGATTGCACGCAATAGTAAACATTTAAGGAATGTCCAATTATAAGATCTTAGTCACTAAGTATTTATCGAGCGCCTACTACATTCCAAGTACTGGGCTAAGTACTGCGGATACAAAAAAAGGCAAAAGACTGTCTAGGAGCTCAGGCTACTGAGCGTGTGTGGAGAGTGGGGGGAGATCAGTTGGTCTTTGCCTTAAGTCACCTTGCTTAACCTGTCCCTCCACTGTAGAATTATGATAGATGGAAACACCAGACCCCATCCAGCAATATGAGATTGATCCAGGATAGAGATAAAGTCGGTCATCTTGGTTCATAGGTAGAAGGATGGAAGAGACTTTCGTTGACAAAGATTCCTGTAATATCTTGGATAAGTGGTCACTCAGTCGGTATTGACAGAGTGCTTTCAAGTTTCTTATTGGTTTTGCTTATATTATTGGATTTGCACTTTATAATCTTGTGAGGTAGAGAGATAAGGTATTAACAGTCCCATTTCAAAGATGGAAAAGCAGACACTCAAATTTCTAGTTGCCCCACAGCTGGTAAAGTCTTAAGTCAGAATTTCAATTCAACTAATTTTGATTTCAAGTCCTAAACTCATTGCCAATGCCAGCTTATCTCTATTTTTTGAACAGCTCCAGTGACAGGGAGTTTACTAGCTAATTTTAAAATGAATTTACTGTTTATTGCCTTTTGATTTTACAACAGTCGTTTCTGGAAGAAAAATTTTAAAAATCTATATTTTCTCTCCCCTCCACTCCCCGGATCAAAGAACCCCATGTGTAAAAACAACAACAACAAATAAACACCCAATACAGTGACCTCACTTGACCATGTATATTGCATTCTGTCCTGGTAGCCCTCCATCCCTCTGCTGTTTCATTATCTCTTCTCTGGAATCCTCATTGATACTTTTCAGTGATCTTTTTATTTGTTGGAGTGATTACATACATTGTTCTTTTGCTTATGTTTATTTAAATCTTCATCAATTCACAAAATTGCCCCATGTTTCTCTTAATTCTTCATACTTACTGTATAATAATATGCTATTAAATTCAAGGAACCACAGATTTCCCCCCCACCATCCTCCAGTTGATGGCACTCATTTTATTTTCTGCTTTTTGCTACCATGAAAAAGGAATTCACTTCTTACTGAAGCAGTGTATTCCAATTATCAAACATCTCTAATTGTTAGACAGTCTTGTCACATCTTTTTGTGGGTGGCTTCTACCCACCAATCCTTGGTCTGTCTATTGCAGCAGCATAAAAATGGTACTCTTCAGGGCAGCCTTTCAAGTACCAAAAGGCAGGTGTTCTGTTCCCCCTCTAAGTTCTGTGTTATTCAAGCTGCACATCCTGGTCCATATCATTCACCGGCATCTGACTCCTCTTTGAGAAACATCATGGTATAGAATGAAGAAAGTCATAGACTAAGTAACCAGAAGAAAATTCAGATCACCACCACTACCACCCCCCACATTCTGGTTCTGTGACTGTGTGACTTTAGTCAAACCCACTCCATCTCTCTGGGCCTCAATTTCCTTAATGGTAAAATGAATGAACTTGACTAGTTTATCTCTCAGGCTCCTTCTGGTCTGGGACTTTGGGTTTTCAAAATGTTATAAAATATGGTACTCAGAATTTAATATCTTATTTCAGATTCAATTTTCTAGGGCAAAAAGCAACCAGACTTCTCTCCCTAGCTCTGGACACTAGAGTCTTAGCAAAACCTTCTTGAGCCATAATCTCA
This sequence comes from Potorous gilbertii, assembly GCA_028658325.1. NCBI lineage: Eukaryota > Metazoa > Chordata > Mammalia > Diprotodontia > Potoroidae > Potorous > Potorous gilbertii. Next base: position 502,021,302 of record CM053769.1, on the reverse strand, counting down.
TCGATAAGGGTATTCCCTTGGACAATCCATCAAACCATGAACAAATATTTATTAAGCCTATGTAGGATCTGGAAATACAGTTGCCCAAATAAGATAAGCCCTTCCTTCAAGGAATTCAAGGAAAATTCACATTTTACTACAACTGATACAACATGTTTCAGAGAACAGTGGTCAAGAAAGGGACTTTAATCAATTCTAGAAATTGGTTAGTCAGTCAACAAATATTTATTAATTACTATGTGTTATGCACTGTCTGTTGGGATATTTTAAAAGAAACTTTTTATTCTAATAGAAGAGACAATGTGGAAATAGTCAGCACATGCAGTTTCTGTGAAGTGTCGATGGAATGCAATCTGAAAAAGGGAGGTACTAAGGGCTGAAGAAGCCCGGAAAGGCCTCCTGAAGTAGGTGGGATTTGATCAGATTCTCAAAGGAAGGCAAGGAAGCTAACAAGTGAAAACAAAGGACAGCAGATTGTCATACCATTTCCCATAGCAATGGTAATATTGATTACATTATTGTACCCTGAGCAAGAGGTAGAAAGGGGGAAGAATTAGGGGCTGATGACAAGATGCCAGACCCTTGATATTCTGTACATTAGAGGACTGTAGAGTACCAAACTCCCTCCAATGCCTTCCTTTATAGAGAGCAGATACTGATCCTTTCAGATCATTCCACTCTATATCTGCTGCTCTGTCTCTTTTCAACTCTACAGAACAAGATATCCTCTGGTCTTTTCTACACCCTTCTGCACTCTCCCCACAACCCGAAAAAAGATTGTAAGCTCCTTGAGGGAAGAGATTGTAATCTAAAAATAATTAATTGTATCCCCAGTACTTAACCCATAGTAGGCACTCAGATTGCATGGGATAGGATGAAGCATGATCTGACCTCTGCTGGAGTTTAAGCGTTGTCATGATGACTGATTCATTCCTTGAATGGTCCAGGACAATCTAGTTCTATCTACCTGGGTAACTCGATTCCTCTTTTCCTTTCTGTTTCCCCCTCCCCTTTCTTCTCCTCTCCAAAGGAAGGTAAATTTGGATAGCTAGAGGATACCCAGTTAACTTGGGTTTTATTGGCTACATTCCTCCCTTCTTTCTCTTCCCTTTCCTTTTCTTCCCTTCCCTTCCCATTCCCAAAACCTTAAACTGACTGCACTGTGAAGCCCATAGATTGGACAACATTACACCCCTGCCTAAAGGCTGTTTCCTGACCCTTTTAGCTTAAGAGTGATTATCAGTAGTAACTGTTGCTGTTTCCCTCTAGTTACTTTTCTTTGCCTCATTAAAGTGGTTATCCCCTCACTACTTCTTAAATGGGCCTATTCACTGAATGGGTGTTACCTCACCCTAAATGAGTACCTTAATAGACCTTGACCTCAAGGGGCCAAGATCTCCCATTGCATCCTGGGCCATCTCCAGTCATCCTGATGAATACCTGATCACTGGATTCAGATGGCTCCAGAGTATAAGTGAGGCTGGTGACCTTGCACAGCCTTCCCTCACTCAAAACAAAGTCAAGTGCAAGTCATGTAATCATTTGTCTGATGGCATGGTCTTCTTTGGCAATGAAGGATGAACACAACAACCCTAGTTTCATTGCCAAAGCTGAGTGGTTTAGTGAGTGAGGGGCAGAGTCACTGAAGGTGCTGCTCAGGAAAGACACTGTTCTTAGAGGGTAGAGTGAAGAACATAATCCTCTTCTGTCTTCTCATCCTTTCTGTTTCTTGTTCATGATGTCCCATGACTTCTTGACAAAGAATCTGAACGATGTATTGGGGTCCTTAATGCATCATGGACATCAGTGTCATGCTATTGGGCCTTGCTTTACGTGCATGTATGACCAACCCACTTTCTTGATTTAAAAAAAAATTATACTTTTTTTTACATCTACATTTTCCAATATAGCCCTGCTCCATGCAAGAGAGTCATCCTTTATGATAAATGATAAGAGAGAAAAAAAACAGTTCAGCAAAACTAGCCAATACATCAACCAAATCTAGAAATATATGTACCCGTAGTGCTCTGTCTCTGCAAAGAAGGAAAGGAGGTACTTTTAAAAAAGGTTTTGTTGTTATATTTTGTTTTTACATTACAAATATTTTCAGATTACTCTCATTCCATGAGAGATCTCTTGTAACAAAGCAAAATGTTCAGAAAAAGTAATAATACAGTTACTTCATCTGAAAGTTCATAAAACATTTCATGTATGTAATTTTTATTAAGTATTTTAAGTGAATAAAATCTATTTTTCTCTACTTTCCAGTGCTATCCCATTAAAAAAAGAAAAAAAAGCAAACCTTGCAATAGATATAAACAGTCAAACAAAGCCAATTTCCCCAACAACTATATGCAAAAATATGTTTCATTCTAAACCCTAAATCTATCACCTCTTTTTAATGGATCATCATCACATGACTTCTGGAAGCATTAATCAGTGTTTAAAGTTAGAGATGGGATAGTGAAGAAAAAATTAAAAGAAAAAAGGAAAAGGAAATAAGTTGAAATAAACAAAAAAAGAGGAGTAAAGAAAAGAAAAATTATAAAAGAATAGAACAGAGGGAAACTTTGAAAGTTAACTATCATAACTATGAGTGTGAATGGGATGAATTCACCCATATAACCAAAGAAATTAGCAGAATGAATTAGAAAGCAAAATCTACCAATATGTTGAAACATACTTGAAGGATAAAGAAACATTCATACAGAGATAAATTAAGAAGTTAGACCCATATCTATCATGCCGTAGCTGAATTTAAAAAAAAGAAGAGCAGCAATTATGATCTCAGATGAGGCAACAGCAAAGAAGGACTTAGTTTAAAGAGATAAAGAGGGAAATTGCATTTTTTCCTGAAAAGTAATGTTGATAATTAATTTATTCTAATACTTTACATACATGAAACTAATGGCATAGCTTACAAAAACTTAAAGGGAAAACTAAATTACAGAGGGAAATAGATAATAAAACTATTCTAATAAAAGATTTTGACTTACCCCTATCAACTCCAGGCAAATTTAACCAAAAATACAATAAAGAAGTTAATGACATGAATATATTTTTAAAAATTAGATATGATGGACCTAGAACTCTGGTGATTATTAAATAGAAATAGAAAAGAGCATACATATTTCTCTTCTGGGCATGGCACCTTTATAAAAATTGGTCATGTCTTAGGACATAAAAAACCTCACAAATAAATGCAGAAAATCAAAGTAATATATATGTATATAATACACTCACACATATATCCTTTACTAATCACAATGCAATAAAATTATACTGAAATATGGCTATTAAAATCAACTAGAAGCTGAAGAATCAGACCAAAAACAAATCACAGAAATTATTTAACATTTGATTAAAAATAATGACAATAATGAAGAAATACTCTAAAATCTTTGGGATGCAGTCAAAGCAGTTCTCTGAGGAACATTTTTTTTCATCTCTAAATACAATTATTAACACAAAAGAGAAGGAACAGACCAATGAATTGGGGATTCAAATAAAAAATACTAGAAAACCAAATAAATTAGAAAACTTTAATTAAATAACAATTAATTACTCTGAAAATTAAAGATTAATAAAATTGAAAATTAAAAAATCTATTGAACTGATAAATAAAACTAGGAGATTTTTTTAAAAAGTTAATCAATTAGGTAATTGGACTTTAAATGAGAAAAAGGAAAACCAAATTAATAGTAAAAAAAAATATAAAAAAGGAGAATTCGCAAAAAATGAAGAAGAAATGAAGGATAGTCTTAAAAACTATTTTGCCCAACTTTTAATTTCATTTTATACCAACAAAATCAACAATTTAAATGAAATAATAAATATTTACAAAAATATAAAATATACAACTTAAGTAAACAAGAAATAGGGAATTTAAACAAACCAATTTCCAGGGAAGAAATTGAACAAGTCATACATGAGCTTTCAAAGAGGTGCTTTTTCATGTATCTACTCTGGGGCTAAAGTTCATCAATAACTTCATAGCATTCGATTTTGTGGATTTTGTAGTTGTCCTTTCCAATTTCAGAGATGTTGTCACTATGTGAATGCAAGCTTGAGAGCAGGTGCTGTTTTATTTTTTCCTTCATCTCCTCAACATCTAGTACAATATCTAGTAGACAGAAAGAGCTTAATAAATTCTTATTCAGGCAGTCAGTCAACAAGCATTTATTAAGTCTTCACTAAGTACAGGCATTGTGCCAAGCACTAGGGATACAACGCAAATTAAAAACAACAACATAGTCCCTGTCCTCATGGAGAATATATTCTAATGAGGGAAACAACATGCAAATATAATAACTAGGTAATACAAGAATGTGTGTGTGTATGTGAGACAGAGAGACAGAGAGAGAAAGAGGGAGACAGAGAGAAAGAGAGAGAGAGAGAGAGAGAGAGAGAGAGAGAGAGAGAGAGAGAGAGAGAAAGAGAGAGACAGAGAGAGAGAGAGATCTGAGGCACCTCAGAAAATAGTGACCCAAGATGGGGGGGGAGGGTCATCAATCAGGAAAGCAAGCATAAGAAGAGAAATTTCCTCAGGGTGGAAAACTGGCTATCAAAAAGGTGATTAAGTCCAAGATGATCCAAGTCTCTTTCATCTTCTACTTACATAATTAGTGTTTCAGACCAAAACACAGGACTTTACATTCCTCTGTCCTAAATATCATGTTGCTGATCTAGGACCATCATTTCAATTTATTGAAATATAGTTAGACTCTTGATTCAGTCATCGCTAGTATTAGCTATCTCTCCTCCTCTTGAGTCAAAAATGGAAAAAAATTGCTTTTAGGACTGCATTCAAATTATTGATAAAAATTTTTGAGGGTCAGATATTTCTAGCTGCTTTCAAAACTAGAGGACTTCTGAGTATTGAATGAACAGGATAACAGGATAACTGGAAGCTACACTTCTCTCCACATCTAGCTAAAAATATTTTTACTCTTTCGATGCTGGAGATATAAAGTGTAAGCTATTCACTGAACTCATGAAGCTGTCAGTCCAGTTAATGAGACAATAAACACACACATGAAAATATCACTAACAAGACAAGTATGTATGTGATAAATGTGAAAGAAAAAAGAGTGAGAAAAAGCACCACACAAGGTCATAGTGGGGAGATCAGAGTGGGCTTGGGTGGCCAAGGGAGAGTTCTTTGAGGAAAAGCTACCTGCCCAGCCTTTAAGGATGAGTAGGACTCAAGAAAGGGTTTCTCAGAAGGCCAAAGTTGTGGTGATAGTTTAGCACAGTGCCTGGTACATAGTAGGCAATTAATAAAGGTTTACTGCATTACGTTATTGGATAGGAAGAAGCCTGATGGCGAGGATAACCTAGTAGACCAGTTTGACCAAAAAGGGGAGGTTTGTGGAGAGAAGTATTAGGAGCTGATGGATAGGCTAGGTTGAGACCAGACAGTGGATAGTTTTCAATGCTAGGATAAAGTAAATAGATTTTATGTTTAGAGCAAAGGGGATCTATTGATGGTTTAGGGACAGAGGGGTAACTTAACCAAAAGCCTGTGAGATGGATGGGATCTCAGAGGTCATTTAGCACAACCAAATCTGAAGCCTAAGTCCTCTCTACAATATTCTTGGCAAGCCATTCAGCCTCTGGTGAAAATGCACAATATTTCTAGGAAGCCCTTTTTGCCTTTGGACAGCTCCATTGATTAGAAAGTTTTTGTCACATTCAACTGATTTTTCTATAACTTCCACTCTGTTACTATTTCTGGTGTCTGGAGACAATCTGAATAAATCTAATCCCTCTTTCATACACCAATACTTCAAACACTAGAAGAGAGTTATCCTGCCTCTCCCCTCATTCTCCCCCAAGTCTCCTCTTCTCCAGGCTAAGTATCCTCATTCTTTCAACCAATCTGTTTATGACATGGTTTCAAGAAACATCATTATATTGGTCACCCTCCCCTGGATGGCCCTTTGTCTATGTGCCTCCTAAAATATACCGCCAGAACTGAATGTCTTAGACCTACACAATATTCCCCTCTCAATCTACAAAAACTTAATCCTGTGTCATAAAGAGATCAGGTTAGTCTGATAATACTTAGTGTCATAGTGGACAAGGAATTGCCCAAAGAAGATCTGAGTTCAAATTTCACCTCTTATATATATTGGCTGTCTGACCCTGGACAAGTCACTTAACTTCTTGACAGCTCTCTAAGATTGTAAATTGTAGATGAAAGTTACTGACAAGCTTTAGTAGAGAGATTTCGCTGTCCCCAGGAAATCACAGGTGCAGTTCCTATTCCTAGGTTCAGGTTCATTCTTTTAGGACCCTGAGATACACCCAGAGGGTCAAAAAGGCAGAGACCACGTCTTAAACATTCCATATCACTATTACTCACATCAACTAACTGAGGGCAAAGGACATCCTCAACTCACGTTAAGTACCCATTGAATAAGGCATCTGGGGATGAACTTCTTAGCAAATACAAAACCTGTCAAAATCCTCTGATACCAAATCTGCCCTGTATGATATAGAAAGAGTACAGCACTGGAGTGAGGGGCCTGGAGTCAAAATCCTGCTAATTAATTAATTAGCTCTGCCACCTTGAATAAGATACTTTCCTTCTCTAAACCTCAGGTTGCACTAAATGAAGTCTACCATTCCTTCCAGATCTAATTTTCTGACTCTATTTCAATTCCCACCCCCAAGTTGGTAAGGTACCTAAAGACAGTACACTCATTTGGGGGGGATATTTAAATGTGTCTTTTCTTTGGGGCATCCTTATTATAAGTTGTTCATGTTCGTGTCTAACAAAGAGGTAACATTTTCCCTTTTTTTCTTTCTCTTTGCTGATCTAGTTAGAGTAGGATTTTTTTTCCCTTCAAATTCTTTTTTTTGTTTGTTTGTTTCCTGAGCTTGCTCTCTCCTGGGGTTGTGCCTGCCTCTATAAAACAGGCATGTATGTTCTGGAGTTTGGTTTGTGGGCCCTGCAGAGCTTGGCACATCTGTGTCTGTTCAACTCTAGCTTTAAAAAAAATTAAAGGCATACATGTAGGTTTGGATGAGGGCTGCCAAGTCAGCAAAAGAGAAGACACCCAAATAAATTCCTCTTCCGTCACAAGCTTTCTCTGCTCCAGAATACAACCTGGCCCAGGAAATATTGCCACCCTCTCAACCCCAAAAGACCCATTGCTTGTTTGTACCCATTCCTGCCCTGCTTTCTGCTCCCTCTCCTATCATTTATTTATAAAGTGTTCATAGTAAAATGAATGGCAAAAAGTTAGAAGCTAATTAAAATTGGCACAAGCTGGCATGCCGGAGCATGAATTATACATGGGTATGAGATGGTGGCACAGCCTAGCACACAGAGCCATGGGCACTGGGGAGTACTGGGCTCCCCAGATCAGGTCTGCTCCACCTTCCTTGACCTTTGTATCATGCTCTTCACCCATGGGTTGACTCTGGAGGGGAGCTAGAGCTTTTTCAATCACTATTCCCAAGTGGCCTCTTTCTCTTTGGAAAACAGCATCCAGTGATAGGAAGACATCAGTACAAGTAATCAAAGACTGTTCTCATCTGACAGAAGGGACCCTGCTTAGCTAGCCTGCTCCCTGCAGCTTCTACTTATGAGGATCCAGGGCTTCGCTTGGGAGTGGTCAGAGATACAAGTTAATAATCACTGATGGCCCTGGCCATGATCCTGGCTCCCGGATGCCTAGAGGGAGTATCTTCATTCATTCCCCCCCACTCCCCTTTGCAGGAGAGGACAGTCCTGGGTGTTGTGGAAAGAGTGCAAGGCTAAGAGGTAGAAGTCCTGGGTTCCAGTGGTAGCTTTGCTACCTACTAGTTAAATGACCTCTGAACCTCTCTGAAATGCATTTTGTTCATCTATAAAAATGGAGATAGTAATAATCCTTATGATGTTATTATAAGGATGTTATGAGTCAGGTGAGATGTATAGAAACTGTGATGTGCTCATAAAGGCAGCCAGCACAGTCTTGGCCATGCAGACAGGGTGACCTGAATTCAAATCCTCCTTTAGATACCTTCTGCCTATGTGAGCCTGGGCGAGTCCTATAGCCTCTCTGAGCCTCAGTTTCCTTATCTGTAAAATAAAGATGATAACAGCACCTATCCCATGGGTTGGTTATGAGATTGAAATTAGACCATATTTAGTAATACTAAACGCTGTTATTTAGTAAAAGTACTTTGCCTGTTTTAAAGTACTCTATAAACGATGGCTGTGGTTATAAAGGTCTATAAATGTGATCAGTTGTCGTTATCACCATTATTCTTACTATAGTAAAGAGGCAGAGGGGACTGTTCCCTTCCTGATCCCTCAGTTTCTCACTTTGTAAAAGCTCAATCACAAACCTGCTCCTCTAAAGCGGGTTCGTGAGTCTTCAGAGGTTTTTGGTAGGGAAGGTGGAGGGAAGTCATGGGGAGATAAAGCCAAGGTGACTTTAAATGTGATGGAATGGGTGTCCATCAATATAGTTGGATGCCAGGGGCGCTGAGCAAGTCTCTTGTCCAGACACCATGTCCCCTACAGACTGACAGTTAATGCATTGATTCTACCTTTGGAGTTCCTTTCCCTTAGGGTTTTGTCCTCAGTTTGGCACTTAGTAAGTGCTTAATTAAATGTTTCTTGAATGGAACTGAATGGTATTGAATTACAAATACTCTTCTCTGTGAAGAGGAGGGATGAGCTTTAGCAGTCATTTGCACATTAATATGTAAGAGTTTATTAAATCCTTTCCTGAGAATGATAATAAGATACTAGGAATCTGAAAAAGATGCAGAGGAATCAGGGTGGCATGGTGGAGGGTAAGTCATTTCTCTGTGGGTCTCAGTTTTTTGTCTATAAAAAAATCTCTAAGATCCCTTTTGGTTCTAAATCCTATGAACTATAGTCATGTATCTCTGAGGACATGAGGACCTGAGTGAGCCTCAGGAGAACATTTTAAAAAGAGTTCAAAGTCACATCTCCCTTAAAGATTCTTTGAATGAACGAAGGAGGGATGTTAGAAATTCGGTAAGTTGATGGGCCAAGGAAGTCTTTGAGGGTGTTTGGACCTACTGGATTCCTTATGGAAACAAAAGTTGCTCTAGCATTAAGTGGCATGCAGTGGTTTGTGGATGTAGCTGGAAGGAGAGAGGTGAGATGAGATTAAGAATCCCAGATTGGATTGGGACAGGTATAAAGTGATGGCTGAGAGAAATTTGAAAGTCAGGAGAAAAAAATTGGAAAACTGTTGTCCTAGCCTTGCTCAGAATCCTGAGCTCAGCAGAACAGAGGTTTGTTGGAGGGGAGGGGGTCAAGTTTACTGAGGACAAAGCTCAAAAGGTGTAAGGGAAAGGCTATTTATGCATAGTGAAGAACACTGCCTTGTATGTGTTGTTTAGAAGTTGCTATTGAAACACAGCAGGTTTGCAGATTTCTAGATATTTTCTCTGTGTGCTAAGTGATGTAGGTGGATGGATGAGAGGGTAACTAGCAACTAAGTGATAGAGTGAATGGAGTGCTGGAGTTAGGGAGATGAGTTCAAATACAGCCTCAGACACTCACTCCCTTTGTGACACAGGGCAAATCACTTAACCTCATTGTTAAAATTAAGATCATAAAAGCACCTACCTCCTAGGGTGGTTGTGAAGAAAAACTGAGCTATTTGTAAAGTGCTTTGTAGACCTTAAAACATTATATATATGCTAACTAGTAAATGCTAAGAGATGATGGAAACAATGAGACTGTTGGACAAGTTACAAGATAGTGAAAGTTACTTGGCTTGGTTGAAAGGCATAGGAACATTCCCTAGTCCAGTCCCATCTCAGCACCGAAGTGCCACCTGCTAGGGTGGCAGCTACAAGGTCAAGCAGCAATCTATCCCTCTCTCTGTTCTTGCCCCAAGTCTCATCCATTTTCGAAGAGTTTGCAGCTGTTCAGAGTCAAATGTTAAACCTGGGTCTTAGTTGGTGATCACCATTTTACGCCCACTGCCCTAGTATTACTCTACCAGATGCCAGGGATTTTTTTGCTTTCTTTCCTACCCTTACCCACATAGAAGTCCATGACCTGTAGCTAATCCCCTTGAGGCACGTTTCCTGTATTTCCATGGGTGATGATTAGTTACTTGAATAAATGTGTTCAGTGTTCTAATAAAAGAAGACCTGCCCACCCACACCTTCCTTTGCTCTTATTTCTACTCTATATTTACCTCTTATATCTGCATTTTCATAGGGGTCTTCCATGCCCTTTCTGTATAAATGGTTCCTCAAGTAGCTCATTTGAGAAGGGCTGACTGGGTCTAAAGGAGTGAGTATTAGGTAGACCCAAGATCCAGAGAAAAGGAATGGTTTGCTTAAATGAGGCCTTATGACTCATACTTGTATTTGGATTTCGGTTCCCTGCCTCTCATAACTACCATTTGTAAGAAGGGTATAGTCATTCCAAATGTAATCAATATAAAGTTAATTCCCTAAGGGCAAGGATTGTTGCATTTTTTTTGTCTTTATGTATCCAGCACCTATTATAATACCTGAAATGACACATAATAGGTATCTAATAAATGCTTATTGATTGATTGGTTGATTCCTGCCCTATTCTTACTTTATGGGGTTAAGATGAGCATGGGAATCAGTGGTACAATGGGGAACCAAACTAAGATTTCTTGTCTTTCTATGTGGTGACCTGGTCACTCTATCTATCTACCCACCCTGCTTCTCAGACAAGGGCTCCAGCCTGGTTAGCCTGCCTTAAAAAATGACCTTGAAAAGAAAAGGAAGAAGCTATTCAGAATGCTTTCTATCCCCTCTCCTAGGCTAAGGGTCACCTAACTGACCCCCACCTTTGGAGACAAAAAGATGCCTCAAAGTCTGTCTCCTGCAACCAGGACTAGGAAATCCTCTTTCTCTGCCAAGAGCTCAGCCTGACCCTGGGGCAGGATTCCTATCAGCAGAGCATTGAAGCAAAGAGGGCACTGTGCCAGGGGCCAAGTTGGCAGGTGAGAGAAGGCATCAGCAGTCTTCTCTCTAGCTCCAGGCCCTGTAATAACCATCCATCTCAGGCAAGTAATGGCAGATGAGTGGGCCTCCCTCACCAGGCGCTTCCGGTCATAGAGCATCTGTGCTAGCTCTGCAGCTCTCAGAGGGGGAGCTGGCACACAAGGCAGGGCAGAAGCATCGGAGCTGAAGCCCTCATTAGCACATACCTGAACCAAAGTGGGGACCAGGTTGGGGAGACTAAAGCAGCAACTTGAGAGTCTGCTCCAACAGAGAGACCCAATGAAGCCAAGAGCCATCCTCAGGACCATGACAGCATTCTCTTTCTCCACCCTGAGGGAGGATGGAACACAGCACATAAATGCTATGGAGGGAACAGGGTCAGCAAGGCAAACATGCCTGACTAAAAAGCAGCACTAAGAAAGTGACTAGGGAATGGCCAGGTTGAGAAGTAATGACCTCTGGGAAGTATAAACACTAGACAATGAAAGATGCTAATTTTCCAAGGAGCATGGCAGATAACTCCAGCCACTAGAACCCTCAATGACAGCCTCTATATCAGCAGGAGGAGGAAAAAATACCTTAATTTTTCCCTTTCTGTGCTTCCTTTTCAAAGTCTCCACTGGAACTTTTTAGTTCGAGCAGGAATTTCAAAAACCCTTCTAGAATTCTTTAAATCACTCTGGACAGCAACTCTTGGATAATAGCAATCACCAAGTGTTAGGGGCCCTGTCCTAGGTGCTGAGGGAACACAGGTTTACAGTCTTGTTAGGAAGGTAACCAGGACCATAGCTCAAATGAGTTAATGGGTGTAAAGCACCTTGTAAACCTTAAAGTGCTATATAAATAATAATAATTACCTGGTGGTCTCCAGTCTGTTGGTGACTTCATTCTCTAAACCTTCTACTGTGCTCCTGCTAAGCTCAAGTCATGTTTATAGAGCAATACAGTGTGCTGCAAATGTTTTATGACCACGCTCTCTAGTATGTACACACACTTTTAGTATAATCTGCAATAATTGCAGATTATATTATATTACATATATAATATATATAATTATATATATAATTGCAATAATCTTATAATCTGCAATATTAATTCTTTCTTATGCCTGAACAATAAAAAACAATAAATTAAGCCTTGATTTGCAATGATTGTGGGTTTTTGGAGTATAAAAACCTATACTGAACATTTAACAATGGGCTCTCAAGTTGATCAAGAAGGTGGCTCCAGAATGCCCCTGAAAGTAACATGTTTGTGCAAAGATAATTAAAAACACCAGGTAGAAAAGTGAGAAATGGGAACTTAGAAGTCATATGGTCCAAATGTCTGATTTTATAGAGAAGGGAAGTCAAACTTCAGGGAAAAGAAATCACATTCTCACAGATAATAAATAGCAAAGAAATAGAGTTGGGATTTGAAACCAGGTCCTAATACTCCAACCCAGCGGACTAGTGGGCATCCACAGCATCCTCTTTTCCCCTCCCAGGGCTTGGGGAGGTACAGTCCTGATATGTCATTAACTAGCTATGTGACTTTGGGCAGCCCCATTCAGCCCCTCTAAGATTCAGTTCTTTCACCATTAAAATAAGGATTCATTTCAATTCAATGGACACTTTCTAAGTGCCCATCATGTACCCAACACATAAGGTCACTGTGGACATGAAATATATGCCTGTACCACTTCTTTTATTCAGTCCTGTGAAGCCCCATTTCGGAGGTGAGTCGGATGAAGTTATATAAAGCACAATACTGATGTGAGCTAATAACATTCCATTAAAGAAAATAGGCTTCAGCTGGGTTTTGGAAATGAAAACAACAAGTGTCAGCAGAGGGATGAGGCTGGGAAGAGGCTTGCCAAGGCAACAAAGCCTTGACTGAATTAGGAGACCCAGGTGTCCCAGGTGCTGCTTTATTGATCATGTATGCACTTTCGCAAGATGCTCAGTGACTGCAAAACCAGGGAGGGAAGAAGGGATCATGTAACCAGAGATTTCAAGGTAGCAGGGTTCTCTGAGGCTGACAAGCCTACCACTGACCTGTGACCCCTGCTGCTATGGATGGTCCTCTCTCCTAACAGATTTCCTGGAACCCCATGCTCCTGCACTCCTTGCAACACTGATCTCACAGGGGTTTGGTTCTTGTTTTATTTTTGCAAGAAAAATGCTTTTTGCCTATATCTTAAAATAATTTAGAAATGAAAGCTGGAATTATTATTTTGGGGCAATGGAGTGTCCCATAGATGGCTCCTAGGAGTCTACATCACTTTAGGAGGTCACTGACAATGCTGTTCCCTTTTACCCTTTTTCCAGGTCATTCCAAACTTGAACTCTTTCCAGACCACAAGTAAAGTGTTTTGCATTTATGAAGATGAATTTAGGCACTTTGGGCAGTCAATCAATCACCGACAGTGAAGCAGCATGGGGGAGAAGAAGGATTCAGAAGACCTTAATCTTAGATTCAGGCTGTCATTACTCTCCTCTGAACCTCCGTTTCCTCAGCTAGATAATGAATGGTTTGCATAGGATCAGGGGCTTAGTGCCAGCTGTCACAGTGTGTAGATTGCTGACCTGGAGTCAGGGTAGACCTGAGTTCAAATCCTGCTTCAGATACTTACTAGTTGTATAACACTGGGTAAGTCATTTGACCTCTGTTTGTCTCAATTTCCTCATCTGTAAATTGAAGCAAATAATAGTACCTACCTCCTAGGGTTGCTGTGAGGATAAAGTAGATACTACTCTTAAAGTGCTTTGTAAACATTAAGGTACTAAATAAATTCCTCTTACTGTTATTTTGTGTCATGACTCTTTTGGAAATCTGGCAAAGTCTATTAATCCTTCCTCTAAATAATGTTTCAAAATAATTGAAGGAAAATTTCAATTTCAGTTAGAAGCTTTTCCCCATCTAAGTTAAAAGTCATCCTGATGGATTCCTCAAGGGTCCATAGACTCAAGGTTAAAAGTCCTACACTTCTTGATATCTAGGGGCCCTTCTAGTCTAGCACTCAGTATGTGTCCAGCCCTGTGTTTCAGTCCTGGGATTTAAGACTTTTCAGAATTAAAAATTTGAAAACATCTTTCTCCTTCTTCATGACAAATCAAGGCAGAATTCCCAGGCTCTTTTGTGCTTCTTTCTTATACAGTAGCTACTCTCAGAATGCTGGTACTGCTTTGAGTATCACCCAAAATGTCACTAATTTCTTCCCTTGTGGATTATTTCCTATTTGTCCTGTATATAGCTTGTTGTACATGGTTTGTACATTATCTCCCTCACTGGATTGTAAGCTCCTTCAGGGCAGGGAGTGAACTTTACCTTTCTTTTTATCCCCAGTCCTAGCACAGTGCCTAACACAGAGGAAGTGCTAAATGTTGTTCATTCTTTATTTTCAAAGAAGACCAATGACATCATGGGGTGATGACTTGACTCTTTCATGAATTAATAAAAGTGAGAAAGAATTATTTAAAGTCATCAGCCTCACTCTCTCTTCCAGAGTCATCAAAGTTCAATGGCAAGAAAAAGTCAAGATGAAGGCCATGGGCCTGGGATGCAGTGGATGACCTTGGTGTCTTCAGTGTCTTGCCAAGCTCGAAATGTTCCACAGAGCCTGCTTCAGCCACCTTCTTGGTCATTGGAACAAATTGTTCTCTCCTGCTCATTATGTGAGAAAAAGTCTTCACATGCCTGGAATAGACACCATCGCCCTGATTTAGCCCCTCTCCTAAGACAGTTTGTTGGGGTATGGCCACTGCACATGGAGCCATAGACAAGGATTGAGTGAGAGGTGGACCTAAGGTGAGTTAGCCCTGAAAGGGCTCAGCAAACACTCACATCGGAGGTGCTAGTCCTCTATGAATATCCCATACACTCCAATAAGTGTTTATTGATTGATTTGTCCAGGATTTCTGTTTTCTGACTTAAAGGGTTGTTTTTCTGTTATCCACAGTTCAAGCTGTATATCTGAAGGCAGGTCTCTACAACATCTTATAGTGGCTAGATCCTCTGAGATCCCTGCCCCTGACATGAAGAGTGAGCTGATCAGATGCCTACTGTACTGCATTCCCAGGTCTGTAGGTGCAACAAATGTCCCCCTCCCCCATTCTTTACTTTACCCTCAGAGCAGAGATTACTTTTGAAATTCCTGTGCAGTGGAAATTTTAAGAATTGTTTATCCCCTCACTTTCATGACTTTTACTCCCAAATTTCCTCTATAGACCCGCTAGGAAGTGGCTCCTCAGCCTTCTAAGAGGAATCAAATAAAAATGCCCTAAATCCATCATCATTATCTCTCACCTCCCCATATCCAGGCTGTTGTCAAAGCCTGAGGATTTCACCTCTGCAACATCTCCTGATTACACACTCCCTTCTCTTCTCTGACACTGCTACCCTTCTACTGCAGACCCTCATTACCTCTTGCCTGGACTGTTGCAATAACTGCCCTGGGTCTGTCTGCCTCAGTCTCTCCCCACTCCAGTCCAACTTCCATTTATGTCACCCCCTACTCAGTAAACTCCAATGGCTCCCTATTGCCTCAAGGTACATATACCAAATAGTCTGCTTGGCATTCAAATCCCTTCTTAGCCTAGGGCCCTCCCACCTTTCCAGTCTTCTTATACCTTACTCCCTAACATGTACTCTTCAATTCAGTGACACTGGCATCCTGGCTGTTACCTGAACAAGACACCCCATCGTTCCACTGTGGGCATTTCCCCCTACTGTCCCGGATACCTGGAACGATCTCTCCTCCATTCTGACAACTAATCTCCATGGCTTCCTCTAAGTCTCAACTAAAATCTCGCTTGCTACAGGAAGCCTTTTCTAATGCATCTTAATTCCAGTACCTTCTCCCTGTTCATTATTTTCAATTCACTTTCTATCTCATTTGCTTTGTATATATTTGTTTGCATGTTTTATCTCCTTCACTGGACTATAAGCTCCTTGAGGGCAGGGATTGTCTTTTGCCTCTTTTTGTATCTCTGGTGCTCAGTGCAGTGTCAGTCACACAGTAGGTATCTAAAAAATGTTTTTTTGTATTGTATCATTGTATTGGTTTGTAATTGAGAGGCAACTGTGTGCAGAATCCTGTACTAAATTAAAGAGTGGGAGCATTTGAGAAATTGGAAAAGATGTCTCGTAAGAAGCCGAAGGTGGGAGGAGGAGAGGGGATGCTTTCTGGGCAATACCAAGCCCAAGTCTTTCAGTGGCAGAGATGGCATCACAGGTGAAATCATGCCACTCTTCTCCTTTTCTTCCCTCCTCTCTGCCACTCAGGCCCCACCCCGCCTTTCCAATCTGGTCTTGTTCTACTCTGGGGTCTGCCACAGTCTCTCCAGGACACACCTGACTCCACGGCTAATGCTTTTTTCAGTGCCTTGGAATACTTATTCCCCTCTTTCTGTCCCTCCTTTAAAGCCCAATTTACAAAAAACATTTTTTTTATCAATACCCCTTATATCAGTAACAATCTTCCTGCTTAGATTTCACTTTTTAATTCATGTTATAAAAATTGTTATTGATGTGGCATCACATATGAGGGTGCTGGTCTCAGTGTTGAAAAGATCTAAGTTCGAATTCAACATCAGACACTTATTAACCATGTGGCCCTGGGCAAGTTACATGATCCCTCTATGCCTCAGTTTCCTCTTTTGTAAAATGAGATGGTCAGACTTGAGGATTTATAAGGTTTCTGATCCTATGAGGGTCCTTTCATTTTTTTTTTTACTTTGATGTTGTTTACCAACCCACTTCTCTTACCTCAACAAATCTGTCACTTAGAACAAAGAAGCCAAAACCAAATCAATACCATGCTCATATCTGAAAATGGATGCCTCATGCTCTCCATAGCCTCTGTACCAAGAGGTAGGAAGCATGTTTCATCGTGGGGTCCCTGAAATCATGACTGCTCCCTGCATGGATCAGAAGACTGAAGTTTTTCAGTGATTCTTTTTTTCACCTTATTGTGGTCATTGTCATAAATTGTTCTTTGGGATTTGTTTGTGCCCTTATTATGAAATATACATATTAGAGTTACCTACATACCTGTCATTCCCCCTCAAGAGCTCCCTCAAGACATGTGTCTGACCTAAATTATGTATCTTCCCTAGGGCCCAGCAAAGTGCCCTGTACACACATATACTTAACAAATGTTCCATAGATGTATGGATGAGTGAATTCTATTCTCAGCTTCCCCACCAGGAAGACCCAAACCTCCTGCTTCTCACCACCTTGGGATGCCTTGAGAGCTGAGTAGATTACAGTAATTAGCTAATGCCTGCACAGGGCTTTGAAGATGAAAAAGCTTTATTGAATGTGCTAAGTATGATGATTAAGTCAGAAGGTAGAATTAGCAGCTCAGGGATAACAGGCTGAAACCCTAAGAGAGGATGAGGGACTCCACTGCCCTATTAAGCTGAGGACAAGTTGAGATGAGAGAGGGAGAAGGAAAAAAAGAGAGAGAAGACAAAGAAGAGGGACAGAGAGAGAAAGCAAGAGGGACAGAGAGAAACAGAGAGGAAGGAAGGAGGGGGGGAAGAGAGAGAGAGAGAGAGAGAGAGAGAGAGAGAGAGAGAGAGAGAGGAGAGAGGGTGGTGGCGGATGGAGATCAAGAGCACTTCCCTGGAAGGAAGGAAACATTTATTAAGCACCTCCTACTATGTGCCAGGCATATGTTAATGGCATTACAAATATTAATTCATTTGATCTTAACGACAATGCTGGGAGGTAGGTGCAATTACTATCCCCATTTTACAATTGAGGAAACTGAGGCAGATAGCAACTAAATGATTTACCCACAGTCACACAATTAGTGTTTGAGGCTAGATTTGAACTCAGGTCTTCCTCATTTCAGGACCAGCACTCTATTTATTGCACCACCTAGCTAGTTTGTTGTTGTTCAGTAACTTTTTAGTCATTTATGACTCTTTGTGACTCAATTTTGGTTCTTTGTTTTGTTCTTTGGTTTGTTTTTGCAAAAATATTGGTTTAGTTTGCCATTTGCTTCTTCAAGTCATTTTACAGGTGAGGGAACTAGGCAGAAAGCAATAAGTGACTTGCCCAGGGTCACACAGCTAGTAAATGTCAGAGGCTGGATTTGAACTCAGCAAGATGAGTCTTCCTGACTTCCAGACGCCCAGTTGACAGGGAAGGAAAAGTACTTGGGGATGGCACGGAAAGGAAGCCAAATTTCAGCTCCAGCTCCAATGTGGGCTTACAGCGAGGATAATGGAAACTCCTTGAGGGTAGGAATCATCTAACTTCTGCTTTGTATCCTCTATACCCAGTACAGCTCCTGGCACCTAGTAGGCACTGGTTAAATAAAAGACTGATTGACTAGATAATATAGACAGAGCCCTGGATTGGGGTGGCTTTGTCACTGACCGCCTGTGTGATTCAGGGAAGTGTCTTAACCATGAGCATTAGGGAAGGAAAAACATTAGATTTGGAGTCAGAGAACTCCTGACACTGTATGCTGTGTGACCTTGAGATGTTGACTTTCTTCTCAGTAAAATTTCACAGAGGAGGAAACTGAGGTTCCAAGAAGCTAAATGACTAACCCACGAAGACAAAGCTAAGAAGTGCCTGAGGCCGAATTTCAACACCTTTCTTAATTCCAAATCCAGAGCTCTTTCTACCTTCAGCAACTTTCTGAAGGTTACATGGTTAATTTAAGTAGCAAATCTGGAGTCTCCCAGTTCAGTGCTTCTCCTGCTACACCACACTGCCATGAATGTACCCTCTTTCCAGGAATGTAGGGAACTTTAGGGAAGAGGGTTCATCAGTCAGACAGACAACTGAGGGGGACTTTGGGCCAAAAGAGAGGTAGGAGCTGAGGTCTACCATACCACAACAAGCCATTCCTGGAGCTGGGAGGTACAAGTCAAATGCATCAGACCTTTCATCAAGTGAAGCACGGTATAGGGATGGAGGTTTGGTGGTGGATGCCTCTACCGAGCATGTGCAAAGCTGAACATGGATGAACTAAGAACTCCAACAACCAGACATCAGAGAGAGGGAAAGAGTTCAAGGAAAAAGGCCAGCCAGCAGCGGCCAGCAGCACCCAGCAGTGGTCCTCTGGCTTTGAATTTGCCCCAGTTTCCAGGTCCGTTTGGAATCAAAGACTCCAGCTTTATATGAACGGTGTTGAGCTGGGGGCCAAGATCTGGAGATGGGGAGGGAGGTACAGAAGAGGGGGTTGGCAAGAAGCAGCCCCAGCCCCTTGGCTGTGAGCATGTTAAAAGTACTGCCCACTGCGGCTCTGTCTGCACACCTGGGCAGTTTCAAGCACATGAAGGTTGGCAGCTGGACAGACCCATTTTTTCTAAAGTAGCGTTTGGTGTGGCATCCAGTCTTCATAAAAATAAAAATAGTGGCAGCTGGCATCTCTATAGCATTTAAGGTTTGAAAAGCATTGGCCCTGAGCAAGCCTGGCCTTTTCTTCTCTCCCTTCCACCTCATCTTCCCCAGAGAGATCTCTCAGTCACTATCACGACTTCAGTATCAACAGCTATTCAGACTCCCCAAATCTAGATCTCCAGTCCCTCCTAGAATGAGAGCCTCTAGAGTTGGAGGGGGCCCCAGAGGGGCCAACTCCTCAACCAGTGCAGAAAACCCTTCTACCACACCCCGGAGAATGTGTTCTTAGACATCACTCAAATCTGCTGGTTTGTGGTTTCATAGGATCTACAATTTGGACCTGGAAGAGATTTTCAGAGGTTGTTTAATCCCACCCCCTCCATCAGTTACAAAGAGGAAACTGAAGACCAGAGAGATGAAATTGCCTGCCCAACATGGCACAGTTAGGAAGTATCCAAGTTGGGATTTAAACTCAGATTTTCCTTACTCCAAGTCTATCACTCTGTCATCTTCCAAGCTCTCCAAAGTACTTACCCTAGATATTTTAATTGATTGATTTCAACCCTCCAAGTCCCCAGATGTTAAAGGAATCAGAAGGAGATACAGAATTTATTATGTTGGTTTTTTTATTGGTTTATATTACTTACCATCCTAAGACTTGATTTCTTTAGTACATGCTAGTGTAGACTAGTTGTTATGGGTAGAATTCTATTCCCCCAGCAGAGGGGGCCCATCTCCAGGAGGCCAAGCAGGCCACTGGGCTCACTGTTCATTCATTGTCATGTCTGACTTTCGTGACCCTGTGGTTGATAGCACACAGGCTCCACTGTCCCCCAACATCTGTCCAAGCTCATGTTTGTGGCTTCCATGACACTATCCATCCATCTCATCCTCTTGCCATCCCCTTCTTTTTGCCTTCAACATTTCCTAACATGAGGGTCTTTTCCAGTGAGTCCCATCTTCTCATTAAGTGGCCAAAGGTTTTAAATTTCAGCTTCAGAATTTGTCCTTCCAATGAGCCAGTGCTGCCCCACCCCACTGGTAGCCCCAACTCCAAAAACAGAACTAGTAAAGAAGTTCCATCCCAGGCCCCCAGTTACCCCAGGCCAGAAGATCTGCGGTACCACTTCTCCCTGACAAAGTCAATTCCACCATTAGACATCCTGTTGTTTCCCTGATTATCTGTCCTCTCCTATTTCTCTCATCTTCCTAAGATACTGTCCAACATCTGGGCCAAATTTTCTCTCAAGTGGACAACTGAAGGCTATAGAACCTGGGTTCCCTACCCGTAACTTTCACAAGCTCACTGGTGCAGAGGGGCTGAGCCCCACTTTTCCGACTCTCTTTCCCTTGCTTCCATCCATCACTTGATCTCCCTATCTGCTCTGTATGTACACATTTCAACATGGAAATGAGCATAGACACCACGTAGTGCAAGTCTTTCTTTTGGAAGTTGATTGATGGTCTCAAAGAAAAGCTACTCTTTGTACTAGGTACTAGCAAGGAAAGAAATAAGCATTAATAAGCACCTACCATGTGCAAGGCACCGTGCTAAGGGTTTTACAAATATCATCTCATTTAATCTCACAACCACAACCCTGCAAGGCAGGTGTTATCATTAGCCATATCTAACAGATGAGGGAATGAAGGCAGACAGAGGTTAAGTGACTAGACCGGGGTCACACAGCTAATAAGCGTATGAGGTTGGATTTGAACTCGGATCTTATTGACTTCAGGACCAGTGGCACTATCCACTAGCTGTTTCATAGATGGGACTTGAACCTGGATGCTCTGATTCTGAGTCCATTGTTCCTTCTATTGGACCATGCCACATTAGAACTTAGCATACCACCTTTGCCCCCATCTTGCCACATGGGTGACGTTAGGCCATTGAATTATATAGACTGGAAGGGCCTTTAGAGATTATCTCATCTGACCCCTTTGTTTTCAGATGAAGAAAATGAGTCCAAAAGAAGGAAGTTGACAATGTCACATAGGTACGTGGAGCCTACATTTGAATTCAGCTTTCCAAATCTAGCAGGATCTCCACTTACAGCTAGTAAGTGTCAGAAGCCTCTAGAAGATGCTGTGGAGAAAGACTGGAGTTCAAATCCAGCCTCAAACACTTATTGGTTATATGACCCTGGGCAAGTTGCTTAACTTCTGTCTGTCTCAGTTTCCTAAATGGTAAAATGGAGATGATAAGGGAGTCTACCTCTTGTGAGGATCAAATGAGAAAATATTTGTCAAGTGCTTACACAGTGCCTGGCACCTAGTAGGGATTTAATAAATGTGCATTTCCTTCCTTTACCTCACAGCAAAACTCTGTGGCTTAGGGATGTGGAAGGCTCTCTTAACCTTTCTGGGGTCGTTGACCCCTCTGGCAATCTGATGAAACCTATGGACCTCTTCTCAGAACAAGATTTTCAAGTAACTAAAGGAAATGCTAAATTTCCATTAGAAATCAGTAAAAATAAAGGGTTTGTTCTTCCTCCCCCACCATGGCCCCCTTGAATACTAGACACAGTATTTTGGGGGGGGATTTGGTTCTATGGAACCCAAGGTTAAGAACCCCTACTCGGATGGAAAGTTCACCGAATTTAGAATGGAGCACCTGGGTTCTAATCCTGTCTCTGCCACATAGTACAAAAATGACATTAGGTGAATTTGGTCAAGGCCTCTCTGGGCCTCAGTTTCCTTATCTGTAAAATAAGTTGGGTTAGATGATCTCTGAGATCCTGCAGAACTCTAACAATCCATGAGCCTAGGTGTGCCTGCTGCTTCTCCCCCTCAGGCTTAGGCTGTAACTTCCCTCTGGGGCCAAGGCTGGAGAACTTTCTGACTTCCCCCACATCCTTCGTGGAGCATTCCGGCAGCCATCTGTTTAGCATCTCATTACTAATGCACAGCCAAATAGGCCAGCCTGGCCCAATACCGTACAATTGCAGCACTAGTAAAAAATTCTGGGTGTGATTTAAGCGCGTGTGTGCGCTCCCGGCAGAACATAGCACACATCTGCGCTGCTGGCCCCCACGTGTCCTGACCACAAATCAAAAGCCAAACGGCTCCACTTGGACTACCTGAATGTCCCCGAGATGGAGGCTTTTACATATTTTTCTCCTGGCACAGGGAGTAGGGGACCTTTTTTTTTTGTAAGGATTCATTCAGCACGGTCTTCTCTTTGGTGATTTCACTTAAAGACATGGCATGTCACTGCCTTGTAAATCTCCCACAATAAAATACCCCAAGGAGATGCCAGCAGGGAGAGACTGCAGCTGGCAGGCTCTGGAGTAGACTGGGTTTTTCGGTGGGGCTAAGCCATTCTCATGTATTTCTATAGCATTTTACATCTGCCAGGAGTGGGAACATGTCATGCTGCACATTATAAAAAAATTAGAAGAAAGCAAGATGATTTCTTTATCGAGACTGTGGAGAAGAGAATTCTTATCTATCTAACAAATTATAGGAGGCAAAGTGGATTGTGTATGGGGTGATAGATTGAGATGTAGAAGGGACCTCAGAACCTCTATGGTAGTTAGTCCAAAACCCTTCATTTTGTAGATGAGGAAACTGAGGACCAGGGAAATTAAGTGACCTGCCCAAGAAGGGACTTGAATCCAGGTCCCCTGATCCTCCAGATAGATTTGACTGATCTCTTTACAAGTAGATTTGATTACATAAAAACTAATCACTTTATCCAATAATAAATATTAAGGAAAAAAACAGATTGGGAACTATCTTTGCAAAGATATTTAAAATAAGCACATCCTATGTGTATTAAAATCAGATTAAAATCTGACATACAACATCTGAACTGATGTAAATTTCTAATGGTAAGATCCATTTCCCAACACCCATAAGGAACTGATGCAAATTTATAATAGTAAGATTTATTCTCCAGCATCCATCAAGAACTGGTGCAAATAAGATCCATTTGACCATGGAAAAACAGGCAAAAGATACAAACAGGCAGTGGTTGAAAGAAGAAACACAAATTATCGATGAGCACCTGAAAAGTTGTTCAGATTCTGATGATTAGAGAAATACAAATCAAAATAAATCCATGATGATGTTTTACACTCATTAAATTGGCAAATATCATTTAAAATGATCAGATTGACTGATAACAGGGCTGTGGAGAAACAGCCATACATTGCAGGCAAAGGTGCGATCTTTGTGGAAAGCAATATGGAATTGGATAATGAGGAGGTCAAAGGTGTTCATACCCTTTGACTCCTAAACCCCAAGGAAAGGGAAAACCAGTTAGAATGGACTTAAAAGAGGGAGCCATCCCAGGGTTCAATCTGGATGAGACAAGGATCAGAACGCAGACCCCTTTGTTCACTCCATGGTTGAACCGTAGGATACTTCTGCTTATCCCTGCAGTTTCACATCCTTAAAATTTTTCAAAATGTTTTGACTTAACTTCCTCTATTTCTTTTGAAATTCAGTTGACACATGTAATTTTTTTTAGTCTGCCCACATATCAGTGTATATATATATATATATGTATACATGTAAATGTATATGTACATATATGCACACAATACATATGTGTATTATATATATTTATTCTTGTTCTTCAGTCTTTCTATATTCACTTGTCTCTTCTATGAGCACCTTTCCTTAGGCATCTCAGTAATTGACTTTCTCCAGAGAGTTTCAAATAGAGGATCAGAAACCTCAGACTCTTTTTTCCCTCACCTATCTTTGCCAAAAAGCATTATTAAAAAATGAAGTGCTTTCTTCATTGCATTCTAGAGCTGGAGGGAACTTTGATAAATTACCTGATCCAGTCCCCTACCTTCAAGCAGATGAGGAGGAGTCTGGTATAGTGGCTGGCATGCTGTACTTGGGGAGTCAGGAGAGATTTGGATTCAAACTCTGGTTCTGCTTCTTATTAGTGGTGTGAACATGAGCAAGTCATTCTCTGAGGATCAGTTTCTTCATCTGTAAAATGAGGGTCTTGGACTAGATGGCTCTGAGATCTCTTCCAGATCTAACTCTTTGGACCTTTATAATCCTGGGATTAGGAAGTATCTAAGCACTGTTGAATGCTGTTGAGTCTGCCAAAGAGCAGCTATTTCCCACAAGCAAAGGGAGTGAGCAAAGACCAAGAACAGCTATTCTTGGATCTAACAAGTTGATCAGAATGAAGCCCAGACTTTTCCTGCAGATCAGCTGGTCAAGATGGCTTGGGCATTTGATGATACAGATGGAAGATACCTTCCTAAAGATATTGGGCATTTGCTGATAACTTGGATCTTTGTCTTCTTATCTTATCAGAGTGGGGAATACCAATATATAAAGGTTACATAGGAAGCAAAAAGATTGGTCACAGGATTTAGAGGTGCAAAAGACCTGGAGATCGATCATCCCACCTACCCACCCATTTCACAGATGAGAAAATTGAATACCCAAGAGATATTTTCTCCACCCAAAGTAGCACAGTCAAGAAGAACTCAAGTCTCTTGATTCCAAGTCCAATGTTCTTTCCAGAATATCCCCCCCAGCATTAGGGTACATGCTGAGATGCTTTGTAGGTTTTAATCATACACCACTATGTTGTTTTCCAAAATAATCACATCTCCCCCAACAGTAGTATAATGTACCCATTTCTGCATGGCCTTATTGGCATTGACCTATAACATTTAAAACCATCTTTGCTAATTATGTGGACAAAAGGATTGTTTTAATTTGTATTTCTTTGATCATTTAGAGAATTCAAACAAAATTCGCGTAACTATTGACAACTGGATTTTTGTGGACCATGTACCAGGGCCTGAGATAAAAGGGAAAAAGAAAAGACAAAAGGTCATTATTCCTTTCACTAGACCATCACTGTTCTTGGTCACCTACTACACCTGGCCATATTCTTTTCCCATGTTCCACTCTGAACTTTGGGAGGACAAGGGGAGTTGGAAAATAAGAAAGGAAGGAACACAAGATTTGGGAGATTTTATGTAGGTTCAGATGATGGGGAACAGAATTAAGAGATACCAAAATAGAAGTGGTGCTCCATCCTTAAGACATTCTTGACTCTATCCAATGGAAATGACTGAACTCACCTGAAAAGTAGAGAGGAGTCAGTGGGTAAGAACCAGGCCTGGGACAGTAAAGGTCATAGACCTTTCTATGCAAAGGAGCTCCTTGTTTTAGAACTAGCTGGTCAGGATTGTTTTGCAGCAGGTCATTTGTCTCTTTCTCAACAGTGTTTTTGTAAGCAAGGGAGAGAAGTGCCAATTTCACTTAAATTGAAAGCCAATTTCAATAAACCTGGGCCAGACTGATGAGTTTGAATTCTGCCCTCCCAAAAAAAAATTAAGAGAGAATGCAATCAGTTCACTTTCCATTTTAGAAGAATTTGCTCTTTGGTAATGCCTCATTTCCTTTTTTGAGTTTCAGCAAAACTCAGCAAAATGAGAAACAGTTAACACCTCAGTAGCTAACAAACACTGGGTGGCAAGAAAAAGGTGTTACACCCAAGGCCCCATGCTGAGTGGCCTACCTTTGATGATCCAAACCTTTACTCTTCCCTTCCTCCCCATTTAAGGTAGGTGAAAATTTTCACTTAGTGAGAAGTGAAAACACAAGTCTTCTAACTTTGTGATTATAGAAGATTTAGAGCTACAAGGAGCCCAGGAGATCACCTTAGCCCAACCCTCTCATTTCAATAAGACTGAGAAAGGAGAAATTAATTACCCAGGTTATGCATGAGGTAAGTGCCCAAGCCAAGATGCAAACCCATGCCTTCTGATTCCAGAGCTAGATCTCTTCCTCAGCATTACCCTGCACCCCCCTCACTAAATGCAGTCAGGTAAAGATTGCTGGTGACTCCTCATGGCCCTTCTCTCACTCAATCAACCATTTACCCAGCATTTATGAAGTGCCTATTATATACTAGACACTAAAAATACCTTCCCTCATTCAATCATTCACCCAGTATTCATTAAGTACTTACTATGTACTAGGCACTAGAGATGCAACATCAAAAATGAAGTAATCCTTGCCCTTAAGGAGCCAATATTCCACTGGGGAGGAACAACATATTCACAAAGAAGTCCATATAAAATATATTCAAAATAAATATTAAATAATTTCTAAGGGGAAGGCATTAGAAACTGGGAGGATCAGGAAATGTTTCCTCTAGACTGTAGCACTTGAGTCCTTATCCTGTCTATGGAGGTTTTCTGCCTTGAGGATCAGTCAGAATAAACTTAATAAAGAGATGGGGAATATCACTAATCCCTGACCTATACCAAAACTCGGGCTCCTCAGTCATCTCTTCTAACTCTATGTGGAGAAACTGGAGAGAGAGTGTGGAAAGAACATTCCACACAGGGTCAGGAAACTTGGCTTTGGATACCAGCTCACTATAAACTCCATCTATGACCACTTAACATCTCAGAACTTTAACTTTCTCATCTGTAAAATGGGAACAAGGATATTTTCATTACTTGCAACTAGGGTTGTTCTGAAGATATCATGCCAGATGTAAAGCATTTGTACAAATGAGGATGATCACTCAGGCAGCACCTGCCTCACAGGGTTGTTGAGGCATCAGGCTGAACTGGTAAGAAAGCCTCTATTGCCTTGTGACTTCCTAAGAAAAGCTTAGTTCTTTTGGTCTATTAGCATTCAATCATACTGCAAAGCTGGACTGTGATTTTCATCCTTGCCTTTGGAAAACGGGCATTCCAAAAGGTGTGTGACTGCATAGGATACTTCACAATGTTTAGAGATAGCAACCCACATGGTAACTTGAACTGACCTATGGGGAAAAAACAAAATCTGTAGTATCACTGAGTATAGAGAAAAGCAAATCTACAGCCATCAACTCCCCATCCCTACAGGAGCAGAACCAGAGGGAGCAGTTTCATTTTCAGTGAGAAAGACTGAGGCCAAATACAGAGAAAGAACTACTGGAAAGGGAAGGTTGTCAACATGGAAGGAATGCTGCTGTATGTGGCTTCAGAAGAAGTGGATTCAAATCCTGGCTTTGCCATTTACTACCTGTGCGACTGGACAAGTCTCTTACCCATCTGGACAGATTGCAGATAACAGATAAATTTCAGATTACAGATAAATTTCTTTATCTGTAAAATGCCCTCTAAGGTCCTTTCTGGGTCTAATTTGTGATCCTAAACAGTGACGCATCACTGAATTATCCCTGGAGGTTATGGATTCTGACTCTTTCGTCATTTTGATAAATGTATTTCAACATCTTTGGTTTCTTTGAAACCCTGTATAGTTCATTTTATACATTTAAAATATTATCCCAAGAAGGGGTCCAGAGGTTTTACCCACACACATGCACACATATGTACACACACATAAACACACACGGTAGGTCTATACCCCTTAAAGAATCTGTCCTAAAACAATAACTTCAGTGTCAGGTATTCAGGGAATCAGACCCTGGGGCCACGGATGCCCTGCTCACCTTTGAATTTTATGACTTTGGGATTTAACTTGTAGGATCATGGAACCCTCAGTTCAGAGCTAAAAGCAGTGGGCTGGCAGCAGAGAGGACAGAAGGACAAACCTGGAGTTGGAAAGACCTGAGTTTGACTCCCACCTCAGACATGACCCTGGGCAAATGCTTAACTTCACTCACTTTCAACTTCCCCATCTGTAAAATGGGATTAATTATACTATTGTTCCCACTAATGCTACAAATGAGATCATCCATGCAAACTATAAAGAGCTGTATAAATGTTAACTCATTATTATTCTCTAATTTGGATTACTCTTCATTTTATAGATAAGGAAACTGAGGCC
Source organism: Potorous gilbertii (assembly GCA_028658325.1). Taxonomy (NCBI): domain Eukaryota; kingdom Metazoa; phylum Chordata; class Mammalia; order Diprotodontia; family Potoroidae; genus Potorous; species Potorous gilbertii. Next base: position 501,993,204 of record CM053769.1, on the reverse strand, counting down.
CAGAGAAATGAAAGGATTTGTCCAAGGTACCAAGGAAGGAAACAAGCATTTATTCAATGCCTACTAGATACCAGGCACTGTGCTATACTTTATACAAGTATTATTCCACAACAACCCTGGGAGGTAGGTGCTACTATTCCCATTTTACAGTTGAGGAAACTGACGCAGACAGAGGGTAAGTGACTAGCCCAGGGTTACACAGCCAAGTGTCTGAAGCAGATTTTGAACTCAAATCTTCCTAGCTCCAGGCACAGATGGCTGAGAATTGAACCGAAGTCCTCTGATTCCAAATGTGGCCCTCTGGGGAGGGATGATCAGCAGGATGTGCAAAGATTTCATACTTTATCTCCTTCCCCTGCCTCCCCCTAAGAAGGAACAACTAGTCAAAGAGTGACTACATTCAGAGGGTCTGCCTGGGTCATATATCTCTGCACGCTCCAGAAGATTAGCCTGGGAAGGGGGAGTTTTCACTTGAGACATTCTAAGTGTCTGCCACGTAAAGCCCATGCTGTGAAGCTTCCCCTTCTCCACCACATGCCCTGTAAATCTCCCCCTCAGCTTGGATGAGTTTTATGTCTCGACTTCCTATAAAGTACCACTGCCTCTGTTACCGATTACCAATGATGCCACACTAAATACTGCAGAAATATTTAGTCCAGTCTTACTAACTGCCATCATTCCCCTTAGATCCATTCAGCTTCTCCAATCCAGTTCTGTCTGGGCTTTGTCCCCAGATCCAATAGCTCAGTTGTGTCAGGGAAGAAGCCCTCTACATAGAAGTCTTTGAAAGCCATTGGACAAATATTTTTCTGGTACCTAGTATGTGTCAGGCACCATAGATGTGACAAAATACAGGACAGCAACTTAGGTGTCATATATATATATATGTATATATAAATATATATATATAAATTCAGTATAGTAACTGCCTTCAAGGAGTTTAAAAGCTAGGGACTGGCAGGAAACTGTAATGGAATGATCACGGCAGTCTCAGTCAGGAGAGACGTGTGTTTGAATCCCACCTCCTTTGTTTATGATCTGTGTGACCATGAGTTGATTGTCAGACCCTCAGTTTTCTTATCTGTCAAATGGGGATGGTTGTGGTGATCAAATGACATGTTTGTAAAACTGCTTTTCAAGCCTTAGTGTATAATATAAAGGTCTGCTGTTATTACTGAGCAGCTGAGTGGCACACTGGATAAGTGTTGGGCTTGGAATCAGGAAAACTCATCTTCATGAGTTGAAATCTGGTTTCAGACACTAGCTGTGTGACCCTCGACAAGTCATTTAACTCTGTTTGACTCAGTTTCCTCATCTGTAAAATGATCTGTGGAAGGAAATAGCAAACTACTCCAGAGTCTTTACTAAGAAAACCCCAAATGGGGTCTGGAGACTTGGATATGACTGAAAAATGACTGAAGAAATATGACCCTGGGCAAGTCACTTTGTCTCTTAGTGACTTGAGCAGCTCTACAGGTGAAAGATCAGGCAATGATCTTCACCGGTAGAATTTTCCTCACTGGAAGCTCCCTATATTGATGCGATCATAGGTCTGCTCTTTTAAAAAGCATATGTGCACAAATGAGTAGATTATGAGGTAGAACATGATGGGGCCAAAGATGAGGCCAAGACCAAACACTACAGGAAATTGAAGAAATGATCACTTTCAGGTATAGAGGAAGGTGATCAGGGAAGACCTGGTGGAAGAGGTGGCAGCTGAACTAAACCTGGGGGGAAGAGAAGGTTTGACACAGAGAGATGTGGAAGGAACGTATGTTCTGGCAGATGACCAAACCACCTGCACAGATGCTGGAGAGAGCAAGACAAAATTGTGGAGGAACAGAAAGCCTAATTTTGCTGAAATGAACATGTGACCATTCCATATAACTAGAGAGTAGAGTCAAATAAAACTGGAAAGAAAAGTGGGAATCAGATTGGGGGGAGGGGGAAAGGTTTCTAAAGTACAAGGAAAAGAGATTTGTATTTTATTCCTTCTGAGTCAAACAGGAATTAAGGAAGGTTTATGAGCATGGGAGGACATGATCAGATCTGTGCCTTAGAAAGATTGTTTTGCTAAGAGGGCAAAGAATGGACAAGAGAAGGCACGACCTCTGCCCTAAGTTCCCAGGATAGTCGCTTGACCACATAAGCTGCCAATGAATATAATTCTGTGTCAAATGTACTAAAACCTTCGTTTGAGGTTAGGTTAGCTCCTGTGAGCTAAAAGAACCTTCAAACCATTAAAAGGATGAAGGGGAATCACATTTCCAGAATGCATGGTTAGGGGGAAAAAGGTATATATATATTTTAAGAAAGTATAGAAAAGGGGAAGGTTTTGTTAACATTTTGTGGGAGTTTTAGTGGGGGGAAGGTCTGTTTTTCAGATATGGGAGAAATTAGGCAGAGTGCAAAGACATTAGCTCGAGAGTCCAGACATCTAGATCCTAGCCCCAACTCTGCCCCTCACTTATTGTATGGCCTTGGGCAAATGTCTTCACCAATACAGGCCTCACCTTCATCAATGATGAGGTATGAGGGCTGGGCAAAAGGATATGAAGGACTCTCCCAGGGCTAAGATTCAGTGGCTCTGAGACATGGAGCAGTTTGGGGCTTATCTTGAGTCGCAAATTCATAGAGCCAAATCCAATCCTTTATCATTGGACCATATAATCTTTTTTTTTTTAAATCTACAATAGGAGAAAACTTGTTAATGCTCATCCATGTGAAAAATGTTACTTAGAGCAATGGGCAAAATGTCTTTTAGCAATGGCATAACCCATTCACCTTGGAGATCAATAGCCCAATCCCAGAGAGGAATATGGTAAATCTGACTCACCAGTGGTCTACCATTTAAGTCAAAAGGCTTGTCAATCACTGGGATTTCTTTTTCATTCCAAAGTCTTGGGGGTGGGGAATCCATGTTAATGACTCTAGGAATGACTCCTAGAGGAAAGTTCATTGAAAGCATGGCAGTGGAACAGGGCACCCTCTTGTCTTCTGTCTCAATTCCTTTACATAGGTTTCAGTTTGTTGAGACAAACATTGTCCTCAACACTGATAGGGAAGGTGTGTATGGGGGGGATGGTGTTTGGGAGACAACAAATATAAAGAGTTAAATTATAAGTGAGACAGAAAGGTCCAGTGGTCCTTAGGGTACAGGGGCAAGGCAGAAGGTGACCCATGTCCCTTAGTGTCATTTCCATCAATAAACCCATCTTTGTTGAACCATTTGATTGCACCAAAGAATTCAATGTTAAGAACTTGCTTTTTTGGGTCTTCTATAACTCTAGATGCTGAAGAGGTGGGGGCTAAACCACTTGAAGTTTCCTGGTTTCATCTTCACAAAGATTGCTTATTGGCTGATGACTTTAAGGATGGATTGAAGCAGGGCCAGTAGGTTTTTTTTGGAGGGGGGCACTGCTATTCCCAGGACTCTTGGGTTTACCTGCTCATCAGTAGCTACTGGTCAGTGATAGGTATTGTTGGTAGCAAGGATAGTGGTCCCCTTTCAGAAGGGTTGTGTCCCATGACAATTCTTGTGGCGAGGGAGATAGAAACAAAGCTAGAGTTCTGTAGGGGCATTCCTCTTCCTAAGGGTCTACACTCTATGGAAAGTAGAAAGAACTCATGGTGAGGAACAACCCCTACTAATGCATATGGGACCTTCCCTTCAACCCATAATCTTAGAGAGTTGCTTAGAGCACTGAGAGGGTAATACTTGCTCAGCATTGTACAACTAGGAAATATCAAAGGCAAGACTTGATGCTGAAGTGAGTTCTCTGGTCCCTATGCCCCATAGCCTTATATTTATACTTCAATAATTCCATGATTGCATGAATAAGAACACACTTTGAGTACAGACTATAGTTTGTCCACACTCTTCCTTCCTTTATGATTCTTGTACATGTCTTGCCATCAAACCTCCACGGGATCTTCCCAATGTACTAGAGGCCTTCCCTGGATTTTCTTACATTTCCTGGGTCCCTTCCTTTTACTATATAGTTTTCCTTTTCTGATTATCACTTTCTTGGATGATGTTTCTTATCACCTTTTGGATAATATCCCACAGTCTGTTTGTGTCTACCATACATTTGCCCTTTGCCACAATTTAGATCAGTCCAACCTACCTTTCTATCCTCAGTGGTGGAGCTGGACTTTGGACTTGAGATTGAATACGGTCTCAGTCAATTATTGGCTATATACTCTTGGGCAAATAAGTTTAGCCTCAGTTAACGTCAGTATGCCTCAGTTTCCTCATTTGTAAAATAGGAATAATAATAGTAGCACTTACTTTTTAGGGTTGTTTTGAGGAACAAATGAGATGGTGCAGATGAAGGGCTTTGTAAACCACTAAACTTCATTTTATCACCTGGTGGTCCACTCACAACTTGGATTTTTCAGAGATTGGGTTATCTGAGGATCTGCATCCCTAAGAAAACATGTGTTAAAAAGATAAGGTTTGTGCTTGAAAGCAGCTTGAGATAATTAGAAGCTCCACGGGGTTTTCAAAGTGCTTCCTCCTTTTTACTAAATTCTAGGCCCAAATTCATTGTCCATCTGCAATGAAACTCATGATGATGGAATCTACTCAATGGCCTGGCCTGCCAACTACATGCCAGAGTCTGGACAAAAATCAGTTTTCATCCATTCGGTTTCTCTTGTATGGATTGTTAGGTTAATCTCTTTTGAATAATCAATTAATCAATAAGTATTTTTAAAAGCATGCACCAAGTGACAGCACTGTGCTATGTACTAAGGATACCAAGACCAAAAAGAAAAAAAAATCTGTCCTTGTTCTCAAGGATCTTGTATTATACTGATTAATCAGAGACCTCATTGGGGAGACCCAGAAATGTCATATGCAATCAGACTGTAGTAATCATACTGAAATAATTGGTAATAGAAAAATCACTGGTTCCCAGAAACAGATCTTTCTATGAACCAATTATTCCAATTTCCTCCCCAACTGAGCCTTTTACCAGAGCTGCCAAACGGACTTTTATTTCCTCCACTCTCTCTCTGTGGGAGGGGACAATGCACAGTGAAATATCCCCAAAATGGGCAGCTGTAAGAGCAGGATAAGCAAATGGCCTGAATCAACCACAAAATGGATAATCAGACGGCCCCTAATCATCCAGTATGCCTGTGTTTTTCTCCCCCCAAAAAGCAATTGATTGGAAATATGAAGACTGATTCAAACCACCTTTTCTGTCCCTGAGACAACAGGCTTACCCTGGGGATATTCTTTCTTCCTATTAGGATCATAAATTTCCATAATCATGAAATTTTCTTTAAAATAAAGTACCATTTCTTAAGTGCAGATCTGACCATGTGATTCCCTTGTCAATCAATATCAGTGGTTCCCTAGTGCTGTTAAGAGAAAAAAAATATATACTCCTTTGTTTAGCTTTTAGAGTCTGATACAGCCTACCTTTCCAGCTTCTATAAATATCACTCACCATTCAAACATCCAGTCTAACTGACCTCTCTATTCCTCATCCACTATCATGTCCATGCTTTTACAATAACTTTCCCCCATTCCTGAAATGGACTCCTTCCCTAGCTCAACTTCCCCAAGTCCCTTTCTTCAAGATATAGCTCAAACATCCTAAGGACAATCTTCGAAAGACTTCAGAACTATCTTTAATGGAATGACCAACCACAATTCCAAAGGATCAGTGACGAAGCATGCTGCCCTTCTCTAGACAGAGAGGTGATAAACTGATGGTATAGAATGAGACTATTTTTGGACAAGGCCAAGGCAGAAATTTGTTTTGCTTCATTATTCATTTTTACTACTAGGATTCTGTTTTTCTTTTTCAATAGGGGAGGAGGAGAGTGAGTAGGAGAAAAAAGACTTTTTTCATTGAAAATAGATATAATTAAATTTTAAGAGGAAAAAAATTTAGGTCAGACACCATCTTCTGCATAAAGCCTTTGTTGATGCCCTCTGTCTTGTAGTCCCCCCCCACCAGAGGGTCTTGTATTTAACTCCACTTATTTCACATATACATGATATATGAATATAATGCATGTATTACTTATCAACTTTATATTTATTCTGTACATATATTTGTCTCCTCCACTAGACTGAAGTTCATCATAAGTAGGGATAGTTTCTGTCTTGGTGTTAGTATACTTGGAGCCTAGCAGTACCATGGTAAGCACTTATTACTCGTTGACTGATATATTCTCTCAACTTCCTCTGCAAGGTCTCACTGCCTTCCAAACCACGAAGCAACCTGTTCTTCTACTTGAGTTCTCAGATATATTGCTCACTCCTTAGGTCAGATCTCCATGCACTCCCTTCATAAATTTTCTATTACTAAATACTAGTGTTTAAGATGAGTGATCCTAGGACAACCATCTTGAAAAGCATTGAAAATTACCTCCAGATAATCAACAGTAAGAGATCTGTTAAGATATGCAAGGGGGGCAAAGGTTCTTGAAGGTTTGGACAGATTCTAACAATCTGGGAAGGCTTTGAATGTGGACGGATGTTATCAGAGAACACATAAAAGACTGCCCACCATTTTTCTTTATCCAAGTCACCTACCTCCCCAAGCTTCAGTTTCCTTATCAATAAAAGGAGGCACTTGGACCAAATGACCTTTGAGGTCCCTTCCAGCTGTATGATCTACTAAGGCATGAAAGAATCATAATAACAAACCAAGGAGGGAGTTGATAGTCATTGGGAAATAATCAACATTATGGAAATCCAGGGAAAGATAAGTGGCAAAGTAGAGCACTAGCCCTGGAGTCAGGAAGACTCATTTTTCTGAGTTCAAATCTGGCATCACACATTTCCTAGCTGTGTGATCATGGGCAAGTCATTTAATCCATATTTGCCTCAGTTTCCTCATCTATAAAATGAACTGGAGAAGGAAATGGTAAACTACTCCAATATCTCTACCAAGAAAACCCCACGTTGGGTCACAGTCCGACATGACTTAAAAATGACTGAACAACCACATAAAAATTCGGGCTAAAAAGAGAGTGAAGAAACCCTTCCACTTACAAGAGGGTAGTTTTAGACTCCCAAAGGGTCACAACAATGTGTGTGTGTGTGTGTATGCATGTGTAAATGTGTATGAATGTGTCTGAGTGTGTATTTTTGTGTGAGAATGTGTATGTATGTGAATATATGGGTGGGTGTGAATGTGTGTATTGTGTGTTTTGTGGGTGTAAATGTATGTATGAGAATGTTGTGTACATGTGAGAGTGTGTCTGTGTGTGTTTGGGGTCAAGGTGGAGTGGGAGGGGGAGCAGCAGTTCTTTTTAAAATAGAAAAGGTTTAAAGTCTCAAAAAATCCATCAAGAGGATCCTCTTCAATTCTCTGGCTAAAAAGCATGAGAGTTTACTAGACTGAAACTTTTGAAAATAGAAGCTTCAGCCAGTGGGTGGATTACTGACTGTTTCCCATTTTAATCAGCTGTCTTGCAGTAGCAACTGAGGAGGGGAGGGAGAGAGCCCTGCAGCTAGTGTAGTCGACAGGTCACTGTCACTGGGCCATGAAGAGTAACTTTTTGGGCTAGTCCCATTTCTCATCCTGTTTACACCACTCCTTTATAAGTCACCCAGGTACCCCAATACCAGATGAAAAAGCACATCGGGGACCTGGAAAACATCCAAATGCTTGGAGCATCAGTGGTTCTCGTTTCCAGATCAGATTATTCAGGAACATGGTGCTCATGAATAAACTGTCTCTGTCTCTCCCCTCCTCCATTTCTCTCCCTCTCCTCCTTCTTTTTTCTTCTTATTCTCTGTCTCCCCCTCCATTTTACTCCCTCTCTCCTCCTCCTTTTTCTCTCTATCTCCCACTTCTTCCTTCCCTCTCCCCCCACAAAATAAATGGGATGACCAACATGACTTGAGGTGGGATACCAGTGACATATCATCTAGTTTTTATTAAACACACAAGTATTAGTTGGTCCCTGTACAGATACTGTCATAATTATAAATGGTAACAGTAAAACATGTAGAGTTCCCAAGCTCCACTCTGGTCAACTCTTGGTTATCTGTAAATCCATATGAGACACTCATTGAGATGAGACATATTATCACCTAAGCTCCCAGAATGATAGTAATGCAGAAGGAAGGTCCTTTGCAGTTGGACATGAATGTAGGGCCAGTGGTTGCTGGAGGCAAAACTCAGAGAACCTCAGAGTTGAAAGTGGTTTCAGGGGTCCACTCCCCCAAGCTGACCAACAGCTCCCTCTATCACAAGTGGTCTTTGCTTGAAGACCACCATTAAGCAGGAACTAAACCCCCTTCCTAGATGGCCCATTCTATTTGGGGGATGCCTCTAACCGTTAGAAAACTCTTCTTTGAATCAAACTTCATTTGGCCTCTTAGAAATCCCACCAGATGCTCCTAGATCTGTCCTCCAATGGCAAGCACTAACAAGTCTAACCCTTCTTCCATGTGACAATCTTTCAAATTTTTGGACAGAGCTACTGTCTCCCTCTTTGGTCTTGCCTTCTTCAGGGTGAATACCCCTCCCTCTTTCAATTAAAGCTCACATGACATGATCTCAATGCAGTCATGTACATTTGTTAGTGGCTTAGTGTTTGAAAAATCACTTTCCTCACAACAATCTCATGAGGTAGGCATTGTATTTTCCCCTTACTATGTTTGAGGGAACTGGAGCTCATAGAGGCTAGGGGACTTTCCCATGGTCACCCAAGGACCCTTTCCTTTCTTTCAGTGTTATCTCCCTTGTCCCTTTTCTCAGTGTTATCTCCCTTGTGCAATTCCTCAGAATTTGCTCCCAAGGCCCTAGTCCTCCAGGGCTCCTGATTCCAAATACGCTTTGTGTTAAGTTTTTTAGTTCAATAATATCATCTCTGACAATTTCATAAGACAGCAGATAGCGTTTTATAGAATGGAGCTCCCCCAGCTAACCTGGCTATGAATCACTTCTGGGCTATAAGAGCATCATCATTGTTGATCCAAAGGTCCAGTATGGAGCGGATCAGGGAAATTTTGAAGCAAACATAGAAAATTAAGCTTACATTCATGTTGAAAAAATGTTGCAATGGGATACATAATTTTTGATTCGTACATAGAGGGGAACCCCATGACACAGCCTAAGGGGTTCTTAAACTGAGATACATGGACTTTGATGGCTATATTTTGATATAACTGGTTCTCTTTGTCATCCTATGCATTTTATTTTACGTACTCACAAACCTTATTTTGAAAAAGGGTCCCCTGGCTTTAGATGGCTGCCAAAGGGGTCCAGGACCCAAAAAAGGTTAAGAATCTCTGATGCAGTGGTAAGAGTACCACATTTGAAGTCAGCAGCATGACAGAGTGGATGAAGCATTGACTGTGGGGATCAGGAAGACCTAGGTTTAAATCTTGTCTGGTACTTACCAGCTATGTGCTCATGGGAACTCAGGTTCCTCATCTGTGGAATGGGGATAACACCTACCTCACAGGACTGTTCTGAGGTGGATATGAGACAATATAAAGTGCTTATGAAGCTTAAAGCATTATGTGAATGTCTCTTATTAATACTTGTGTGATCTCTGGTATCTCTCTGACTCAGGACTCTGAGAAGATTGGAGCAGATAATGTCTAAGGTGCCTCCCAGGTCTTGGTTTGTGATGATGTATCTTACAAGTGGCATCTTCCTAAATGAATGTAAAGGTCCCTTTTGGAATTCAAGAGTTACCTGAGAATTGCTCTTCTGGCCAAGAGTCCTTCAGAGCTAAACAGAACTGTAGTGAGGGCCCACAGCTTTCCAGTAGGCAGCCAAAAATTCTAACTCTACATCCTAGGGAGAGACAAGGGTTTAGGGCTCCACCAAGGAACTCAAGCTTAGCATAAAGAGGTTTTGGGGGGTTTTGGCACAAACTACAAATGTTAAGAGGTTGAAGGACTGGATAAGACGAACCAGAAACCAGTTCGAATGATTTAAAAAAATAGGATTATTAGAACCATAGCAAATAAGGAATATACGTAAAGACAAAATGTCTCATTTTGACCTGGGTCTGCAATTTCACCAGTTTAGGCGAATCACAGAGTGGAAATGTCCTCCAATGATGTAGCTTGACAATGCATCTGCAACTGGGAGCCTTACGGCATTGCCTGGGCCATGGGGAGAGGGAGAGATCTGACTGCAGCAGCACAGTTAGTGTTTATCCACAGTGGGTCTTCCTGACCCCCAGTGCTGGCCTTCCATTTCTTACCTAGACCCCTCTTCTCCGTCTCCCTTTCAGTCAAGGTCAAACGTCTAACATATAATGCTTCTTTCAGAGAACCATATATTCTTTACATGTCTGGACATTTGGCTTTCCAATTGCTTGAGTGCTGCCAGGTCTTCTGCTTTCTTTAGTTCACAGGCAACAAATATTAGCAGGCAACAAAAATTAATTCATGGTCCATGACTGACTAATGTACCTTTCTCTCCTTCAAAAGGCTTCTTATAGAAGACTCAGAGTGCCTTCTCCAGGGCACTCTGGGTAGCATACCTGTTACTTCCCATGATATTTTGCTTTGCTTCTGAGACGTCTTCAAGGGCCAAGGTGGCACAAGAACTGTCATCGTTTTTCTGTCTTCCTAAATGAGATGAACCACTAAGGCAGAGAAGGCTGACCCCAAGGCTAAACCCAGACACAAGTAAAATGACATCAGTACCCCAGTAGCCTCAGCCAGCTCCTTGGGCATGATTCTGGGGCCATACATCAGTGCCAAGGTGCTGAGGTAGCCATTGCTGAATCCCAAGAGTGAGATGAAGATGGATGGATATATATCAGAATTAAAGAATACCTTGTCCAGGTGGTGCCGGGGCTGATAGTTACAGAAGATGAAAAGGGGAATAAAAATTGTCCTTAGGACAACTAGTGCAGGGAGAAGTTTGCTTTTGGGTCCTGGGACCTGAATCCAGGCAGGGATCTGTCGGCCACACAAGTCAGCGACATTATACAGGAGGAAGCTGGTGAGAGGGACAAAGAACTTGTTGGTCCACAAAGATCCAGAACTCTTGTTGACTGACTCAATATTGGAGGAAAGGGCAGGGAAAATGATGATGGAGATGAAGAAGACGTAGATAACACAGAAGCCCAGTACAGCCGTCTTCTTCAAGATGAAAGGGAGAGGGGGAATGCTTGGCTCCACTCTCCTGCTGGTCTGTGGTGGAAGCTTAAGGAGGCTTGAAGGCTGCCCCTCTTCACTAAAGGAACCACCTGAAAATGCACGGCTTGGCTGAGCTGGTTTCATGTAATACCTGAAGGGAAATAATAATAAAAAAAAATTGACTTTAGAAAAAATTGGTCACATCCAATGCTAATGACCTTCAAGGTAGGCTTCAAGTATGGGGTGGGGAGGGAGAATTCTCAGATTACTCTGCTGTGCTAGAATTTTGCGGTATGAAATACTGTTTACAACATGTGGGATATTAATTACTTGAAAATATGGATATGTAAATTTGGACATAAAATATTTATAAAATTATATTGTAGAACATAGATATATAAAATTTTAGCATCTGTTTAAAAGCTGAAAAAACAACTATTGTTTATATTTTTTATTTCTAAATATATTTGTATTTAATTCAGCGAAGCACTTTACACGTGTTATGTCATCTCAGCCTCCCAATCCCATGAGCCAGTTCATACATGTTATCCCCATTTGACACACGAGGGGATAGAGGCTCAAAGACATTGACTTATCCATGTTCACAAAGTCAGTAAATGTTGGAGACAAGATTTGAATTCAGGTGTTCCCATTCCAAAGTCTAAAACTGTGGTCACTACAAAAGAGAAAAACAATCAGAAAACAAGAAGAGAGGCTGTTTAGGGTAGGAGAGCCGGGATGACAAAGGAATACACTGGAAAAGTAAATGGGGCCTTGCACTGGCACTGCCTTAGAACTCCCACTCTATAAAGTCACAACAATCCTCTCTCCTAGAAACCCAGGCTCAGGGATACTATTGGATTAGGAGGTCATGGATAGCATATGGCACCGGCTGGTGATTCTGAACATCTTTGCATTCAGACTCTTCAACATTTTACCGATAAGCTATCTGAATTACTAAAAACTACAGACTACAATCTTTAAAAAAAAAAATCAATAGTTATGTCAGCTCATTTAAGCATTCCCAATTAGCATAAGGGATAGTGAAAAAGTGTCCTGGACAAAGGTCAGCAGGGAGTGGGTTATCTCAGTCCTTAAGAAGTCGAGTGGCCTGCCTTTAAATCAATCAGACACAATTCATTTTAGCAAACATTCATCAACTACCTATGTTGTACAAGGCCCTAAGAGAATAAAGACAAAAACGAAAGCAGTGCCTGCCTGTCCTGAAGGAACTTACGTTCTCCTGGGAGAAAAACAACACATATGCTGATAACTATATACAAAGCAGGGACAAAGCTATTCCAAGACATTCCAGAAGGGGGAGAAGAAAAAGAAGATGAAGACGAAACTCCTGAATAAGTCATTTAACCCCTGTGGGCCTCAGGTTTCTGGAAAACCAGCAGGACACTATCTGAGAGTTGCACTTTCCTTGCAGGGAAGCGATAAGGATGTGTGAGATAACATTTATGGAATCGGGTCAGGTTGGGGAGAAATACCCCGGCATTAAAATTATGCACAACTGAAAGGGCACTTCTTTCAGTCTTGAATTTGGCTTGATTTCATAAGCAGTGCCTAGAGAAAGCAACCATCTTACTTCCTTCTTCACCCCCTCCCCCATTACCTCCCTCTTCTCTAAACAGCTTGAAAATTACTCTGTGTCAAGATTCTCTGGCTAAAGAAGGCCTGCCTTGCAAGCCCTACCAGGCTGCCATCTTCCCCCACTTATCCCCAGGTTTCAGTTCATGGTCATTTTCACTCTTCTTTTCTTAATTAAAATATTTTAAATTTTTTAAAATAATAACAATATATTATTATATAATATATTATATAATTTCTGTAATATATTACATATATTATAGAATATATTATATAAATAATGTAGATCATTTCCTTTGACTTCTTGGTTTGACTAAACACCACTTTATTTGAGAAGCATGCTGGCTTAGTGGATAGAGGGCTGCCAGCCTTTGAGCCAAGAGGACCTGAATTGGAGTCCTGCCTCTAACACATGTGGGCTGTGTGCTCATGGGCAACTCTCTAAGACTATAGAGGAGTTGTCAGTCTGTGCCAGTGGAGGGAGTTTTCATACTAGGAGTCAACACAGGTCTGAACTTGGCTGGGTTAGGTAGAGCAGGTTCTGTTTTCTTCCTCTCTTTCATTTCTTCTCTTTTGGTTATGATTGTGTAGGATCCCAAATTTAGAGCTGGAAGTGTCCATGTAGCCAAATCGACAAGCATTTACTAAGCATCTACCATGTACCAGTTATTGTACTAAAACAGTCCGCACTCCTAGGAGCTCACAGTCTGATTAGGGAGATGACTGCTCCCTGTTTGCCCCTAATACTTTCAATCATTCAGTCTAAACCCCTCACTTTTCAGAAAATAATTTCTAGCCCAAGGTCACAGAGCAAGTAAATAGTAGATCTGGGATTTGATCCCAGACCCTGGACTCCAAGTCCAGTTCTCTTTCCTTTGTATCAGTTAGCCCTCATCCCTTTCAGCAGTCTGCATTTTAGCAGCAACATCTTTCCAAAATTCCTCTATCCTTCACAGGTTAGGTAGATGAGCCCTGACAAACTCATTGACATGTAATCGTTATACCTTTTCCTCTTAATTAAAATGCATTTTCTTCATTTGGTTCAGACTGAGCGGACTCAGGAAAAAGCACCTGGGTCTCTCTGCATAGTTTACCATAGTTTCAGGATGGTCTCATTCAAATACAGAAGTTTTGACCCCTCAGTCAACAAAGGCTATCCCAACCTGACATTCATGTGTCTGTCCCTCAATGTATGGTTAGTTCAAAACTAGGTATGAGTTGTTCTGGAGTGTTTTCCAGAGGAGGTGGTATGCGATTCTAGGAATCTTCTGGATTCTTCTTGGCCCCACCAATTCCTCTCATTTTCTCTTGTGCCAGCATTATTCAGAATCACTTGGCAATGGAAATAAAGAATTTTACCTTGATGTCCTCAGAGGGGTTTGCCACCTGAAATGAGTGGTTTGTGTTTTTCAAACAATTCTAAAAATTTCAGGACTCATTTTCACTTGGCCTTTGCCCTTCTTCCTTTCAGAAGCCTTAATCAACTGATGTTAGCTAAGGCTATGAATCCCTGTTAATTGATGAAGCAACTCAGACATCCAACTAGAATCAGTATTCTGACCAAAAAAAAAAAAGTATGAGAGAGCATCTTCTTTCCTCTCTTGGTTACAGAATCCTACAATGGACCCCCTTTAGGCATTGGCAATGATTTCTGGAAGATCAGAATAGAACAGCAATACTGGTTCTTTAAGAAAAAGGACCCTTCCATCTTTCCATTAGAACCCACAATAAGTAGACTGGGTCATTTGTTCACTCATTCTGAGAGTTGGAATGGCAAAGAGGCTAGGGTTGGTTTTAGCATCAGAAAGTCAAAGGTTCAACTCCTGCCCCAGATACATACATCCTCAATCCTTGGTCTCTCTTGTCTTGCCAGTCTAAAGTAGAGAGTTCCTTTCACTAACCAAGTCACAGATCCAGCACACATGCAGAAGGAAAAACCATTCATTTAACAAATATATATTGATCACCTAGCTCTCTAGAACAGAGTGCCATTAATTCAGCTAAATTATGCTCATGGAGGTCACTTGGCAGATCAAATTTGGCACAGGGCACCACAAGACGTGGGTTCTCTAGTCCCAGTTCTGCCACTGACTAGTTGTGTGATCTTGCGGTAGTAACAGCCTGGCCTCTACTTCAATTGCTTCATCAGCAAATGTAGAATAATCATTTCTGCCTTTTCTATTTGCCAGGGATCATCACAGAATTAACTGAAATAACCAATGTGAAAGCACTTTGAAAAGCACAAAGGACCAAATTATTTTTTAAGAGGAAATGGCAGAACATAAAATGAAGGAGGGAAAAAAGGAGGAGAAATAAGGAAGACTGGGCTGGGAGAGAGAGATACATTTGGTGGACAAAGGAAGAAAATCATGATCAGTAGCCTCTGGGCCAATCTTAGAGACTCTCTACCTCTGTTCTCAACATGTAAGCTTTAATTGTTGACACGTTTCAGCTGAGAAGCCCGCTTCCACCATCTGTTGGGCATTCCACTTCTCACCTCCATTGCCCTCACCTCATCCTCATCTTGTTGTATGCAATGCAACAATCCACCTACATTCGAGAGAACATGGAAGATGCCCTTACCTGGCATACTCAAGCTTGGGAAGAATCAGATACAACCCAATGCAGATGATGATGAAGATGTCTGCTGTGAGAAAGAAAGCCAAGGCACAGTCTGTCACATCTTTGGATGCTGCCAGATCCACCAATGAGGCCATGGCACTGATGGTCCCACCCATGGCCCCACCTATCGGGAATAACCAGACAATTGTCATGGAAAGAGAAGCAGACAATAAGAAAAAAAACTCGTGTGTGTATGTGTTATATTGTCTACCCATCCCACTTTTTCCCACCCTTTGTGCTTGATACTCCATACACTCTATGCAATTCAAGGAGGCACTCTGCTAGTCCTGGAGATGCAAACACCAAAATGAAACAATGCTTTGAGCTTACAACCAATGACTTCTCTTCTAGCCCTCAGAACAACTTCCATGGCAAATGGCCTCAATGAATTCCTTAATAAAACATACCTTATGGACTCCCATCAGAAACCTACCCATCCTCAGCTCCTCACTCACACACATCATACAGCCTCAATGTCTTGTCAAGTCCTTACCTTTTCTGTCTTCACAGAATGTCCCCTAGCTGTGCCCTCCTCTCCACTCCCACAGCCCCTACCTTCACCAAGTCACCACCTGCCTGGACTATGTCAACAGCCTCCTACATGGTCTTTCTGTATCAGCAATGCCCTCCTCTAATCCATTTCCCACACAGCTGCCAAAGTAATTTTCCTGCCCCTGTCACTCTCATACTTAATCAACTCCAGTGGCTCCCCATTAACTCCAGGTTCAAGCTGTTTGGCATCTACAATCCTCACAAACTGGCCCCAAATTATTTTTCCAGACACATTGCACATGATTCCCCTTTACGCATGCTATGATTCGATCTACGTGATCCTCACACACAGCACTTCATCTCCTGTCTTTGTCCATTTACTCAAGCTCCCCCTCACCCCTGCCCCCACCTCATCTGCCCCAATGCCTTGAATATACCCAATCTCACTTCTCCCCCTCCTCAAATTCCTACTTCTCTTCCCAGCTCTGCTTAGCCACCATTTTCCATATGAAGCCTTTCCTGATCTCTCTAGTTGCTAAGACTTTTCTCTCCTTCTTCCAGATTATCTTGTATCTATTTTGTGTGCATTTTGTATATAATTATAGATTTACATGTTGTCTTTCCCAACTAGGTTGTAAAATTCTCAAGGGCAGGGACTGCCTCTTTTACTCTAATCTTCTCTTTGCTTGGCACAGGGTAAGTACTTAACAAAGGCTTGATTGACTGAGAAGCCTGGAAGGATCCTGACCCTGGCTAGAATGTCACATGAGTGCCAGGTCTGGGCAGGGGATGCAAGGAGAAGCCAGTTACAATTTAGAAAAAAGACTGAAATGGGGTGATCAGGCTATTAGAGAAAGAGTCAATACCTCCTCCCCACCCCTAACTTCTTCGCTTGTGTCTTCTTTAGCCATGGAGCTTCCTGCTCTGCTCAGGACACCATGGTACCCTCCCCCCCCCACTCCCCATCCATGACCTGGCTTTTGGTTTATGCTTGAACTCTTCTCCTAACTTGGACCCTTATCTACTCTCTTAACCTTCCTTTCTGCCTGAGATATTGTCTGATCAATGGTACCTGTCCTCTTGGCCTCAGGTTGGACATAAGCATGATGCCTTGTACAGCCACATCCCCACTCTCTGCCTACATGTCTATGGCTTAGAGCTATATTGGAAGTAACGAGAACATGGTCACCAAAGGAGATCACCTCACTGGTCTCCAGTGAACACCTACGGATATAGGTGATTCAGAGATGAAAGGGTTAAACATTCCCTACCCTTTCCTCAGGTATTTGTCAATTCTCTCTCTTCCCCCCCCCCCACTTTAAATAGCAATAATATCATGAAAGCTTTGCCAGCAGGGAAGGGGGCTGCTTCTAAGAACCCGTAATTACTACTTGGGCTTCTTAGGATATTTGGGGTTAAACTCATTAAGAAATTCCCAGTCTGCCCCAAGGAAGAATATCTAAAAATCACTATTGATTCCTCTTGATCAAGCTCTCTCTTGCTCTCTCTCCCCCTGGTAGAGAATTTACAATATTATCATCAAGAACAAGGCAAGCCTCAGGGGAGCTCATCCTTCATGACTCCATACTTTTATCTCATCAGTTATGGAAATACATGCAAATGAGAGTGTTTTAAAAATTCCAGCATAAAGCAAATGAATTGTTTCCTGAGATATGAACACTTGCAGAATTCCAGGAGAGTTTCCCCCCTCAATTAAAAGACAACAACAGCCAGAGATCATGTTTAAGCCATGATATTCCAAGCAGAGAGCACCCCCCAAACCTGGGAAGGGTGATGAGGGACCTTCACCTCTCTCACTCTCTGCCTGGTACCAGGCAGATATTTGTGAAGAGTTCACACCTAAGCTAACAGTATAGGTTAAGTACCAAATCCATTAACCCCTTCCATGCTTTCTACCACCTTTCTCCAGAATACACCTGCATGATGAGGTGAATGCCAATGGCAGACTGACAAATGTAGCAACTGGAAGACCACTTGCTTGTGGCCAGTGCAAATGGAAGGGCTGAAGTCACTTTTATAATACTCTGGTAGATGGTAAGAGCACCAGGGGAAGAAAGAATCAGTGTCTAGGTCTGGGCAGAAGAGGACAGAGACAAAAAGGAAGTACCCTGATTTGGTGGACTTTAAGTATGGAGAGGTCTTCCCTCCAGGTTAGCTCCCATTTATGCTTTCTTGTTACTGTTGTTGTTTAGGTGATTATAGCATTATTATAACTGTCTCCTCTATGTTCTGTGTACACCAAGGTGCACCCAACTAGAGTTAAGCTTTCTAAGAGAAGGACTGACTGGGTTCAGTCATGTCTGACTCTGTGACCCCATTTGGGGTTTACAAGGCAATGATACTGGAGTGGTTTCACCATTTCCTTCCTCAACTCATTTTGTAGATGAGGAAACTCAAGCAAAAAAGGGTTAAGTGACTTGCCCAGGGTCACAAGTGACTAGTATGGTGCCTACATGTACACTTAAGAAATGCTTTGAATTGAATATCCTATCAAAACCCTTACCATTTTTTTCACTTACAGGGCAGAGAGTAGGCACATAAATTCTTTCTGAATGAACAAAGCAGTCCCCTACACCGGTGGTATCCTACTCATTGAAACAGAGCCACTAAACCATACATTGCTATTGTGTTTGTCCTTCATTCTCAAAGTGGTCTCTTCAAGATGATGTCATGACTTGCAGTTGACTTTGATTTGAATGAGGGAGGGCTGTGAAAGTTCACCAGCCTCACTTTCTCCTCGAGATATTCATCAGTGGCCAGATATTCATCAGGATGACTGGAGATGGTCTAGGATGCAATGGTAGACTGGCCATTTTAGGCTAAGGTCTTATCAGATTCTCACTTTGAATGGGATACCCATTCAATGAATAGGCTTGTTTAAGTTGTCACTCAAGGGATGGCTCCTTTGATAAAAAAAAAAAAAAATCAAACTGGAAGGGGAAGACCCTCAGAGTTCCTGGGTGAAAGAGAAATAGTTACTATTTAATATTTACATGCAGATCCCTGGGGGCCACACATTGATTTAGAAAACCACATAGTAACATTATCTATGGTTTACTTCTTCTGTTCAATAGTTCCCCATTACATTTTAATTTAATTCAGACCAGAATTAAGATTGCTGTGGGACATGTACAAAAATATTTATAGCAGCACTCTTTGTGGTTGCCAAGAACTGGAAATCAAGGGGATGCCCATCAATTGGGGAATGGCTGAATAAATTATGGTATATGAATGTAATGGAGTACTATTGCGCCATAAGAAATGATGAACAAGAAGACTTCAGGGAGGCCTGGAAGGACTTATATGATCTGATGCTGAGCGAAAGGAGCAGAACCAGGAGAATTTTGTGCACAGCAACAACCACAGTGTGTGAGAGTTTTTTCTGGTAGACTTGGAACTTCGTAATAACGTAAGAACTTACTAAAAAAAAAAAATCCCAATGGTGGTTTTCTAAGGCACAGAGAAAGAAATAGGGAAGTCATTTGCAGAATGTAGCAGATCATGTTTGTATGTGTGTGGGTTTTAGTGTATTATGTTTTGATTTGCTATATGATTTCTTCCATTTATTTTAGTTCGACTACATAGCATGACTATAGTGAAAATGTAGTCAATAGGAAAGTATATGTAGAACCTATACAGAATTGTATGCTGTTGTGGGGAGGGAGAAGGGTAGTGGGGAAAAGGTGGGGGGGAATAAAATCTTAATTTTAAGGAAGTGATTGTAGAACACTAAAAAAAAAACTAATAATAAAAACAGTGCTGTGGGTTTGTGAGCTGAACCCCACCAAGGCCTACACTATGAGAAAGCAAGTCAACTACAGATTAGGTCAGAAGAATCCAGGGAAAGCCCAGACCCAGCCCACTCAAGCTGTTACTCACTGCAACCATTTATAAGCTGTATAATGGAGGTGAGGGGTGGGGGGTGTTTACTACTGATTCAGGATCTGGAACACTTCAAAGCTAATCAATACATGGTTCAGATTCTAGCCCCAGTATGGATGCCTCCCTGGAAGAAGTTAGCCAGCTTGCCTTTCTGCCCACCTGGATGAATGTTCTCACCTGATATCAGAGCCTGAGAGTTCCTCATGGGGAAGGAGGCAGCAAGGCCAAAGATACTGCTGTTGAAGATGGTGGCAGTCCCACTGAGGACCACCATGCAGATGATGGTGACGACAAAGAAGGAAAAGGTCCACGAGGAAGTGTCCACTTTCACCAGCACCGTTATCACCACAAACACCACCAGCAGAATGGCCAAGGAGGTCAAGACGCGAACATGGACCGATACCCTGCCAAGGAGATTTGATTAATTTGTTGTGGCCAAATTTCTGCTGTGGAGGTCCCCGGGGAATCATAAATGTTCTACTTGGAGACTCAGCAGTGAAGAAATAAATAGAGCCAGCCAGATGGAGGCACTCTCTGATGGCTTTGTCCACATCAGCTAGAATCACTGGGAGACTCAGAGCCAGGAGGCAGAAGCTTCACCAGAAATTTGGGTAGGGATGAGGGCATGGGGGTGGAAAGGAGGAAAAGAAGGGACAAGGGAAAGAGGAAAGGGGCAAATTTGCCAAAGAATGTGGCACAAGAAGAGAAGAAAAAGAGCGGTTGGCTTTAATTTTTAGGAATAAAAGCTTGAAAAAAAAGTCTATAGAACTGAGATGCTGGATAAAACATAAAAATTAATAATTTCACAGAATATTTCTCAAAGTACTTCCATATTTTTTATTTAAGAACATGCATTTAGGGTTGGAAGGGATCTTAAGAGAGCAATTCTGTTCAACCCTCTCTTTTTATAGATGTACCTCAGAGGGTGGTCTTAAGGCTTAAAATGCAATAATATTTATAAAGGACCTAACACATAGTAGGTGCTTAATAAATGCTTCTATGTATATGTGTGTATGTGTATAGAGACATATATTTTGAAGTAAGCAAAGCAGGTTTCATCAGCCCCATTTAACACAATTCAGGACCTTGGGCAAGGGATTTGAGCTCTGTGGGCCTTAATTCTCTCATCTGTTAAATGAATGAGAATCAGATGGTCTCTGAAATATCTCTTGACTTTAAAATCTAGATGGAGAAAATGAAGTAGAGAGGTTAAATAGCTGACCAAGGCTACCCACTGGGTCAAAGCAAGGCTGAGATGAACAACTGACTAGTCAATAAATGCTTATTAAGCACCTACTGTGTGCCAGTCACTCGGTTAAGTGCTGGATGATAGCCCAGGTGCGCTCAGTAATCACTCCATCAGTCAGAGACCCTACCCTGCCCTTACTCTACAAACCCTCCTCTTGGTGGCTTCCACTGCTCCCAGAATCCTGAGCATGATGGCAGCTGCTACCTCTCCTGGATGCCTCCAACAATTCAGCACTTGCTCGTGGTCTAGGAGGCAGCTAATTGGACAACTCCAGGGGGAGCTGAAGGCATTTTTGCTTTAAGCATGCCACAGGGGTTGGGAACTCTACTGGGACTGACTGGGGAGCAGCTTTAACCTTTGTTCCACTGAGTGAGAGCCTGTGTCCCAGCCCATCCCACAGAGCTCACAGGAGCGCTCTCCAGGCAGCAGCCGGAGCAGGAGACCCACCCTGAGAGCTCACCTAGGTAACAGCTGGCTACTAAGGTAACAAGAGGCCAATGGGGAGAAGAAACAGCCATTCTAAAGGAAGCAGCTGGAGAGAGAGGTAAGGCCAGGTCCCATGTGGCTAAGACCCATTCCTCTGGGCCAGGAAGGACTGAAGAAACTAATAACCAGAGAGAGAAGAGAATGCAGGGCAATATGTCAAACACTTCCAAGGTGGGTGTCGCAGGTCTTAGGTTCAAATTGACTCTAACCCTTATCACCTGTGTGACTGTGGGAAAGTCTCTAGCCTTGTGCCTCAGTTTCTTCTATTGTAAAATGTAAGGGGGTTGGACTAGAGGGTCTTTTTGGTTTCCTTCAGGTCTAAATCTAGGATCCCATGAAACATCATCTACATGGAACTTCTTGAGCCTGAGTTTTCTCAGCTGTAAAAGTTATTTATCTGGTGATAGGTTCTTAATCTGGTGATAGATTTCAGGGGGTGGTCTGAGAACTTGGATGGGAATAAAATTTTCATTATTATCATTACAATTTAAATGATCATTTCATTACTGTCATTAACCTCTAACTTAAATTTAGCATTTTCTTTCATTAGGAATTAATTTTTTAAAGTGAGTCCCTAGGTTTCTCTGGACTTTCAAACAACATTAAAAATGATCCCTTGGACTAGGTGGTCTCTAAGGTCCCTTTAAGTTCTATGATCCGTAAGTAGGATGTAGTAGGTAGCAGTAGCCTCAAAAGTGAGCAAGCTCTGAGTTCGAGTCCTGACACACTCTAGCTATGCGATCCTCTTTAAGTCAATTGCAGAACAGGTGCTAGTGAGGGTAGTTTCCTCACTGAGAGTTCCCTACACCAAGAAGGGAGTGGAGAAAACAACAAAAATGAAACCCAGTCCAACACTCTCATTTCCTATTTGTCCTGTTTGCAGCTCATTTGTGTATCATCTGCTGTGAGTCCCTCACACAGGGACTGGCTTTTGGAGTGTGTGGCACAGAGTAGGTGCTTGACCAATGTTTACAAACTGTTTTGGGGGGCCCCCTCCACCAGCCTGACTGTGACTCTCCAACGAGGATGGGAATATGTCTGTTCTAAATGAACCAACAATCGCCTAGATAAAATGAAAGTACTGTTGGCAGGATGGAAGCCATCACATGTCCACAACTCCAAGGTTACTTATAGACGATAGGACTTAACAATATAACCAAGGGCAAGGTAAGAAAGGGATGCTAGCAGAAAATGCTAAGTGGATTTGCAAAGGGGGTGGATTTTAAAGGCTTCCTCTGGCCCCCAAGTGAAGGTCCCCAGCTACTTGGCCTTCTCCAATCCAAGAGGCCCCAGTTTCCCAAAGCACATTCTGTCTTCCAATAACCTGCTGAATAAACTGGCCCCACGGACCAGAACCTCCAGACGTGAGCCTGAAGCCCTCAGTAATTATGCCCTGGGCTATTTTTAATGATCATAAAAATTTATGAAATGGTACCATGTGCAAAGAGGCCCACCCAAGCGCACCTAATGTTCAGTGCAGAGCTCAGTTATCTGGTCCTGCTGCCCTGAGTAGAGAAAGTAGTCAAGCCCCAGCTTGCTTGGGTTTAGGAGGGAGGTTGGGCATCTCTTCAAGAGTTATGCAAAGACCTGATAGCTCAGCATCCTGGGTTTAGAGCTAGAAGAAAACTTATGGCTCATCTAGCCCACTCCTCTTCTTCTGTATGGGTTGGGGGGAAACGGAGGCCAAAAGAAATGAAATAACTCAGTCATTAGCCCATGGGATTCTAATCCAGTCATAGGATTCTAGATTTAGAGCAGTGAACATAGATTGCTTCCCTTGACAGAGGGGGAAACAGGCCCAGGGAAGTTAGTAGCTTGCCTAAGATTATACAAGTAGCAGGGAGCAGAGGCAAGATTTGAAAATGACTTTCTCTGTAGGGCCTTTTGTCTGGGTCACTTTAGGCGGACAATGGAACAGCCTCAGATGGGTCTGGGCTATGCATTTATGTTAAATTGGCAGACCTGTCCTGCCTCTCCTGACTGACAGCCATCCTTGTGAGATCCGACTCATGATGGGAATGGGCTTCGGGCCCTGTGCTAGCTGCCAGTCTCTCCCAGTCTCCCCATACCCCTTCTCATGAGGAATCTCAACCCCAGGGGACTGATTTCCTCACAAATCTCCAAAATGTAAATCCTGCTCATAAGTATTTATGATGCTACAAATTTAACATAATAAAACACTTGGCGATTATAGATGAGCCAGGCAGAAAGAGCTGGGTCCTCCACAAGGGGGAAAGAGGCGACATTTCAATCTCACATATTAAATAAAAAACCACTTTAGCCAAAAACTGTTCCCCCCCCCCAGCTTGGAAACAGATGGAAGACTGGAAGCATTTTCCTAAGTCAGCTCTCTCCCCTCTTCCCTCCCTCTGCAAAGGGCAGATCCTGGGGTAGGCTTATCACTGCACAGTCGGGATCATCCCCTATATATGAAGGTCCATATCTGACTGAGAAATCCATTGTTCCTGCCCCAAACCTCTTCCTGCCTCAAACCCAATGAAGGCAGCTAACCTGCCCTCCCCCCATCACTGGGAAAGAGCACAGACCCTCTTTCTTTAAATAAAATGTATTGATATCTTTTATTTTTATATTCCCTATATTACCCCCTGTATCCCTCCTCCTCCTCCAAGAGATGCATGCTTCGTAACAAAGAAATTTTTTAAAAGAGAAAGAAGAAAAAATCAGCAAAAACAATGCATACACTAGAAAAATCCTGGGAAGAGAGGCAATGCCCCACATCTGTGGTATCCCCAGCTCTGGAAAGAGGAGAGGGAGAGGTGATAGCCCCTCTCCATCCGCTTCCTTCCTCCAGAAGCCTGGGTTTGGTGGCTGGAACAGGGAGAAGAGGAGGGTAGGTGGAATGGGGAGCTGTGATGCTGGAGGAGAGGGAAGGGAGAAGGCAGGTCCACAGGAACCTCAGTGAAATGACTGCTAGGGGAAGGACTCGTTCAGCTTTGAGACTGTCAGACATGCACTGGGGATTCAAGAAACCGGACTGAGAGCTGTAAGTCCCAGAGCATGAAAAGGGAACCAACAGTTTGCGTCATGGCAGCAGAGAATTCTTGGTGTGTGTCAGTATGTGAGAGTGCAGTCAGAGTGTGCTTGTGAAACCTGTGAGTTCTAGCGATGCATTTGGGACTGAGGGGGAGACTAAATGAGAGGATAGCAGAGGGAGGAGGGAAAAGGGATGGAAGGAGGGCTGTGCAATCTGCCTGTAGGTCTGACCATGTGACATCCTCCCCTTCCAGGAGGGTGAACTAGGTAGACTTCCACATACCTTCCAGCATGAATCTATGATACTATAGAGTGATACTTTACTAGCTGTGTGACCCTGGGCAAGTCAACCTCCCTCAGCCACAGTTTTACCATAACTATAATAATAAGTAGCATTAATATAACACTTTGCAAAGTGTTTGCAATTGTCTCACTTTATCCTTATAACAACTCTGGGAGGTAGTTTCTATTATTATTTCCATTTTGCAAATGAGGAAACTGAGGCAGACAAAGGCTGAATGCTTTCCTCAGAGTTACAGAACTAGTAAGAAGCTTGGATTTGAACTCACAATTTTGCTATTTCTAGGTCTAGCCCTCTATCTACCACCCTACTTGGCCATCCCTTGGCATCTGTAAAAAGGTGATATGACTTCACATGTATAATGAGACTTAGATTACTTGCCTTCTCAAATGGGAGGAGGAAGGGCTGGAGGAAGAGAATTTCAAATTCAAATTTTAAAAAATGAATATTTGAAACAAATATATAACCAAAGAATGTTAATGATAATATCACACATCATATACCACAACCTGTAAGGTTGCTCGAGGGCAACAGGGTGGCCCAGTGGGCCTGGAGTCAGGAAGACTCATCTTCATGAATTCAAATCTGGCCTCAGACACATCCTAGCTATGTGATCCTGGGCAAGTCACCTAACCCTGTTTGCTTCAGTTTCCTCATCTGTAAAATGAGCTGGAGAAGGAAATGGCAAACTACTTTAATATCTTTGCTAAGAAAAACCCAAATGGGGTCATGAAGAGTCAGACACAACTGAAATAACTCAACAATAATAGAAATAAGACCGTTAGGATCAAATGGAGATAATGTATGGGTATATATCAATCTATATCTATCTATCTATCTATCGATCTATCTCAAGGTCTTCGTAAACCCTAAAGTCCATAGGATTGCTGGATCATGAGGGTGCACGGAGCTTACAGCTCCCTGCTTGGCACAACAAGATTGCCCTGCCTGGGCATAGGGCATTCAGTTCCCCTTTACCCATCCCTCCCTCCTCTCCAAGCTCTGGTAGCCCGTCCTATTTTTTAAGGGAAGCAAGCCATTTTAGCTTTTCTGGAGCAGTGCCATCTGGCGTTCAGGACTGGCCCTGCACATTTGCATCCTTGGAAATGAGGATGGCTTGGCCTGGATTGGTGAGGCCCTTGATGGAGGACAGACAACCCAAGGCCAGCATTTTAAAGCTGCTGTAAGATTATTAACAATGACATCAGGCTGGTGCTTTAAGGCTTGTCGAGTGCTTTATAAATATTATCTCAGTCTACCCTCACAACTACCCTGGGAAGTACTTGCTGCTATTATCCCTGATTTACAGATGAGGAAATTGAGGCTGAGAGAGGTTGGTTAAGGCAGAGCACTACAACTCTGATGCTAAACATAGGTACAAGACTTACAAGGAAGCAGGATGAGTTTGGGTAGTTAAAGGCCATCTCTGACTGCGAAGATACGGTAATAAATGGAAGATAAAAAGATTTAGAGTTGGAAGAGGCCATCCAATCCATCCCCTCCATTTTACAGATGAGGAAACTGAGGCCTTGATCTGTTAAGTGAATTATGTAAGGTCACCCAGATAGTAAGGAGCAATGCAAGAATTTGAACTCAGGTCCCATGGCTCGAAGCTTGGTGGTCTTTCCATTGTGACACATGATCTCTGGCCTTGGTGGAGATTTTTAAGGCAGCTTTGAGCGAAGAGTTTCAAGACCCCTACCCCAAACATCCTAGTGGCTCTGACAGGTGTGCTCATATAGCTGGTACCCCAAGACTTGAGGGGTGCTGGGAAAATTCTCAACAAAGGAGTAGACATCCTGTTGCAACCAGGAGTCACCTGGCACAAGAAGACGTCTGAGTCTCAGAAGGCATACCAGGCACTCAACGTCTGTGATACTCTGGGGAAGCCTTTTCTTTTCTGGACTATCTAGGGTCCTTATCATGTGCCTGAAGTCTGGGTTCAGGATGGGCAGGGAGGATCTGGGGTTAGGGAGAAGAGGATGAGAAAGTGGCTGCTGGAGATCAGTATTTAGCCTACACTCTGAAAGAGAGAGGAGGTACAAGAGGAGCACTGGGGGAAGTAAACCATTGGGGCCTTTTCCTACATAGACCCACCAGTCCAGGAGGAGCTAGGTAGCTTTCTGACTGAAACAGAGAGAAGGTAGGGCTCATTTATTGTTCAGCCATTCGCAATGCTTCATGACCCCATTTGGGAATTTCTGGACAAAGATATTGGAGAGGTTTACCATTGCCTTCTCAAGCTCATTTTACAGATGAGGAAACTGAGACAAACAGGGTTAGGTGACTTGCCCAGGGTCACACAGCTAATAAGTCTCTGAGGCCAGATCTGAACTCACTTAAGATGAGTCTTCCTGACTCCAGGTCCACTGTGCAACCTAAGTGAGTAAGGTAGGATTTGAATCCAGGTCTTCTTGACCCCAAGCCCAGCATCCTATTCACCATGACATGCTGCTGCTTCTCCCTCTTTTCTGAGGAGAAGGAAGGGGAAATAGAGCTGGGTAGGGGGTAAAAGATTTTGCCCAGGGGAGGCTGGGATGCTATAGGACTGAGGAGTTAGGACTCCCAGTATATTTCCTGGTAGAAGTTTTCCTCCCCTTCTGTGGTACAGAGATGGGGCTGGGGCGTGGGGGCAGGAAAGGGGACAGTCACAAGGGGAAGAAACATGATTCCTTAGGGGTATTTAGGCACATCAGGAAGTAGCCTTGGGGCCAGTGCACTGTGAGTCAGAGAGCATTTAAGCCTAGAATGTAGGAACCCCCAGTAGAGGAAGT
Source organism: Potorous gilbertii (assembly GCA_028658325.1). Lineage (NCBI taxonomy): Eukaryota > Metazoa > Chordata > Mammalia > Diprotodontia > Potoroidae > Potorous > Potorous gilbertii. The sequence goes on along the minus strand of CM053769.1, from coordinate 501,965,704 downwards.
GAAAACAGACTGTGGAGGGGGTAGAGTTGAGGCCTGGTCATTCTCCTGGTTCCATGTGACAGCCCCCAACCCCCAGCTGGGGGTAATTTGCCTTTGTCCTGACAGGCCTCCTATAGTGGAAGGAGCAGTAGAGTCAGATTAGGGGTAGGAGTTAATGTGCTCAGATCTTAAATCTGCCAATTGTGTGTCCTGGGGCAAGCCAGCCCCCTACTCTGGGATCTCTTCCCTCATCTATAAAAGGCAAGGTTCAGAATGATCCTCTCTGAGGTCTCTCCCAGCTGTAGATCTTGGTTCCCCAAGGCCCAGACCCTCATGCCAGGGAGAAGCTGGAAGGTCTAGTTCCTATTTACACAGAGCAGCCCCTCAGATCACTAAAGATTTACCTGCACTAATGACTGGCCTCTTTGCCCCTTCTGATCTGTAAATTCTAGGGCAAATAGAGCTATGTCCCAGCTCTGAGCATGACTTCATCTATACGGTAACAAAGAATTCATCTATATAGTCACAAAGAAGCAGGGTACATCTGTCAGATTAGACAGCAGGCACGAGACCATAGGGAGAGCTGGAAGAGACCTCAATTTAGTCCTTGAGTAAGTGCCAGATGACACTTATTCCTTTCTCCCTTCCCACCTGCCACTGCTTCCTTCCCGCTGCCTACATCTGAAGCTCTGTGGGCCAGGAGTACCCTTTGGTATGGCTGTCCCAAAGGCCCTCAGGCTAAGTACTACTACTCCTTTTCTAAATAAACTTTTTATTCCTTGAGTGGGAAGTTTGCATGGGCACCCATATCTCAGAAGAAACTCTGGGTGGGTGTCCTGGCTATCCAAGGCTGCTAATCTGGGGGAGAGGAGAGCCAGGGCAAAGAAGGTGAGCACTTGCAGCCTCGAGGCTACATGTGACCCTCTAGGTCCTCAAGGGTGGCCCTTTGAATCCAATTGTTCTGTGAAGTTTGGATCCAGTCAAAGGATGTGGCCTTGAGGCTGCAGGCTCCCCACTTCTCAACCAGAATATGTACAGAAAGGTGATCAAGCCCTAGGCCAATCCTCTTGGCTAATTCTTCCAACTGGGTCGTGAGGCTCCATGCTCTAATTTGAAGCTGATTCCTGCTACACTACTTCTTCCCTTTCCTATTATCTGCTTTTTGCTCCATTAGCCTGATTTGGGAGTAAATCATGGTAGTCTGTCTCTCAGTTCCCATGCCCATGGGAAGCCAGGCTCTTCAGACCACAAGGTGGCTTACCTGAATTATAAGCCCAGGATCTAGGAAGAAAGAAAAATCCTCGAAAGCTCAGCAAATTCAAACCCACAAAGAGATAGGCCAGAGTCACCAAGTTCTTAGATCTATGGGTCATTCTCATTTGTATGGCTGTTTTATTTCTTCTGTCTCCAACTCAGGAGATATGTCTTGTCACTGGAGTCTGTTCTTTATGCAGGTATGGAATCAAACAGGATCCCCAGGGAAAGAAGGAAATTGGAGGCAACAGTTAAGTCTGAGCACAGGGGTCACATTTGTTGACTTAGGTGTTGTTTATACAATGAAACAGATGGTTGAAAAGCAATAGATGAAAGCAAGATTTCAAACTAGAGAATGGGATATTAAAGACCATCTCTAATCCAACCCCATCACTGTACAAATGGGAAACCAATAGGAAGTGACTTAACCAGGTCAGAGGTGAAAAAACGGCCCCGCTGGAACTTTAGACTCCCAGACTAGTGCTATTCTTTTTCCTATCTCCAGAGACAAGACCAGCCAAAGAGCAAAGAGCATCCGCTAATTTCTGAGGAGAGGAAGGGAAGAGGCAAGGGAGGCTTCCAAGTCACTTACCTGTTGACTAACAGGAAGTTCCCTATGAGGCACAGAACAGAGGGCACTGTTGAGGCGATGGAGATGTAACTCTCAAAATAGTTCTGTAAACAAAGAAATCAGAAAGTGGGTAAAACTGTAGGAAGGGAGCTTGAGTCAGGGACTTGAAACAGATACCTATCCCTTTTCAAGTGAGGTTCCAGTTATTCCATATCCCTCTTAGATTACCGGGCACAGGAACGAATGAATGAATGAATGAATATTTATTAAGTACTTACTATGACAATGAAGTGAAATCAGTGAGATTAATGGCACTTTCCCTAGCTCCTTGCTAGGGCAAAATGAAATTGTTTGACTACCAGATTTTTGTAGCTCAAGACCCTTCTCTCTCTCACATTCTCAGTGACCCAATCTGTCCCCACCTTTCCCAACCTGTGGACAGTTTGAATGGATGAGTCCTGAGGCAATGGGAAAGTAAATAGAGATGAGATGAGAACCATTTGTGGGGAGGTCATAGTGCCATGGTGTGCTGTAGATACATTTGGAGTTCTGGGTTGCCATATTCCCAACACTCTGGCCCACCTCTTCCTCCCAGCAAACTCAGACTCCTGCTTCTTGGAGCCCTGGGCTCTGAGAAGGTGAGCTTTCACCTGAATATGCCTGGAACCAGACCACTGGCCATTTTCCAGCCAGCTCCACACCTCTAACTACCCCTCCCACTTCTAGCTTCTCTCTGCATTGTCTTCCCCTACTACAGGGTAAGCTCTGAGGGTAAGGACCAGCTTGCTTCCTTATAGTTCCATCATCAGCATGTAACAGTGGCAGGTATACAGTAAGCACTTAATAGATGCTCTATCTTCATTCATTCCTGAGCCTCACATCCTAGGAGAAACATTGAGAGACTGGAGAATAGTTAGAAATGGATGACCAGGCTGATGAGGGAACATGAAATCCTAGCACAGTTGAAGGAAGCATCAGCTCCCACCCCAAGGAGATGATAAGCTCCTTGAGGGCAGGAATGATTCTATTCTGGTCTTCATCTATCCCTATCCCATTGTATGGTGCCTTGCACACAAAAGAATCATAGATCCTGAGTTAGAAGGAACTTCAGAGGCCACTTAGGCTAAATTCTTCATTTTACAGATGGGAAAATTGAGACCAAAAAAGATGAAGTAACCAGTAGAAAGCATCAGAGGTGGCTTCTGAACCCAGGGCCTTTGACCCCAGAAACCAGGGCTCAGTCCACTGACTTCAATCATTGTTTCTTAAATTGCAAAGAGAATAAATCCTTAATTTTTCCAGGTTTGGGGGAAAGATGGAACATTCTGAATATAGTCAGAACTAGGGATTCTCATTCCTGGGAAAAATTCAGGGAGGGGGGTGGGAAGTGGAAATAGAAGCTACACAGTCTGATTTTGGGGACAGTTGTGCTGGGAAAAGGGGAGCCATTTCCATCATTCTGAGAGGCTGGACTAGACCCCCATGAATGGTGAGGGAGAGGTAGATCCCATGAGTAGGGCACCACAGTGCTGGGATCCTGGGTATTCTGGACATAAGTGGCCAATACCTTAGATGCTGGTGCTATAAGAAAAATCAAGTTGTCCACTTTGCTATCACCAATCTAGCCCAGTTTTCTAAGGTGAGCAGTCAACTGTGGGCAAAAATTCCAAGAATGACCCAACAATTGTTGTAGCTCAACCAAAGGTCTCACACATAGCTGGGAGCTGCTAGAAATGTGGCCTGTTTTTTTCCCTGCTGGGAAACTTTGTCCAGCTGCTGGATTCACTCTTTCAGTGGGGCTGTTATATAAGGTCAAAACCAGGCTGCAATAGCAGTGTGGCCAGTCGGGGCCAGGCTGATACCAAAGTGCATTTTCCTGGAGTCAGCAAAAGGCAGAGTGGCCAAAGAAGGGCATGTGAGATGGCAAGCTGCTCGTGTCCTTTCAGTGAGAATGACAGATGCCACAACAGCCCAAGGGGACATCACGACCCAGTACACACAACAGCCAGATGATTATTAGGGAGGTCAGGCTGCGGCTTGATGAGCCCTGATGCTGAGCCAGGTCATATCCCCCCATCACCTCTGCCAGTGAAGTTAACTCTTTTAACAAACTCCCTTCTGCTCATATCTTTCCAGGCTCTCCCCTCTCCTGCAAAGAGTGAGCCATCCGTTGCTTACTGATTTTAAAATCTTCAGCATTTTCAGGCACTGTGCACTAGCATGATTGCTCCAGCGAGTTTTAGAAACAATAAGTTAGTGGGGGATTGGATAGTCCCAGGCACTTAGGTGCTGGAGGACCCTTAGGTGCCCAGGCAGTGTCAGCTGGGACTGAGCTGGGCATAGTTGGCTGATCCCTCTAGGCTGACCTTTAGGGAGGATTCCTCTGGCATCAGAGTAAAAATGAGCAGACCCCCCTCTACTAGTTTTTTTGCAGACTCAGACACTAAGGGCTGGGCAGGTTAAGTCACATGTTGAAGGTAACACTGGTAGGCTAATATCAGGACCAGGATTTGAACCCAGGTCCTCCAGATCCTCCAAATCCAGAGTCAGTATTTTTTTTCTGTGTTTCCCACTGCCTCTCTTCTGAACTGCCTTGTCCTGTCCTCAGTAGTAACCGATCACTGTCCTCCATTCAGTTCTCCTGCATAGACACAAAGACCTGAGCTCCCCTGAGGCTTAACTTCTCTGGTCTAAATCAACCAGCCTTTGCCACAGCATGATTTCCCAAAACATTTTATAACCTTTGGAAATGGTATGTGCTCAATGGAAAAACCAAGACACCCAAGAGTTTTGGGGCTGCCGAACCACAAAATCCCTTGATGTGTGCTCAGGGGGAACAGAGGCCTTCTATTACTGGCCCAAACAGAAGGAATCAATCAGGATGGCAAAAACACCAAGCATCTCCTTCCCCTGCTCCCATCCTTGGCATTTGTTCTCACACCTCTGATTCAAGATTAGACAAATTTGTTTCCTGTCCAAGGGACTGAACTGGGCACACAGTTTCAAAGACAGGTTTAAATGTTTCAGGTTTTAAGAAGAGGAGGAAAAACAATAAAAAGGACCAAAGAAGGCATTTTGCTGTCATAAGGAGACTGACTGCCAAGTGCAAATTGTGTCTCAAATAATGGCCCCTAAAGGTCTATAGAAAGATCTGAAAAGACTTTCTGGAAATGTTCAAAGGAAGAGCTGGATTGGAACAGATTCAATGGCCTTGCATTTGGCTACGGTACTTTATAAGGTGGATCTCCATCCCTCACTCCCCATTCAAACATTTATGAAGCACCTACCATGTGCCCAGCATTGTGCTAAACACTTTACAAATATCATCTTATTTGATTCCCACAACAACCCTGGGGAAGTACTGCTACTATTATCCCCATTTTATAGATGAGGAAGCCAAGGAAAACAGATTTTATGACTTCCCCAGAGTTACACAGCTATGAAGTGTCTAATGTCAGATAGGAACTCACATCCTCCTAACTCCAGGTCCAGTGCTCTGTCCACTGCGTGATGTGCAGAGGAAATCAAGTCCAAGCCAGCATGGGTATATAGTGCTGGTGAAAATGCCCAAAGGAACCTCTAGAGGTTCAGAGGAGGGTCTGAGAACTTGATGGAGGGAAATGGCACCTTGCTTTTTACTCAACTCAGCCTGAAAGGCTTGGCCTTCAAGTATTTAAAAACATGATTCTGAGAAGAAGCCCATAGGCTTCACTGACCTGACTGCACAAGGGGACCAGGATATGAAACAGTGAAGAATCCTTGCTCTCTCTGGATCCCCACTTCCCCGATAATTCATTGTGTGGGGTCATCAACTGCTAACTTCTTTTCAACTGTGGCTGGAAAATGTGAAGCTTTTTGAACAAGAAGAATGAAATACATTACAGTAGTAAGACGGAGCCCAAAATACCCAATATGAAATTGCCAGGCACTGTGGAAACCTATAATATGTAGCCATGGCCAGTTACTACACATTTTGGTGAGTCCATGATCATACTGTCAGTCAATATGTCCTTCAGTGGGTTTGGGCTCTCACCAGAGCGGGTATTCCCTTTCCAGATATTGCTGGAAATTTATCTAACAATAATAAAATAGTTACCATCTGTTTCACTTTTGCAAGTTTGCTAAGCCCTTTACAAATATCATCACACTTGATTCTCAAAAAAATCCTGGAAAGTAAGTGCTATATCATCATCCTCATTTTTACAGATGAGAAAACTGTGGTTAAGAAAAGACTTGTGACTTGCCAAGGGTGACACATCTACTAAGCATCTAAGGCAAGGATGTGGTCCTTCCTCACTATTACTTAGAGCACTGGAGTTAGGAAACCTTGAGTTCTAATTCAGCCTTGGACATTTACCAGCTGTGTGATTCTGAGTAAGTTACTTAACCTTTGTCTTCCTCAATTCCCTTATCTGTAAAATGGGGATAATTAGAGCACCCAACTCCCAAGGTTGTTGTGAGGATAAAATAATACTTGTAAAACACTTTACAACCTTAAAATGCTATATAAATACTACTATTGTCATCAAGCTGTCACATAGCAAAAAAAAAAAAACTCTACCATCTAACATAACTCTTGTCTGTGTCTTTTGAGAACTCCTTCATAAAGCACTTATTGAAGCTGCTGGAGGTTTTCCTTCTCTTAGTTCTGCATTATTCATTTCACAGATACCAGCACAACCCTCTTGTGTGGTCCCTCTGTCCCTCACACATGCCAACCCACTTCAAGTCGTCATTGGCCACATATTAAGGTTTACCGACACCCACTAGAATCTTCCGTTGTCTTCTGAGTCACCTATGGTTTTGTTTCTTCTCAGATCATACTATTCCATGATTGGCAGTCATAGAGTCCCTGGGGGAATACTGGTGTTAAAAATGAAGGACTTTTATAGGAAGGAGCAGCACGGGTAAGTGAGATAATGCTGGTCAATTTGCCTAGAATGATCCCCAAAGCCAGATGCTTGCTCATGTCCAGCTCTGGGTCATTATTCATCAGCAGTGTCTTTCAGAGACATCAATATGATGACTGATTCAATGGGCTGCCCATTCCATTGCATGTCATCATAATTTGACAAGACATGTTCATCATCCATTTTGTCCAGGGGATTCTCTCTTTTCAAAGAATTTTGAACTCAGTAAGGAATTCATTAATCTCCCATATCCCTATCACTGGGGAACGGATGGAATCTCCATAGCTTCAGCATCAGGCTAAAGCCTGTGGAATAAGGGCCATCATTGAATGCTTGGGCTCATTAACTTTCTCCCCAAGATACAATGGCTGTATCATCTCCCCAACAGGGAGAAATACATGCTTGCTTACAGAGACCACCAGAGAATCATTCTGTCCCAGGGAAAGAGAACACAACTCTACCTGGGCCAGGGGATATGCTGTATTTCTTGAAAATAGGCTGTTTTTTGTTTTTGTATCCCCAGCATTTAACATAGTGCCTAGCACATAGTAGGTCCTTAATCTTGACTAGGGGGAAGATTAATATCCTGGATAATTTTCTAAGAGAATTACTGCCCTAAGCCAGTTTAAATACAACAAGAAGCCCAAAGCTCAGCATTCTTTGGGCTATAAAGACTTTTCAGGCCTTCATGGTGAGGCAGATGGTCCTCAGCAACAGTAACCGACCCTGGGGGCAGATCAGCTGGTGGTCATCTTCGGCAGCCACCTCTGATCCTCTCAGTAGGTCATCAGGTGACCAAGGCCTCTTAGGCTCCTTTCAGCTCTCAGAGTATAGCTATGCTCTATGGGACAGGCCTGACCAGAGAAGACATGTGAAGGCATAGATCTAGTTCTGCCATTTCAAAAGAACAAAGAAGATGAAAAGAAGGACACTGTGGGAAGGGGAATCATTTTCAGAAGAAGCTATTACAATTCCTCAGGCCCACTAGGCTGGTTCCCAACAAACCAAGAAACCCAAAGGCAAGGGAAAAAAACCATGAGTTTCAAAATAAATACTGTCAAGGAATGCATGATCTCCTCCCCACGACCCAAATTTCATCCTGAAAACTTTCTTATTTCTAATATAGGAATGTTAGTCCCCAAAGTTCACAACCTCTGACTCTACACAACCCCATTTGGGATTTTCTTGGCAAAGATACTAGAGTGGATTGTTGTCATTTCCTTCTCCAGCTCATTCGACAGATGAAGAAACTGAAGCCAACAGGCTTAAGTGACTTGCCCAGGGTCACACAGCTAGTAAGTCTCTAAGGTCAGATTTGAACTCAGGAGAATGAGTCATCCTGACTCCAGATTGGGTCATCCATTCATTGTGCCACCTAGCTGCATTCACAACCTCAGTCATCCTCAACTCTTCCTTCTTTCTCATCCTTTTACAGCCAGTCTGTTGCTGAGACTTATCAAGTCTACCTCCAATACATTTCTCACATCTATCCTCTACTCACCACTCCCTTAGCCATCAGCCTACCTTAACCCCTGGACAAACCTCAGAGGCCTTCCTGGTTCTAGCTCTCCCCTCTCCAATACATCCTCCACATGGCTGCTCAAAAATTTCAGTGGCTTATGCATACCCTTTGACTTAGCAATACCACTACAAGATCCATATCCCAAAAGAGATTAATAAAACAGGAAAAGGACCTAGGTGTACAAAAATATTTAGAGCAGCTCTTTTCTGGGGGTAAAGAATTAGAAATTGAGGGGATGCCCATCAATTGGGAAATGGCTGAACAAGTTGTGATATGTGATTATGATGGAATTTACTGATGTGCCCTTTTACTTCTCTGGTAGAATAGTAGCTAATAAATGGATAAGAAAAGTGAGACTGAGAAAGCTGATTTGTTTAAGGTCACAGCAAGGAGGTGAAGCCGCCTTAGTTCAGCTTTAAAGGATGCTAAGGATTAAAAGAGGTGAGACATAAGGAAGGAGTGTCTTCCTGGTATACGGAATAGGAAGTTGTACAACAAGAAATGATGAGCAGGATGCTCTCAGAAAAACCTGGGAAGACTTACATGAACTGATGCAAAGTGAAATGTACTGTGTGCAAAGTAACTAATATTGTAGGATGATCAGCTGCAAATGACTTAACTATTCTCAGCAATACAATGATCCAAGACAACTCTGAATGACTTATGATGAAAAATGCTCTCTCCCCAGAGAGTGAAATGATGGTGTCTGAATACAGATTGAAGCATACTTTTTTTTATTTTATTTTTCTTGAGGTGCTTTTTTGTCTTGTCTATGTTTTCTTTCACAACATGATAATTATGGATATGTTTTGCATAACTACACATGTATAACCTATATAAAATTCCTTACCCTCTCAATTGGGGCAGGGGGTAGGGAAGAAGGAAGGGAGATAATTTGGAACTCAAAGTTTTAAAAATGAATGTTAAAAAATTGTTTTTAAATGTAACTGGGGAAAAATAAAATACGAAATAAAAGCCTAAAAACCTAAGTGGTTCTCTATTGCCTTTTGGACAAAATTCAAATTCCTCATCTTGGCATTTAAAGACTTAGGCTCTCATCTATCTTTCTAGACTCTACATTCTGGGCAAACTGTTCCCTATACCAGGAAGACATTCCTTCCTTATGTCTCACCTCTTTTAATCCTTAGCATCCTTCAAAGCTGAACCTCCTTGCTGTGACCTTAAACAAATCAGCTTTCTGAGTCTCACTTCTCTTATACATAAAGTAGTTACCACTCTACCAGAGAAGTAAAAGGGCCCATCAATAAATAAATTTCCAGGTAATTGGAAGAGATAGTTGCCTTCCTCCTCAAATTACATGTTAATTTACTTAGTGATGTGTCCTTCTACTTCTCCAGCAGAATGGTACCTACTTGAGGGCAGGAAACATTTTCCACTTTTTCTATGGCTTCCCAATGTTTTATGCATGGGAAGTGCTTAAATAATTGTTGACTTGAAATTGAACTGTCTCAGCTGCTGACAGGGGGAGGGTTTGTTGAGCCCTGAGCACAGTACATTTCAAAGTCAAATAGAAGTTATTTTTGGATTACCCAGTGTTTTTGGATTATTCATGCCAATGCTCCCCTCACTGGCACTAATGACTGAGGGTTGATTGTAGGGTTTCTTTTGGTATTTATCCCTCAAGACACCCTGAGGGATTGGTCAGTGAAACTACCCCTAAGGTATAAAGAGAAACACAGGGACCCAAAAGAATAATGACCTGCTCAAGCTGCAGACATAGAAAACCAGGAGGAATAATGAGGAAAATAGCATCGCCTTGGTGAAAATGGACAGTCCAGGTGGTCAGTTAGAGGCAGGTATGATTGGAAGGGAAGGATAATGAGTCAGTCAGCAATCAGCATGAAGGAGGCTGATGAGTCATAAGGGCTTCATCTCTGGTTCCCCAAGATAAATCTGTTCTCCCATGAGTCTCAGACTCATAGACAGGGGGTGGCAGGGGCTGGTCATTCTAACAGCTTGGCAATTCAATGCCTTTACAGTTCGGCTCCAGGCCATCTTCCCAGACCTATTACATATCACTCATCTTGCCTACACACACACACACACACACACACACAATCTTGCCTACACACACACACACACACACACACACACACACTTCAACACATCACCTAACCTGTATGGGACTCAATTATCTCATCTGGAAAATGAATGAGGAAGATTCTGAGAAGATAGTAGAGTAGGTCAGAAAACTTTCAGCTCTCCAAATTTCCTCCACAAAAACAAAAAAACCAGAATATTGCCTCAGAGGGAACACAGAGCAGCAGAAATAAACACAAGTTGAGATGAAGCAGTGTCCTCCTAAGACAACATGAGAAGACCCCAGGAAAGATGACCTCCAGGGGAGGAAGTTGGGCCTGAGTGAATTGCAAACACCTTCAGGAGTGCAGAATCAACAAGTATTGAGGCAGCTGGGATTAGGAGGGATCAGGAACTTCCACCTTATAGATGGATGGTGAAGGCAGAGGAGAAGCCTGAAAGACCTTCCACTATGGAAGAACACCAAGCACAGCTGTGATAAGCAGACTTTTCTTGGGCTATGGCCATGGGAGGAGGAGATAGCACATGCCTGGTGAGGGTAGTAGCAGAGGGGTGGGGACCTGCTGGCTGTGGGCACTTGAAGGAGAGCAGAGACCTTGGTTTCAGTTCCAGGGCAGACAGGACCACTGTAGTTTTCAGCCACCTGCGGGACCACAAGGAGCAAGAGTATTTGTGGAACAGCATGACTGGGGGCCCTAGCTGTGGTTTAGAAAGGAGAGCCCAAAGTTGGGCCCCAGGGAAGACCTCAGAAAATAACAGTAAGAAGGACTTGAAGCTTGGTGCATCATTCCCTGTATCTCAGGATTAGAATATGATTATACTATTAGCTGCTAAAAATAAAATAAAACAAAATAAAAATGACTAAGCAAAGGAAAAATAACCCAACCACAGATAGATGCCATGGGGACAGAAAATATCTGTGTTTCTTTCAAAGGAAGATAACAGAGCAAAAAACAGTCACTCCTGTTTCAATGAGAAATGTCAAATGGTCCCAAGTACAGGAAGAGTTCTTGGAAGAAGTTTATTTTTTTTTTTGATAGTGTAAGTATCATATTTTATTGGGGAGGAAATTCCAACTGAGAGAGGTTAAGTAAATTATTCATTTTCATTTTGGCTTTTAAAGCCCTCCCTAACCTGGCCCATTCCTACTTTGCTAGTCTTATGATTCATGGTGTCCCTGCCCCCTGCCTAAAGGCTCTCCTCTGGACTCTCCTGGCTTTAGAGTGATTATTAGTAGTAACTGTTGCTCTTTCCCTCCCAGCCTGATGTCTTTCTTTTCCTTGCTTCTTTAAAGGAGCCATGTCCTGACTAATTCTTTTTTTTATTATTATTTTATTTTTTTTCTGCGTTCTACAATCACTTCCATATAACTTAGATTTTTTTCCCTCTCTTTCTCCCTCCTTCCCCCCTCCCTCCCCGTGACGGCATACAATTTCTACACATACACTTAGAAGAACTTTAAATACAAGACTTTAAAAATCAAATAAGAGAGATAGAGGGGAAAATTTTGAAAAAAAAATGACCAATCCAAAAAAATTATGAAAAGAAAGTCAACCAACTTCAAATAGAGAGTCAAAAATTTCAGGAAGAAAATAATTACTTAACTCTAGAATTGGACAGGAGGAAGCTAAGAACAAAGAAATAGTAAAACAAAATTAAAAGAGTGAAAAAATAGAAGAGAATATCAAACATCTCATCAGAAAAACAAGTGATCTGGAGAACAGATCAAGAAGGAGACATAATATGAGAATAGTCAGACTACCTGAAAGATGCAATAAAAAATTATATGGATATATAATCATATATCCACTATAATGGATATAATATTATAAAGAATTATCAAGGAAAAGTGCCCTGAAGTTCTAGAACAAGAAGGCAAATCAGAAATAGAAAAAAATCCACTGATAATGACCTGAAAGGCATCCCAGGAGGAAAACTTACAGGAATATCATAGTCAAGTTTCCAAGCTCCCAGGTTAAGGAGGAAATGTTGTAACTAACAAGAAAAAAACAAAAATTTAAATATCATGGAGCTACAATAAGGATTACACAAGACCCAGCAGCTATTACACTGAAAGACTGTAGGTCTTAGAATACTGTATTTCCTAGAGCAAAAGAGCTGGAGTTATGATCAAAGGTAAATTACCAACAAAGTTAAGTGTAATCCTGAAAGGAAAAAAATGGATATTTAATGAACTGAGAGACTTTCAGGTATTTGTAACAAAGACAACAGAATTTAAAGGAAAATTCAACATATAAAATCCAGAAGAAATCTAAGGTAAACATTAAAGACCAATTATAAGGGACTCAAAAGGTCAAATTGTTACTTCTTATATGTGAACATGTTAGCAGGACATTTACAAATATCATTATTATTTGGGGCATTTGGAAGAAAGGCTTTGTATGATATGTATGATGAGATGATTCTCTAAAAAATGAAACTACATAGCGAGAGATAAAAAGAGGCATAAAAGAAAAAATGCCAACGGAAGAAACGAGTGGGGGGAAGGTGAGTAGTATTGGAAACTTACTCTCATTGGGACTGAGTTAAAGAGTGAACAACATATACATACATACGCATACATACATATATACATATATGTGTGTTGTATGTATAATATCTATCTATATATCCATATCTATATATCTATAGTTATAGATTTATCTTCTAAATTTGGAAAGAAAGGAGAGGGCAAGGGGATAGGCTGGGGAGAGGATAAAGGAGGGACTCTTGGAGGAGTAGATTAAGGAACAGGAGAACAAGGACAAGCAGGTAGAAGTAATGTAGAGGAGTGAGGAGGGATAGGGTAAATAGGGTGAGCAGGACAGTGAGCAAAAATAGGAAGGAGGAAAATACACAACAAGTAATTAACTTAGAATGTGAATGGGATGAATTTACCCACAAAATAGAAATAGATAGTAGGTTAAAAAATTGAATTCAATAATATATTGCTTTCAGAAAACAAAATAAAAATAAGAGATACACACAAAGATAAAATAAAGGGCAGGAGTAGAATTTATTATGTAAAAAAAAGGCAAGGATAGTAATTATGATCTCGGACAAATTTAAAAGTAAAATAGATTTAATCAAAAAGGAAACTACACTATGTCAGCCATATTATTCGATATTGTTTTAGACCACTTAAAAATAACTGTACAGTATAAAATACCTGAGAGTATAACTGCCAAAACAGACACAGGAAATATATGAACATAAACATAAAACATTTTTATACAAATCAAATCAGATCTAAATAAATAATAAGTAATATTTATTCTTCATAGATAGGCAAAGTCAATACAATTTTTTAAAATGACAATTCTTACCTAATTAATCTATTTACTTAATACCATCCCATTTAAATTACTAAAAAAATTATCATACTGAGTTAGAAAAATAATAACAAAGTTTGTTTGGAAGAATAAAAGATCAGGAATTTCAAAGAAATTAGGGAAAAAAGATATAAAGGGAGTAGATTTAGCAATATCAGAACTTAAACTGTACTATAATACGAGAGCACTGTGGAAGTGTAACATTGATAATTTTGATTATTTAAAATTAACATTTTCTGGTATAAATAAAAACCAATGTAGCCAAGAACAGAAGGAGTTCAGAAAATGTGGAAATAACTTTCATAGACAATCTCTCAGATAAAATTGTGTTGTAATATTGTTGCGGTGCTGGGAATGATGAGCTGGTTGATTTAGAAAAATATGGAAAGACTTGGATCTATAAAAGAAGATCTATTCACCTTCAGAGAAAGAGAAGTCAAGTGAAAATAAGAATAGAATGGTATTACGTCTATGTGTATGAGTGTCTGTATATATATATATGTGTGTGTGTGTGCATATTTATAGATATATATGTATATGTGCATTATATATGTGTGTATTACACATACGTCTTTTTATTTATATATCTACATCTCCATGTTTACTTGTAACCTTCTTTAAAGCAATAAAAGGGGAAAAAATAAGTTAAAAGTGCATAGCAGAGAACAAAAGAAAAACAACAAAGAAGCAAAGAAACAAAGAAGAGCTGATCAGCTTTGAAAACCATATGTAGTATTTATGGAAACTTATTTTTTATATTGCATCATCTCTTATATTCTGCTGTGTACATGGCAACTTTTTTTCTTTTCTCATTCTCTATTTAAGTTTAAAATAAAATTTTAAAATGACAAAAAGAACAATTTTAAAAAATGAATGAGGTGGATTTGATGGTGTCTAAGGTCCCTTTCATTTTCCTGACTAGGATTCTCAAAACGACCTTGACATATGACCCAAGACAAATGCCTCAGATTCCTTACCCACCAAAGCGTGCATCCACTCTTGTTTTCATCTTTGCCAGGATGGCTGCTTTTCTATTTATAGTATTTTGACTGGGGCTGGGTCACTTGTGGAATCTGTTTCTTTCTTCAGCCCTGGGCAGGCTCTATCAAACCCCTGCCACTCGTTCGGTTCAGTGGGAGGTTTTCAGGGATTCTGAGGCCACCAGTCCTCAGACACCCAAGAAAAAAATCACGTTCTCAGGTCAATTCCATGGAAGACAAACAGGAAGGATTTATTACCATTTTGAATATCTCAAAGAAAAGCTGCTAAAATAATTATCCTTCTTTCCTTCTCTTCCAGTAGTTTTAATCTAATTTCTTTGCCAATATCTACCCTCCTATGATGATACCCTGAAAGGACAAGGTATTATCTTGCATTTTCAATGCACCGGTTTCCTGAGGGAGACTAGCAGGCCAAAGGTCATCATTTGTCATACCTCTGAAAGAACAATCATACTTGACTTTGTATTGGAGATTTCAAAGGTTTTCACATATGTGAAGTCATGCGATCTCTTAGACTATGAGAGCTAAATGTATCTGAGAGGTCCCATGACCTCTTCAGGATTCAGTTCCCTCATCTGTAAAATTAGAATGTCAGACCACATGGTCAGGGGAGGAAAAGAAGAAGCATTGATTAGGCGGCTGCTGTGTCCAGGCACTGTTCTAAGCACTTCTCTAACATCACCTCATTTGATGCTCACAACAGCTGTGCGCAGTAAATATTATTATTGGTATTTTACAGTTGAGGAAACTGAGGCAGATACTGGTTAAGTGACAGTGCTCAAGGTCGCAGATTCTATGTATCTGAGGATGGATCTGAACTCAAGTCTTCCTGACTCCAGATCCAGTACTCTACTCACTTCACCATTTAGCAGCCTAGATCTAGGGCTCCTCCCAGCTCTACATCTATGACTAGCCTAGGAGACAGCAAGTGCAAGGGAAAGAGCTCTGGAAGAAATGGGTTCACATTCTACTTTCCCAATTTACTACTTGTGAGACATGAAGATTGTCACATATTTCTTGGCCCCAGACCAGTTGACCTGTAACATCCCTTCCAGTTGCTGTGATCTCTCATTTTACAGATAAAGAAAGTGTAACCCAAATCCATTATGGTGTTTACTCAAGACCACACATACAGCTGGTAAGCTAGTGGCACAGTCAGACTAGAACCCAGAGCTCCTGACTCAACTAATCCATATCCTTCCTGGGGGTGGGGGGGCGGTGCTCAGACATCCAGCCCTATCCAGAAGACTCCTTGATCTAAAGAGGACTTTGTAAAAACCAGACTATGCTGTCTAAAATTATGGTTGACACTGAACATATTTCCTTTGAGGTACCTTCTTCCCCAAAAGAAAGGACCCAGTTCAGCCAGGAACTGACAGGCTTCCCTGGCCCCTACCCCTACAGACTTCTTCTCACTGATATCAAAAAGCCATGACCAAGAGGTAAAAGGCTTCCTGCCTTGAGGATCATAGGTTTAGAGCTGGAAGAGACCTTAGAGTCCCTCAAGTCCTACATTTGTTTTTAACTTTTTTACAGATAAGAAAACTAAGGCACAGAAATATTAACTGATATGCCTGAGGTCACACAGACTCCCAATCTAGGACTCTTTCCACTGGACCACATTGTGCAATGCTTTGTAAATGTTTCTTTATTCCTCTTGGTTTGAGTTCCCTTTTTACATTAAAAAAATGTGTCTACTTTTGGAGACCACTTAGAACTACCATAATGGTCTGCATAGAGGCCCCTCTCCCAAAACTGGCTCACAGAAAACTCGAGAGAGATCAATGAGCAGACCCCAAGTAAGAGAATGCTGACCAAGGCAATGATGCCAAAGAAAATAATGGGCGGGTGGGGGGGAATGGATCAAACATTTATATGAAAAACCCATTGCTAAACCTTTCACAGGAAACAGAGTTTTCATGTGGCAATTTTGGATAATTATTCTTCAATGTATACCTAGACCTTATTTTCCTTTCAATGAGATCTCATTTTAGGAGGGCAGCTTCCATCTGGTCCTCGAATGTAATGAAAGCCTTTCCATTCATACAGAATGAACAATGTTAAACACAACTAAACACAAACATTCATGAAGCACAGTGAAAGGAATCCTGGATTGGAGCCAGAGGACTGGGTTGGAATTTCCCTGGGGAAGTCACCTAAGCCTTCTATGCCACATCCAAAAAGAGAAAGTCAGGCTAAGTGACTCAGCTCTTAGGAAACCTCTAAGGTTTGTTCCAATTTGTGAGTACTTCGAACTCTCCAAAATCTCTCTCAGTTAATGGTGTGCTCCTCAGGAACGGCCCTTGTTATGGAAATATTAGAACATGCCTGGCACTAATCCTAGGGATAGGCTCTGCCCTAGGGGGCCTCCTAATGCTTTACTACTGAAAAGTGATTGCCAGATTACCAGGGTCATGTCTATGGTACAATCTGTATGGGATGCTTAATACATTTAAGATACTGAGGAAGGAATTCGTTTTCATTTCCAAAACTCCAGCCCTGCTCATGGATGTCGGGGGAAAAGGAGTGACTCATTTTCAAACACAATTTAAAAATCCACTAAAGCCAGCTGGCCAGATTTTAGTCCCATTTTATGACAAGGAACATTTCCTCTCCTCCGCCATGCTGAGACCTTGTGTTAAGGGTCTTCTCCAGAAGAATTTAATTCCAGGATTGGAGGCCAGGTAAAGAGGTTTGGGGAAGGAGGTGGCAGGTCTGAAATTAGCCAGTTTATCTCTGGCAGACCCCAGTTCGGCTTTCTATCCATTGAATGCCATTTGGGCACTTTTTAGAAACTGTAGCAAATGAGTCATGAGCTGCAGCAGATTCGGGCCCCCGAGCCTCGGAGTGGTTTCTGCAAAAGACCTTTTGTTTAGCTGCCGCCTTGAGACCTCCACAGCAAAGGCAGCTGGGCTCCTGCTGAGTGAAAAAAAGCAATTCCAGCCGGGGGTGGCGGCTCAAGGCAGCAGAGCATTACCTGGATCACAGGGGCATGAAATTAGCAGCAGCAAGCAGGCTGGAGCCAGAAAGAGTTCGTGGCAGCAAACTTGCTTTTGGAGAGCCAAGCCCTCTGCTGCTGATGACACTGCAAACGGGGTGCCTTCTCAAGGCAAGGGATGCCCAGCTCCCCTGGCAACTGAAAATGGTTTGGATGCCATGCCTAGAGAATCATAGGATCAAAGACTGAGAGTGGGAAGGGTCCTTAAAGGTCAA
The DNA here is from genome assembly GCA_028658325.1 of Potorous gilbertii. Taxonomy (NCBI): domain Eukaryota; kingdom Metazoa; phylum Chordata; class Mammalia; order Diprotodontia; family Potoroidae; genus Potorous; species Potorous gilbertii. Next base: position 501,947,861 of record CM053769.1, on the reverse strand, counting down.
GTGAATTCCTTCATCTTTTTTAACAGATGAAGAAACTGAGACTTGGAGGGTTAAGTGATGAGGTGACAAAGTCACAGGTAATATGGGGGCAAAATGGGCTTGAATGCAAGTTCTTTTCCTCCAAATTCAGCACAATGATGCAGTGGGAGGGGAAGCTTGGGTGGGGGGGATGAGAATTGACCAGAGAAGGCAAAGGGCTTGTGTAACACCAGGAAATGGGGAGCAGAAGGGTCACTGGGGCTGCAGTACAATGCAGGTAGGATGAGCCCAGAATTAGAAAAAGCTGAGTTCAAACACTGCTCCTCTGATCACGGACAAGTCAGCCTAACTTTCTGAGTCTCCACTGCCTTATCTATAAAGTGAGCATCTTAAGCATCCATAGGATGAGGCAGCATCATGGATGGAAAGCTGACGTGAAGAGCCAGGAGGACATGGGTTCAAGTCCCACCTCAGACTGGTGGTATCGAGTCACTGAAACTCTCAGAAGACCAGGCAGCGCTTTAAGCCAAGAAGTCCAAAGAGAACTGCCAATCTATAGGGGAAGTGGGAGTTTCTTCACTGGGGTCTCCCTACAAAGAGAAAATTATAGATAGACACACACACACATACACACACACACCTCAAATATGTGTAATACCTCCCTGATGGAGTGGTCATCTCAGTCAAATGAAATCTTTTCTGTAAGATACTTGACAAAATCACATAAATGTCTGTGGCCCATTAACTGGACAGGTCCCTGGATTGGGAGACTTAAGGATGAGTCTTAAATCACTAGGCAGGTGTTAGGATCAAAATATACAAGGGTTCCAGAGACCAGGTCTCAAGGGAGGCTGGAAAGACTGAGGCAACTGTCAGAGGCTACCTAACGTTCCAAACTTGATAAACAAGTTGAACCTCAAACATGGATAATTATTAGTAAACGTCAAAACAAGTGACCAATTAACAAGAAACTGTCGATAAGAGTACTAGAATGGTAAATCAAGGCAGAGAGTCAGGGGTCTAAATATACAGCAAGGAATTTGAGATGAAGAAATGAAAAGAGACAGAGGAAAAAAGATGAATTTTATTTATCACAATCAAAGTCAGATTAGAATTTTCAGCCCGGCCATCCATTTCATAGCCAGCCACATTCATCTACTTAACTTACCCAAACCTCCATCAGCCCAAGAATTCTTTTTGTAGACCCTACCTTCATAGGACCCTATGGAAGTTAGGGGTTGATAGGTTTGTTCACAGCCTTTCACTGTGCCCCCATCCTCTTCATTAACCTCCATGAAAGGTACAGGATGGCAAATATAAGACCTTTATCTCTATGAAACAAATCCAGACAGCTCAGAGCAGTTGCTGAGCCATTCATGACTTCCAAAAACTGCTACCTGACAATGATCAAAGAGAGGCCTCAGGACAAAATGTTCTTGTTCTGTCCATTCTTAGAGGGCAATATCTTCTGTCTGAGAGGCAAGCTCCAAGGTAATGGTGGCATCTCCCCAACTGGAGTCTAACCTCCTTGAGAGCAGATTCTCTCTCTTACACTTGTATATTTCATGACATCTTTCACATGTGACTCTTTCTCCTGACTTCCACAGTGGAAAGAGTCAGAGGACCTAGGTTCTGATCCCACCTTTGGCTTCCTACTTCTGTGACCTCTGGCAAGATAACCTCTCCATGTCATTATGTATAAGATGAAGGACTAGATGATGTCTGGAGTCTTTCCCAGATCAAAATCTATGATCCCACAGTCATCGCTTCTCATCTCAATGGTTGCACCTGTCTCTTAATTGACCTCTCAGGTCTCTCCCCAAAGAAGGGGAGAGACCTCTACACCACTGCTTCCCTACTTATAATGCCAGTGACTCTCTGTTGCTTCTAGGAACAAATGAGAACTCCTCTGGTTAGCTTTTAAAGACTCACAATCTGGCCCCAAGCTCATTCTGACTTCATTTAATATTTTTCTCCCTCCCACAGTATTTAATACAGCCAAACTCACCTGCTCTGTTCTTCACACAGGACATTCCATCTCCCATCACTGGATCTTTGTCTGACAATCCTCCATGCCCAGAATTCTCTCCTTCCTCATCTCTACTTCATAGAATCACTCTCTTCCTTCAAGATAAGTTCAAGTAACACCTTAGAGACTTCATAGAATCACTCTCTTCCTTCAAGATAAGTTCAAGTAACACCTTAGAGATGCCAAACTCACAGCCCACAAGGGGCCTAGGAATTCTCTGAACCAGATTAAAATATAATCGGAAAATGTCTATCAAAATAAATAAAAATAGAATGTTGTTCAGTAGTTTCAGTCATGTCTGACTCTTCATGACCTCACTTGAGATTTTCTTGGCAAAGATACCAGAGTGATTTGCTATTTCTTTCTCTGATTTTGCAGATGAGGAAACTGAGGCAGATAGAGGTTAAGTGACTCGCCCAGGGTCACATAGCTAGTAAGCATCTGAGACTGAATTTGAACTCAGGAAAATGAGTCTTCCTGATTCCAAGCCCAGCACTCTTTTTAGCCACCTGACTGCTTCAACATATAATACAACATAGATAATGTTAATTTGTGGTTTTCTAGGTCAGCATGCTACAGGGATTCATTTATATTTGAGTCTGACATCACTGTTCTACATAAAACCTATCCTGATTCAACCTACCCCCCCCAAAAAAATCCTGCTAATGCCCTCCCTCCCTTCTTCCCTCCCTAACTACTTTGTATTTATTCTGTATATAATTCTATATGTATTTGTTGTCTTCAAGAATAAAAAGTAACCTCTCTGAGAAAAGGGATTGTTTTATTTTTGTCTTTGTACCCAGCACAGTGCCAGGTAGAGAGAAACTTAAAATGCTTATTGATTGATTGAGAAATAAAGCCCTGGATAATTAAATCATAATTAAACAAACAACCCTAAAGAAATAAGTTACTTTTTACAAATTCGGTAACTCAGCCTATAGTGGGGTCAGATTTTTTTCCTTCCTCATCTGAAGCCTGGCCTTTGCCAGGCGATTGCAAGCAATCCCAACCATGCAAACCCAACCCCACACTGCACACACAAACACACACACGATCAAAGAGTTTTCATTTGCCACCCAGGCATCTGCATCACAGGTCTGAATTTCTGAATGAATGACTGAGAACACTTTGCTGATGTCTGATGTCTAATCAGAAATAAACAATAGATAAGAAAGAAGTCCAGTCGCCCGGCACCTGTTATACTTTCAGAGGAACTTAACAGAAATTACTCATCTCAGAATTTCCTTGGCTTTGGTTAGAGCCTTTCCACTTACAACTGTTTTATTTCTGTCCCTGTCTCTATCTCTCCCTCTTCCGTATTCTCCTCTGTGTTTGTGTTTCTGTCTCTGTCTCTCTGCCTCTCTCCTTCTCTGTGTATCTCTGTTTCTGTCCCTCTATCTCTGTGTCTCTGTCTCTTTATTTCTCTCTCTCCAACTCTATCTTTGTCTCAGTCTCTCTCTCTCTCCCTCCCTCCCTCCCTCTCTCTCTCTCCCTCTCTCTTCCTCCATCCTCTATCTCTATCTCCCTCTACCTCTGTGTATCTATCTTTCTGTCCCTCTATTTCTCTCTCTTTCTTCCTCTCCATTTTTCTCTCTGTCTCTCTATATATGTCTCTCTCCCTTCTCCTCCCCTCCCCCTCCTCTCCTTCCCTCCCCTTCCCTTCTCCTCTCCTTCCCCCTTCTCCCTCTCTTTCCTCCTCGTCCATCTCATCATGCAACAGTCCCAGAAATAGTCCCTATTATTTCTCTTCTAAGACATAAAGCAGATCCATAAAGCACTTCCTCCCAAACAGTGAGCTTCCAGCATACCCAAAGGATTCTGGGTTGGTGAGTTTTAGTAAGGAACGGGCAAAGACCAAATTAAGCCACGTCTTTGTCCAGGCTGATCATGTAAGTCCCCTTTCCGGCTAATGATTGCAGGTAAAAAAGAGACTTGAGCTTCTCCGCAGAAAGACTCTCATTTGGATTATGTTCTCCAGACACTCGTGATAATCAATCACATAAGAGAAACACTTGAGCAGTTAAAAGCTAAGCCATGTTCTAGTTTTGTAGTGGGAAATCACCTCTGGATTCTGAGGACCTGCCCAAGAAGAAATAAAATCAGAGACAGAAAGGGCAGAGAGATCGATAAGAGGAGGAGGGGGAAATGTGGTGGGGGAGGGAAGGGCAGCAGGGATGAAAATAAAGAGGGAATTAAAGAAGCAAAGACCACAAGAAGCATGACTGACAGCATTTCAAGTGGGCCCTTTCTCTCCCAAGCTAAGAGATCATAAAAGCTCGAAACAGAAAATGCATCATGACTATATTTATTGGGAATGGTATGGTGTGTAAGTCTGCAGCCATGATCAGACAGTAGTTGAGTTAATAAAAGAGAAAGAGAGAGGAGGAGGAGAAGGAGGAGGAGGAGGGGGAGGAAGAGAAGGAAGGAGGAGGAGGAGGAAGAGGAGGAGGAGGAGGAGAAGAAGAAGAAGAAGAAGAAGAAGAAGAAGAAGAAGAAGAAGAAGGAGGAGGAGGAGGAGGAGAAGGAGGGAGAGGAGGGGGAGGAAGAGGAGGAGGAGGGAGAAAAAGAAGGAGAAGGAGAAGAGGAAAAAAAAGGAGAAGAGAAGGAGGAGGGAGACAAAGAGAAAGAGGAAGGGGAAAGGGAGGAGAAAGATAGGAGGAAGGAGAGAGATTGGAGGGGGTCAGAGAGAGGGAAGAAAGGGGAGAGGGGAGAAAGAAGAACAGAGAGAGAGAGGAGAGAGAGAGAGAGAGAGAGAGAGAGAGCAGTTTAATTTTTTCAAAAATAATTTAAAGTAGCCATTGCAGCCTGCTAAGTACTCCTCGATGTTGGAGAACTTTGTCCTGCAGTCCTAGAAGCTGCTTGTAAAATACAGGAGAGAACCAGAACCTGATCCAGCTCCCATCCTGCCTAACTCATGTCCAATGACTTTCCAGAATGTTACTACCTAATATTTGCTGGGGCTGCCCTCCTAGTGAAGACAATCCCACAAGCTCTCAGCATTTCAATTCACATCACATTACCCAGCACACAGTGGGTCACATTTTCTGTGGGCTCTAGTACCCACTGAGATAGTACCCATCTGTGATGATAGGGGTCTGAGCCAAAGCAGCAATGTGGTGCCCATCCCAGCCCTTTCTCCATCTCCCAGAACCCCTTGAGCATCAGGCCTTGAGCATGGAACATGACAAATGTGTTGAGCAGTAACAGAGCCATCTCAGCCTAGTTGACGAGGCATTTGTATTCCCGTCATAAAAACTACTGCCCAGGAAACTGGTCAATAGTGTCCACCATCAATATATCTCATGTTTATATAGTGCTTTGAGTCTGATCCTTAAACAGTCCTGTGATGTAAGTGCTACTACTATCCCCATTCTTTTTGATGAGGAAACCAAGGCTGAGACGTGCCAAGGGTAACAAAACTTATAAGTCTCTGAGTCAAATTCAATTCAGGTTTCAACTTCAATCAATTTGGATTCAAATTCAGGTCCTTCAGATCTCAAGTCCAGCATTCTAAGACATCTGGCAGTCACAGAAAATCCCCAGGGGGTTCTGAAATCCTTAGAATAGTGGCATCCTTATTATAATGTCCACTAGTAGGCAGAGCTGTGGGAACAATTGATAGTATGTGGCCATGGGTAAATTACATCACCCAAGTCTCAGTTTCCTCATCAACCTGTCACATAGAGCTATTTGAGAGTCAAGTGAGAAAACATGTATGAAGCACTTTTAGAGTTTTATAGCATTATTATAATTGCCTCCTCTATGATCTGCATACACCAAATTAACAATAACATATCTCCCCCCACTCCACTAGAGTTAAGCTCCTTAAGGGAGGGGCTAACTGGGTTTTATTTGATGCTCACTTGTTTTTCAGTCATTTCCAACTCTCTGTGATCCCATTTGAGGATTTCTTGGCAAAGATATTGTAGTGGTTTGCTATTTCCTTCTCTAGTTCATTTTATAGATGAGGAAACTGAGGCAATCAGGATTAAGTCACTCACCCAGGACCATACAGCCAGTAAGTGTCTGAGGCCAGATTTGAACTTGGGTCTTCCTGACTCCAGGTCCAGTGCTCTGTCCACTGTGCCTTTATCTGCTACAATGCTGAGAATATTTATTAGGAAGTCCTTTTAATAAATACCTGTGTATTGAATGGTATTCAAAGAGGTCATGAATAGCCAAAGTATCCAGATAATCCTCAAATATTTTTGTTTTTTAATTTTTGATAGTTGTCACAAGCTTCCTCCCCTACTGAGTCATCAACAGGCTAGTTAGAATGGAATAACTTGACAGGTTTTAAGTGTCATTCTCTTTTTATTTCCCTTGCTCCCCTTTTCGGTGGGGATCCTCATGAGAAAGGAAATGGCCAAAAGGGAGCTAGATACTACAGTAGATAAAGTACTAGGCCTAGAGTCAGGAAGATCTGAGTTCAAATCCTGCCTAAGACACTTACTAGATATGTGATATCTTGGGCAAGTCACTTAACCTGTCTGCCTCAGTTTCCTCAACTGTAAGATGTGGATCATAGTAGCATGTACACCACAAGATTGTTATGAGGATCCAATAAGATAATTGTAAAGCATTTAGCACAGTGCCCAACACATAACTGGTTCTTGATAATACTTGTTCCTTCTCCTCTCACCCTCTTACACCCACAGGCCTCATTTGTGCTAGGTTTGTGTTAGGGGTAATTTAATACAACCTACCTACATAGAAATAAACATTGCAATATTCCCAATGAGTGGTCATCGAGGCTCTGTTTGAAGATCTTCAGTGATGGGAAACTCACTGTCTCCAGAGGTGTCTGCTTTCACTTTTGGATAGTTCCAAATGTTAGGAAGATTCTTTGTTTTTCCCTTATCCTGAGTTATAATTCTGCCCCTGTAGCTTCTACTTACTTCCCCTAGTTCCACTTTCTAGGACTAAGCATCTTGAGCAGAGCTGGGCGTATATGGAGTTCAAAATGCACTTTATTGATTGACTGATTAAGCAAAACACACTTAATCCATCTTCCATGAGATAAAACTTCCAATTGAATGTAAGTTGTTTGCCACCAGGGACAGTCCTCTTTTTTGTTATTTGTTTTGTTTTTTTATCTCTAGTTCCCAATATGGTTTTTGGCACACTAGAGGAGCTTAATCAATGCTGGTTCATTGAATGGATGACTGAAACATTTGAAGACAGCTTTATGCTCCACATCCAAGTCTTTTCTTCTCTAAGGAACCTCCCTAGGTCCTTTAACCAATCTTCTTTTGTCATGTTCTCCAATCTCTTCATCAGCCTAATCATTGTCTTCTGGACATTATTGGTTTATAAATGTCCCCTGTAAAAATAGAGTACATGCACTAATGCATTGTTGGTGGAGCTGTGAGTTGGCCTAACCACTGTAGAAAACAATTTGGAGCTATGCTAAGGGTGACCAAAATGTTCATTCACTTTGACTCAGAGATACATCAGGCATAAATCCCAAAGAACATAAATCCCTAGGCATCTAAGTGGCAAGTGGATAAAATGCCAGGCCTGGAGTCAGGAAGACTTATCTTGAGTTTAAATCTGGCCTCAGAAACTTACTAGCTATGTACTGTGCAAGTCACTTAACCTTGTTTGTATCAGTTTCCTCATCTGTAAAATGAGCTGGAGAAGGAAATGGCAAGTCATACTAGTAACTTTGCCAAGATAACCCAAAATAGGGTCATGATGGGTCAGACATGACTGAACCACAAATAAATCCCAAGGGGGTCAAAGTTCTATATGTACTAAAACACTTATAGGCTCATTGCACATGAAAAGTATGCTTGTTGACTAAGGGACAGATAAAAAGAATAGACATTTGAGAAAACAAACATACAACTGATGCGAAGCAAAGTAAGCAAAACAAGGAGAGCAATATATGTAGATAACTGCAACAATGTAAATGGAAAGAACATTAAACAAATCCTTCTTAATTATGAGAGCCAAGCTTGGCTGGGAAGAAAAGATACAACACTGAACAACAGTGAGCTCCGCAAGGAGATGGGAGTGGGTTGGAGGTATGGAGTATGGTGTGCACTGTAAGACAGTTAAAATATTGGTTAGTTCTGCTGAACTGATTTTCTTCCTCTTTCATTTCTGTTCTTTATAAAAAGAGATGGCTCTCTAGCCTGGGGAGGCATCCGTTGGGAGATCAAGGGAAAGTAAGAACAAAAGATGATAAGAAGGGTTTTACTTTTTTAAAGAAGAAATAAAGAAAGAATGAGCCCAACATAATATTTCATAGATGGTCTGACAAGGATGAAGTAGGGCCATACTATTACACCCTTGAATTTGTTTCTGCCTCTTATTCATGCAGCCTAAGATTCTATTGACTCTTCTGCCTGCCATATTCCATTGGACACACATTGATTTTTCCTACCCACTAAAACCTCCTGATCTTTTTTTGTTCACACAAGCTGTTATCTCAGTGTACTTCCCTCTTTCTGTATTCCTGAAATGCACTTTTTTGAGCCCCAGTATAGGACTTTACATTTATCCCTATTCAGTTTCACTGTAATAGATTCTGCCAATTTTTTTTTAGTCTGTCAGGATCCTTTGTGAATCCTATAACTCTCTCATCCAATGTGTTTTCTTTTACCCCATAATTTGATAAGCATTCCACTTAATCCCAAATCACTGATGGAAATGCTTAATAGCACAGAGCCAAGGACAGAGGCCTTGGTTTGGCCAATGGAAATAGTTGTCATTATTAACATTGACTCTTTAATAACTGCTTTTCTAGGTCTGATCATTCAACCAGGTCTGAATTCACATAATATTACTCTTGTTCACCATGATTTTGGGGTATTTTTAAACATTTTATTGATGTTCTTTTTTTCTTCTCTACCCTCGTTCTGTCCTTCTCTTCCTTCCTTCCTTCCCTTTCCTTTCTTTTCCCTCCCTTCCTTCCTTCCTTTCTCTCCACTAACTCATATCATCTCAAATAAAAGCTTTCCCTTGTAACAAACAAATAAAGTAAAGTGAATCAACCCACTGGTCACAACCAAAAGTGGATGTCTCACTCTGTTTGTCTAAGTCAATCACTTCTGTCAACACTTCCCTCAGTAATCTGGGATACTGTTTGCCTACACTTGGTGAACTGAACTTACAAAGGGCAGATGGGCAGAATGTTGGACCATCAAATTCTATTTGCTCTTTCTTTGAATTCTTTGAAATCAGCCCACCCAAAATTTCAAGTGTGTGCCAAACTATACCTGGTTTTCTTTTTTTTAAAACAGGTCTTCCAACCAATTTACTGCTTATTTATTTACTCTTTATTGGTCATCAATAAACTTCGGAGTCAGCGGATTCAAATCAAATCAATATTAAGCACAAATCCAGCTCTATAACTTATTACCTTGTTTGACCCTAATGCATGTGATTCATTGTTCCAACCCAGGGGTGGACCTAAACTGTTAAAGGAGAGGGAGTGCACTACATATCTAGAATCCTTATGGCTCTAAATCTATAATGATGAGATCCCACGATTCTGGATCTAGAATAATCACCATATTGTTCCCTTTGTCTGTTGAATCAAGAATGAATCAATTACGCAGCTTTTAGTTGAGAGAAACTGCAGTATATGTCAAAATAACTAAAGTCTCCCAACATAATTTTCAATTCTTTATGCCAAGGCTATGATTTATTTCATTAACTCCATGTTCATTTCTTCCTTCTGGCCAAGTAATCTGTAGTATATAACCACAACAAAATGGTCTCTATTTCTTTCTCCATTTATTTTTACTCATATGACCTTTATCTCCTTCCCTCTAATTCTTAGACTTCCTCAAATGAATATATTTTCTTATTACACAATGTTATTCCACCACTTCTTTTAATCTATTCTGTGATGTTTGAATGATATATTTTGTAGCCATAGTCAATTCATGAATCCTATCCAAATCTCAGTGATACCTACAAAGCTAAATTTGTTTCCCTACATTAAGATCTATGAGAAGTGGTAAGGCACAGGAGGGCTGGCCTTGGAGTCAGGAAGACCTGGATTCAAATCCTACTTCTGAAACATCATGACTAGGGTACTATGGACAAGTCACTTAATCTTTCCATGGCCCTAAGTAACTCTCTAGGACTATAAGTTGTAAAAGAGGGGCTGACTTGAATTGGTGGAGAACATTTCCACACTAGGCATTCCCTACACTGATAAAAATCCTAAGTCTGGAAGGAAAATATATATTATATATAATATATATACACATATATATATAATATATATACACACACATATATAAAATCTATAAATTATTTGTTATCTACATCTTGTTCCTATATGTGTATATGTGTAAGTGTATACATGTATAGATACATATATAATATAATATAATATATATACTATATCTATGTATATATGTAATTTCATTGCTATCTCTCTTCTTGGAAACTGTCTCCTGTTAATTACAGCTCCTCCCTGTTAATAGTCTTTTTTCTATGTTGAACCTGCTATGCTCTATGTTATGTGGCTCGGCATATTATACAGGCAATTTTCTCCTTCCCCTTCTATTGCCAGTCAAAGTCTTCTTGGTCAGATTCATAATACTCTAGGCTTCTATGTTTTTACCATCGCTTGTCAGGTGTGCTTCATCCCTGGCCAAGAGCCTGTCATTCCTACGTATTAAGTCACAGCTGAAAAATCTAAATCCCATCCTCACAGACCATCTTCTTAATGAGCTGTTCTTCCTAAGTCTTTGTCTTCCCAAGTCCTAATCTTCATATGGCAGCAAGTCATTTATTAAGAACCCTCTATGCCAGGCACTGTACTAAGGGCCAGAAGAGAACAGTAATAAAGGTAGTAGCAGTGTTAAAAAAAAATTCTCCCTTCAGTCTCCTTGATAACATTAAAGATAAAGTCATTCTTTCCAACCTTTCACCTTTGGCTCTGATAAGGAGATGTACTCTACACACAGACATTTTTACCTGGCCCTGGCAGACACACAAATTCCTCTCATCCACTATATTTTAAAAAACAAGATCCTCAGTCGTTTTGGCTTTTTTTGGTCCTTTCTTTGTTTTGTTTCATTCTTGTAGCTAACTCGTGGCTAACTGCCATAGGAAATTGTCTACTTTTCTTGCCAATTTGTTATATAGGCTGTGTTATTGGGGTCCCCTAGATAACGTATTATTTATAGCAGGTCTTTTCCCCCAAAGCATATGCATACTTGTTCAGCTCTCTTTGGTCCCTGTTAACAGATTGCTGCCAAAGTTCTAACATAAACAGTTTTGAAATGGACTTAAGTAAAAATGGGACTTAGATCCCCTTCTCACCTTTTCCCTTTTCTTCTCTTCTCCCCTTTCTTCACTGACCAGATTTCCAACAGCTGGTCCCTCTTGTAGTTTATATGCTTCAATGTTCTCTACCCTCATGCCCTTGATAATCAATCCATAATTGGAAAATTAGCCTTGAATAAATAAATGAATAAATAAAAACTACTTTTAAAGATCCCACAATAGGGCCAAAATCTTGAACAATACCAGTTCAACATATGAAATATCTGAAGGAAAATGATCATACCCCCTTTAAATTTCTTTTCCAGGATAAACATCCTCAATTCTTTGAACCAATCCTTCAATAAATTCAACAAATATACATTTATCAGGTACCTGCTGTGTGAAAAATAGGGAACCAGGCATTGGAAAAGATATAAAGTTATTATTATGGCTCATAAAAATTACCAGGAGCAAAGAACATTATTTCATAAATAAGGCCACAGACAGGTTCTTCAACTTATCCCAGGCCACACAGTAACACATCATGGTTTAGGAATACGACCAGGATGTCTTGGCTTCAGGTTCAATGTTCTGAGCACCAGATAGGATTTTCCTTCCTTCAGTTTTACTGCCTTACTTATCCTTACTCCTAGTCACTTCTGGTACTAACATGTCCTTAATATCTATGAAGTCACCATTTTTCTTTTGTCCTGGAGCCTAGAAATGAGTTAAAAAAAAAAAAAGAGAAAATGTGTAAGTGTTCCTTCTGTCTATCAACTACCACCACTGTGCTCCTGTGGATCCTTGCTCATTGAGCATCAAACATGCTTTCCTTTCCCCAAAAGGAGAGCTTCTGTCCCCAAAGAAGGTACTGAATGTTCCTCTCAAAGTCAATCACAACCAAGGTACCTGATGGATTAGACAGGACAGCATGAACTGTCTTGTTGAGTTAATCAAAGCAAAATGGAAGCTGAAAATTCCTTGATCAACAGATGTGGACCTGCTGCAGCGGCGACATTCAGGTTGAAAGAAATCTCAGTCCATCAACATCTGCAACAGCCCTAGTGTTATCTGCACGGATTTAAACACTCAAAAGTTGCATTACACCAACAGCTTTCTAGTTCATTCCTTTGTCTCCAGGCAGAATTCATTTTCAGGAGAAGATTAACCGGCTGGAGAGCACGCAGAAGAAGATGCCTTTCAATGGTGAGAGGAGACCAAATCAAGCCATAGGGGGCCTGGTTAAAGGAACAAGGGGATATCCAGCCTGGAGAAGAGAACAGTTCTTCATGTATAAGAAAGGCTGACATCTGGAAGAGATTAGATTTGTTCTTCTTCTCCCCAAAGGGTAGACATTTTAAGGTGGTAGATTTGGGTTAAGTACGAAGAAAAACTTCCTAAACAACTAGAGCTATTCCAAAATGGAATCAGATGCCCTGACAGGTAGTGAGTCCCACATCACTGGAAGTCTTCAAGCAGCAGCAGTATGAAAAAAATAAACATAAAAGCATTGATTAAGTTATTACTATGTGCATACTACATTAAATGAGCTCAGTATACAAAGATAAAATGCATGACAGCTTCTGTTCTCAAGGAGTTTGATTGGGAGAAAGAGCACATAGGAAAAAGAGTAACTGTTGATCATTTGGCAAGGCCTGGACTTCCTAATGGTGCAAAGCCAGGGCTCATGGCAAGGCCTAGGGGTTACATCCTGAGCTCAGATGACTGTTCCTGGGAGTCTGAAAGATATGGAGGCAAGGCAGAGGAGGTAAGGTCTGGAAGAACTTAGAAGACTTGGTGTCCCAATCACTGAAAGGAGTAAGGTTAAAGACCCTCATGTCATCAAAGCCACTTGAGCTGTAAAGAAGCTAGCTGGGATAAGGTTAGGGAAAGGGGCAAAAGGAAGACAATAGAAGAAAAGTGCCCCTGGTGCTAGAAGGTCTTCTCACTACCCAGACATGCCAGGCTATATCTATGGTCACTTGAGGAGTCTGCAGGCAGGGACTCCAACTTCAGGTATTTGTTTGAGACCCTTTCCACTAGGATTCTAAGGCATTAGAATCTGCTAGTTTTTAGTTTAATAAGTGCTACGAAATTCTGCCTTGTATCTACCCTAAATCCTCATGCTTTATTTAATTCTATTTTGGAGGTTCCTCAGTGTGATGGGAAACATTTGATCATCAAACTCAGTATCGACTTTGGCAAAACAATTTTCACTCTTCATGACTCTTAACTAACTAATCCTACTTCCTCTTCCTCTTCCTTTCAGCCTTCGAGTCAGGTGATCAGTGACAGGAGACCCTCATTAGTCTGTCTCTTCATCCTAGAATCAGGCTCTATTTTTGCTTCACATAAAGGTCACTCTCTTGAGTCATGTGTAAAGATCATAGGATCATTTTTCTCCTGCTCTAGCAGAGCTAGGCCATTTTCATTTTGTATTAAGGCAGTAGGATTTTTCTTCCCACCCACATGGCCAGGACTTGTCCATTTTGATTCTCCTTTGGTGCAAGACACATTTGTAGTTCACCAAAGCCTTTCTGAAATCTGAGCATCTTTCCAGAACTGCTCTCCTCCCAGAAACATAGAATCTTGGAGTTGAAAGGATCTTGGATGCCATTTTGTTCAACCTTTAGAGGAACAAGAACTCTTAAATACAACAGCTCCCCGCAAATGGTCATCTAGTCATCCTTTGAAGACCTCTAATGAAAGGGATGCTATTACATCCAGAGGTGGCCCATTCTATTCAATATTTCTGAATAAGCCCGCTCCCTAGTGAATCATCTAAGATCCTGTGGACCACATTAAACAGTAGACCTGGGACTCACAATCCCCTCCCCCTGCAACCACTACTTAGGCATACCAAGGTCACATTGCTCTCAAGCAAGGTAACCACTCTGAGTATGTGAAGATTCAACCAATCTTCTACCCACCTCTTCAATCATTGGGTGATTCTGGTTGGAAAGTCCCATGAAATATAGAAACTATACTATGTATTAACATTTGATAGAAATATTGGAATTTTCATTGGCTAAAATGCAGCACCAAATACTCAGCCTCTGATGCTACCATGTCTGCATAATAAAGGAAGAAATTTGGGCAAGATGAATGGTGAATACTCACCTAGATTCCTCAGTCCTGACTCAAATTCATCTGCATCTAAGTCAGAGACTGAGGACGTATAAGAGTAACTATTCATAAGTCAAGCAGTCACATGTAACAATAACAAAGCTTTAATTTCCAGCCCTAACACAAGAGTAAAAAAAGGAAAAATTTACTTTTAGCCTGGAAGCACTCTGATTTGTGTTAGCTGTGTATGATGGCTATGACAAAAGAGCTCTCAGTCTGCTTTTATCAGCCAACAACTCTAGCCATAATATGCAAACAGAAGGAAACTGAGGTGGCTAGACTGGCCTAAATAAATTAGACCCAAATATACTAGCAAGGAGCAATGCCTAGAAGAGATAAGCTGGCAAAGACAAGTACCCAGAGAGGGTCAGCCCTAGTGAGAGTAGTACTGATATCAGGGCCCCTTTTGGAAGAGTCCTCTGCATGCCAGCTTTCTTTACTGATGGGAGTATACATTTGTGAGAGAGAGTGTGTTTACGAGGGGAATATTCTACTACAAATCTTATTATGTACTCTCCCAGGATAATTCCCAGGGATGCCTTGTCCCATGTCTCCCCTCCCTCTACTATACAGAGGTCTCCCTGGGGATTGGGGGTAGGTGGAGGGAGATGCTGAAAGCAGGTGCTGCAGCCCCACACTCCAAGTCATCCCATCTGTCCCAGGTTGGGGTTGGGGGATGGGGTCAGCTGTGGGTCCAGTCATGGGAACTTCTAATCAAGCATCAAAAAGACCATATGTGATTTATAGATAATGGGCAAGATGACAGAAAGTATGTAAGTACTCAAGTACCTTCAGTTTTAATTAACTGTGATCTCTGACTGACCAGCAGCAAAAGTGGAAACACTGGTGGGGGACTCATGAAGAATGGCTTGGAGTGAATGCAGACCCCTACAGAGAGCCTAGAACTGAGAGTAGTTCTTCTGGGGGGTGTCTCATGTGATACTAAGGTTGCCACAGGTGCTACAATCTCACTTTTTCCTTTTTCCAGCCTTGGACCCACGAACCTGCTCTGATAACCAAGGGGATTAGTGAGAGATTCTCATTCTAGAGACTGTGGAAGAGACAGCAGAGTAAGACTGTCTTCTAAAACCATTTGAAAACAACTACAAGCAGTTCTAGGTAGAAAGGAGGAGCCTGAGAAGATGTAGGAGGAAAGAGGACCATAGGCAAACTTCCAGATGATGCTCCTGGTTCTCTGGGCTGACACACTGTCTGTACAGCTTTGGATTTCCAAAGAATATGTATGCCCCATCACGTAGCACTCATCTCTGAGTAAACTAAGGGGAAAAACATCGACAGCTAATCAGGCTGCAGGTGGTGACTGGAGACAGGAATCATTTAACGCCTTCCTCCTCCCCCATCTCCACCAAAAGTGGCCTTCAGGTGAGGATGTCAGATTAGCCGAGTCTTGTAGGAAAATCAGGAAGAGGGTAAGAGCAAGCAAAGCGGGGGATGGTGGCAAGAATGAGGAATTAAGTGAAGAAAAATGGCAGGAGAAACAGGGAGACGCACCAGCATGCTTTCTGCAGAAGGCTTGGCCCATGAATCGAGAGGTGACAAGTCTCTCATCTCGGATGCCAAAAGCCAGGGGCTCAATGCTGTAGCAGGTACTACATCCACACCTGCCAGCCCTTGGAAAAAAGCTATAAAGCATCACAGGAGGGCTGTGGAATGTTAAATGCTGGAAGCTGGAGAAGATTCAGCCTTGGAGAGCAGCAGCAGGAAATATCCAAAGTGGTAGAGACTGGTTCCTAGGGATCCCTTGTCCCATGTCTCCCCTCCCTCTGCCATGCAGAGGTCTCCCTGGGGGTTGGGGGTAGGTGGAGGGAAGATCCTGAAAGCAGGTGCTGCAGCCCCACCCTCCAGGTCATCCCACCTGCCCCATGTGAAGCCAGGGATTGGGGGAGGAGGCTCAGATGTGGGCCCAACCATGGGATCTTCCGATCAAGCACAAAAAAAGACCATATGTGATTTATGGATAACGGGCAAGAAGACAGAGAGCTGGAATGCCTTGTAAATAAAAGCAAGTCATAAAACAGCTCAGTCAAATCCAAGTTTCTATGGAAACCCAAAAGGGTCATGTGGGGCATGCACAGGACTGCAGCCCACTTCCAAGGCGACACCAACACCTCAGTTTCCCTACCTGTTAGAGGTCTTTGAAACAAAGGGCAAATTCAAGGCACCAGGGGGCACCTGGAATTTCACATGCTAATTATGAAAAGATGAGATGATGGCTAAGAATGGTTCATTCATCTTTTGGCTCCATTTTTCAGTTGTCTAGAGACACTGCCTTTGCAATGGCAAAAATTATAAAGAATGCTTTCTTGTGCTATACCAGAGGCTTATCCTGGGCATCTGTGTTGTACACAGATCATTCACTTTGTCCTCACTCTGTGATGGGGGAAAAGAGAGGAATGAGGAGGGGAGGTATAATGGCATAAGGTTCCTAGGCAGGAAGGCAGACCTAGATTCAAATCTTACTCTTGATACATAATAGCTGGATGACTCTAGGCAAGTTAATTATCTTCTTAGTGGCCCCAGGAAACTTTCTAAGACTAGAAATTGCTTTTCATCAAAATGCCTCCCCTATCTTATACTTGTGAAATTGACTTTTTGAACCCATCTGTAAGTTTTACATTTATCCCTTCCAGAATTTCATCTTACTAAATTCAGTTCCAATACTCTACCACAGGTGTTTAACCCTTTTATCGGTCATGGACTCCTTTGGCAGTCTGGTGAAGACTATGAACCCCTTCTCATAATAATTTATTCTATGTAGATCAAGTAAAATAAATAAGATTATAAAAGAAGTTGCTTATCTTCATTAGCAAAATGAGTTTACCTATGCTAATGAAAAGAAGGAGGAGGAAAAGGAAGAGAAAGAGGAGGAGGAAGAGGAGAAGAAGAAAAAGAAGGAGGAGAAAAGGAGGAGAAGAAAGGGAAAAAGGAGAAGGAGGAGAAGAAGAAGAGAAGGAGAAGAAGAAGGAGAAAAAGGAGGAGAAAGAGGAGGAGGAGAATGAGAAGAAGGAGAAGGAGAAGAAATGGGGAATGAGAGGGAGTTAAAGAGAAGAGAAAACATTCCTTGTGCCAGATCTTCTTTCCAAGAGGAACATGGTAGAAAGACTCTAGGATTTCTCTGGATTCTGATGAAATGACCCTCGACCCACCCCCACACTTCAACAGGTGCCCTTCCAATAGTAAATTGAGGAGTGTGAAAAATTCTAGATGATTGAGAAAAAATGATAAATCTTCCCACAAAACACTAAGTATTTTCCACAGGTATGAAAGCTATCCACAGAGCACAGTTCCCTTCTATAGGAAGTCAGGATTTCCCTGTAGAGATGAACTCACACCCCAACAGAATTCGAAACAAAATCTGAGAGCTAGAAGGAACTTGAGCAGCCATCTAATCCAATCCATAGACAAAGGGGAGGCTCACCACAACATACCCCCAAAATGGTCATTTGGCCTCTGCCTGGAGACCTCCAAGGAGAGAGAACACAACCACCTCTAGAAGCAGCTCATTCCACTTATGAACAACTTGAATTGTTAGTTTTCCTGACACTGAATCTAAATAATAATAATAGCTAACATTTATGTAGTGTTTTCAGTTTTCAGAGCACTTACTACATTATTATGAGTAATTAATACACTTGATCCTTACACAACCTTATGAAGCTACTGTTATCTTCATACTATTGATAAGAAAACTGAAGCTGATAGAGGTTACATGACTTACCCAGGGACACACAGCTAATAAGTATCAGATGGAGAATTCGAACTCAGGCCTTCATGACTTCCGGCCCAGACCCACTTGCCTTTCTTTGTAGCTTCTACCCATTCTTCCTGGTATTGCCCTCTGGAGTCAAATGGAAAAAAGTCTAATTGTTGCACTGCATTAGAGACCCTGAAATTCTGAAAGACCACTATCCTGTTCCTGAGGCCCCTCTTTTTCAGGCTGAATATCACCAGTTGCTTCAGTAGATCCTCCTTATAACATGGACTCAAGGCCATTTGCCATTGCTTGTCCTTCTCTGCATATTTTCCAGTTTATCTAAGTCCTTCTCAAACCAAGGCATCAAGAACTGAACCCAAGACTCCAGATGCAGTCTGACAGAGCAAAGAACAATGTGGCTCTTACTCCCCTATTCCTGGAAGCTGTGGTTCTTTTAACACAAACAAAATCAAATGAGTAGCGTGGGCTGCACATTACCTCACTGACTTATTTAGCTCAATAGCTTTCAGTCCACTAACACCTCTAGAACTATTGTCTAACTGAGTCTCCTCCATCTTGTACTTGTGAAATTGATTTTTTCAACCCATTTTTAAGACTTACATTTATTTATCCCTTATTGAATTTCAGATTCAACTCAATATTCTAGAGCAGAGAATCCTGATCTTTTTTTGTAAGCTGGACCCTTCCAGCAGTCTGGTAAAGCTCATGAACCCCTGCTCAGAATGTTTTTAAATACATCACATAGGATTACAAAAGAAGCCAGTTATATTGGCATATAGTTAAACATATAATTTTTAAAAACACACATTCTTGGAGCCCAGGTTAAGAACCTTTATCGAAATCTATATCTTTTCATAATTTCCTATGAATACCTAAAAACCAGGTTCAAACGCACCATCACAGGGTGGAGAAGGACCCATGTATGGCTGCTAGGTATTTCATTGTCCAAGGACTAGAAAAAGAATGGAGCTAGAGATTGCTGTTACACAATTCCCTCTCCCTACTTGTGGTTTGTCATCCTTAGCTCTTCCCAAACCTTTAATTTCAATATTTCAAGTGGGAAAAAAAAGAGTAGCTCCTTACTGTCTTCCCCTGCACTCCCACCAGAGTTGGGAACCTCTGATCTAATCCAATCTTATGCCTTCATCTCATAGAAAGGAAAATGGTACTCAGAAAGTTTAAGTGATGGTCCAAGATTACACAGATAGAAAGTACAGGGTCTAGTAGAAAGAGCATTGGTTTTATAGTCAGAAGACCTGAATTCAAGTCCTGACTTTCCCACTTATTAGCTACATGATCGTCAGCAAGTTATTTCACTTCTGCAAACCTCAACTTTCCTGGTCTGTATAAGACTTACACCAACCACCTCACAGTGTTACTGTGAGGAAAGCGCTTGGAGAAAAACACTAAAACACAATATGAAGGAGAGTTCCTATCAAATTGGTAGAGCCAAAACTCAAATCCAGGTCTGGTGACTCCCAGTTCAGTGTTCCATGATGCCTTCAAATCCAGTCCTTTGCTTAAATCTGGATTCAAAGCCCAACTCTGCCACTTGAGGAATCACTCCCTTCCAAGTTGACATCTGTGATCCTAAACTATCCAAACAAACCAGGATGTTTGGAGAGAAATCATACTATGAGCTCCTGACACGGTAATCATGTCTAATCCATCTCCAGTTACCTCTTCCTGGGAATGAAGATGTTACCTGAATGTCTGAGGCCCCCTGGGAAGAGCAGTTCTGCAGTTTATACATCCAATACTCCTTTGCAGTGATAAAGAAGTTCCAGGGCAGCAGGGAGCCAATTCCCATGCTGAAGAAGATGATATAGGCCACATAGTAGCGATCATGAGGCTTAGGGGAGCTATAATGGCTTCTGGGATGTCCCTCCAGCAAGGGGGCCTGTTCATCTGGCGGAGGACAGTTTGGAGCTTTGTACATGGAATTGGAACCATTGTAGAATCCATCTTCTGAGGCAATGGCCACTATTGGGAAACAGAGAAAGGCTTGTGTCAGAGTCAGAAGTGGACTAGGAGGACCATTAGAATCACACTGATCTTAAATAACTCAATCTAAGAAAAAGAAATAGATTTAGTTGTAAAAGAACTACCACAGAAAAAACATTTCCTCTAACTGATGGATTTACAGGATAAATCTATCAATTTTTTTAAAAAAAAAAATTTTCCCCAATTATATGTAAAGATAACTTTTAACATTCTTTTTTTTAATTTGACTTCCAAATTTTCTTCCTCTCTCTCTCACCTCCTCCTTCCCTGAGATGGTAAGCAATTTGTCTATCAAACTTTTAAAGAACATGTAACACCCAGATTTTGCACATTACTTTCCAAAAAAACTGAGAAACAAAGCACTCTACCAGAATTCTTTAAAGAGACAAGCACAGGTCTAATATCTAATCAGGGAAAGAGAAAACACAGAAAGAAAACTATAGATCAATATCATTGATGAACGTTGATTCAAAAGTTTTAAACAAAATCCTATCAGTCTACATCAACTATCTGTGTGGGATAAAAAGACCCTTACTCAAAATTTTAAATAAATGAAGAGGCTTCTCAACAAGAACAGAAAGAAAAAGATTTATTACAATTCTTGAGAAAGGGAAGTCCTTCCACCAGGTTGGGGAATATGGTGGAGGGAGGCAATTTACAGAAATTGAAGCACAATTTTTATACCCTAACACAGAGAATCCCATCTCCCCACTATCCCACCTCTCCATTGGCTGGGAGGCGGGCTCACAATCTAAGCGCGAAAAACTAGACAAACCCTGGGAAATTTTCTCCTATCCCAATACAATTACCTCATCTAATATCTATCTTAACTGCTGATGTGACTTTAGAAAAGAGGGGAGGGGGAGAAGCAGGAGCTGGTAGTGTGGATGTGGCAACAGTACAACAAACAAAGGGGAGATTTAAGTAACATCCAAGTTTCGGCTACAGCCCACAGCACTTTCACAAAGAAAACTGTTAGCTAGTAAGTGGGGCACCAACTCACTGTCCACAAGCCCTGGATACCTGAAACTCAGGTATCCAAGGAGAGAGGCCTTATAGAAGAGAATGTTATTTAGAAAGTTCAATATTCCCCATATTTTTATTATGAAAAGTCTTCACAATCTCCTCATCTCACTCATATCCAACAAATCATTCATTATGATCAAGTGGGATTGAAACCAGGGATATAAGGATGGTTCAATATTAAGACAGTAATCAACATAATTAATCATATTAAAAACCAAAATATCCAAAACCACACAATTACCTCAACAGAAGCAGAAAAAGCCTTTGACAAAGTGCAACTTTCTTTTATGCTAAAAAGCAAAACAAAACCAAAAAAACCCTCTGAAATACAGGCACAGAGGGACTTTTCTCATATCATAAAAAAGCAACTAGCTGAAACTAAAAGCAAATATCATATGCAATGGAAATACACCAAAACTTTTTTCCTTAAATATAAGAGTGAAGCAAAGATGACCACTCTTTCCACTATTACCTGATATAGTTCTAAAAATGCTAGCAATAGCAATAAACCAAGAGAAAAGAATGAAAAGAATAAAGATAGATAAAGAGCAGAGAAAACTATCCATGTTTGCTGATGATACAATTGTTTACTTGGAAAACCTCAGGGAATGAGCAAAGATAGGCATTGAGACGGTAGCTTTAGCAAAGTTGTGGATCACAAAATACAGACTCACAAATCAATAGCATTTCTATACAAAAATAATAATAAAATACAAAAAGCAATCACAAAAAGGGAAATCTCATTCCAAATAACTACAAAATGCATAAAATATCTGGGGATTAGCTCCCTAAAGCATATAAAAACTTCTATAGATTCAATTGCAAAATGTTCCTGAAAGAAATAAAGAACAATTTAAATAGCTGAAACTATTTAATATGAATAGCACTGAATATTCAAGGCTCATGGCGAGGGCATGCCCCTAATAAAAATGCCAATACTACCAAAATAAACTTATACTTTTGTATAATCATATATACATATATATATAAAATGAAGTATAATAAAATTATTAAGGGGATACTTTACAAAGTTTAATAAAAATAGCAACAAAATTCATTAAAATAAAAGATCTAGCGTATCAAGGGAAATGATAGAAAGAAATAAGGACGAAGGGGGAATAGTACTTCCAGACCTCAAACTATATTATAAAGCAGTAGTCATCAAAACCTTCTGACACTGATGAAGCATAGAGAGGTCAATGGAACTGACTAGACAAGGGAGATTCAGTAACACTAGAACTCATAACCCCAGCATTTGACAAAGTGGAAAACACAAATCATCGAAGGGGAAACTCCCTATTTGATTAAAAAAAAACTGCTAGGAAAACTGGAAAGCAGTCTGGCAGAAACTAGGCTTAAATAAACACCTCCTCTCAGGTAGCTAGGTGGAACAGTAAATAGAATGCCAGGTCTGGGATCAAGAAGACTGATCTTCCTGAGTTCAAATCTGCCTGCAGAACATACTAGTTGTGTGACCTGGGGCAAGTCATTTCACCTTATTCGCCTCAGTTTCCTCATCTGTAATATGATCTGGAGAAGTAAACGGCAAACTGTGCCAGTATCTTCACCAAGAAAACCACAAATGACGTCATAAAGAACTGGACACAATTGAAAACAATTGTTTCAATAAAAACACCTTATATCATACCTCACAGTATATTCTAAATGAATGTGACCTTAATATTAAAAATCATAGTATTAAAAAATTAGAAGAGAAACAGATCATATACCTCTCCTAGCTATGGATAAGAGATATATTCTTAAAAAGAGATAGAAGCAATTACAAAAATAAGATACATCATTCTGATTACTTGAAACTGAAATGCTTCTGCAGAGATAACATTAATGCATCTAGGATAAGAGGGGAAGGGGTGGAACGGGGAAAAAAAAACCCTTGTATCAAATTTCTCTGAGAAGGGCAAGATACAAAACACACACATGTGTATATACACATGTATATGTATATACCATTCCCCAATATATAAATGGTCAAAGGATATGAGTGGTTCTCAAAAGAAGTGCAAAGTGTTCACAACCGTATGAAAGAAATGCTCCAAATCACTAATGACAAGAGAAATGCAAATCAAAACAACTAGAAGTTTTATCTCACACCTTGCAAGGTGGCAAAAATTACCAAAAAAAAAGGCAATGGTTACTGCTGTAAGGTTGTGGGAAGATGGGCACGCTAATATATTTTTGGTAGAGCTATGGTACAACAATTTTGGAAAACAATTTGGAATTATGCAAATAGTCTCTAATATGTCTTACCCTTTGAAACAGAAACTTCATTACTGGGCTCATATCCCAAGGAAGCCATTGATAAGAAAAAAGTTCCAAAATATTCCAAAATATCTATAGCAGCACTTTTTTGTGAAAGCTAAGAATTAGTGGGGAAAAGTAGATGCCCATCAATTTGGGAATGGCCAAATTGTGGTATATGAATACAATCAAATATTGTTATGCTATAAGAATTATTGCATATAATAAATACAGAGAAGCATGGAAAGATCTCTATAAGTTGTTGTTGCTGTTTGTCCTGCGTTCTCAGAGGACCTTGACATCAGGAAGATGCCCTGACTTTCAAGTGAATTGAATTTAAAGGAGGAATGTACAAAGTCACCAGCCTCACTCTCTCCTTCGGAGCCTCTAGGTCCAGTGCCAAGAAATGGATCGGGACAACTGGAGATGACCCCAGATGCAGTGGGAGAACTCGACCTTTTAAGGTCTTTCCCAGGTATGAGTGAGGCAGTGTCTATTTAATGAATAAGGCTAGATAAGAAATAAGGCAAAGAATGGCCTCTCCACCTAGTCAAAAAAAAAAATTCAATCTGGGAGGGGAAGACCCACAGGCGTCTCTGGCCAGAACAGAAACAATTGCTATTTACATTCACTCTGAGTCAGTCAGACCTAAACTAAGACCAAGTGAGACTTGGGCCTACCTATTGTTGATCAATCCTTGGGAGCCAGAGGTTTGAGTTGAAACCATAATTTTTAAGAAAGAAATCTAGGCATAAATTCCCAAATATCTTGCAAGGTTTCAGTGATCAAAATTTACATTTCTTTGGGCAGAACACCCAAAGATTAGGTTACGATACCCTACATGGAAAGAGGGAAAAGGGACTGAGAGACAGGGAGGGAGAGAAGGAAGGAAGAAGATTGAAGTAAGGAATGTTGTGTTGTTGTAGTTGTGTTCATCCTGATGACATGACTTGTATTTAACTTCGTTTTGAGTGAGAGAGGGCTGTGCAAAGTCACCAGCCTCACTTTCTCCTCCTGAGCCATCTGGATCCTGTGACATCTGGTCGTGTGGAAAGCATGAAAGAACTTATGTTGAAGTAAGCAAAGTCAAGAAACTAATATACCCACAGTAACTGCAACAATGTAAAGAACTGAACACCAAAAAAATAAAAAAAAAATGTAACAGGACAGGTTGGTGGTGCAGTGGATAGAGCACAGGCCCTGGAGTCAGGAGGACCTCAGTTCAAATTTGGTTTCAGACACTTACTAGCTGTGCAACCCTGGGCAAGTCACTTAACCCAGTTTGCCTCTCCACTCCCCACATCCAAAAAGGAAATGGAACAAATTAAAGATCAAGCAGGACTAGAATGAAGAGATATAAGAACAATTCACCCCTTTGTGGAGATAGGATGTCCCCTGGTATTACACATTGAATATGTTTTCAGATTTTTTCAATCTGTGTATCAGGTTTTTTTACTTTTTTCCCCCTCTCTAAAAAAATACTATTTGTCTTACGGGATGGCTCTTTGGGAGGGAGAAAGTAGAGGGACACTTGGGGTTACCATGGTGATAGAAGAAATAAAAATTTCAATAAAAACAAATTAAAAAAGGAATCATACTGAATGATCCCTTACATGTAAGACTCCACTTCCCATCTCTGTGTGTTTGTACAAACTCTTTATGTTCAAATCTGCAATGCACTTCTTCAAGATGTTACTTTTTAGAAACCTTCATTTCCCCCCAACTTCAAGTCAGATGCCTCCCACTACAGGAAGCTTTTCCTAATCCCATCCTGTTGTCTCCATCTAACAATTAGTCTGTATTTGTTGTGGAATGTTAATATATGTACATGTTGTTTTCCCCCTATAGAATGTAAGGTCCTTGAGGGTAGGAACTGTTTCATGTTTTCCAATATCCCCTGTGCCTAACACAATGCCTGGAACATAAACACTTGATAAATGCTTATTAATGGACTGAATGAATGATTGATTTTCAGAGGGACTCAGGAAGCTTTTGAGGTTTACAATGCATAGATCATATTCCCTATTACAGTCCAAGTATTTGAATTTGAGATGATGTGAGACAGGTCATGAAACCTTTTGTACCCTTTGCCTGAGTGATCTCACTGCTAGGTATACAGCCCAAAGTGATCAAAGACAGAGAAAGAGGCCTTATATGTCAAAATATACATTATAGTACTCGTAGTAACAAAAAAACCCCAAATCCAACCTGGAATTCAAAGTGGGTGTCCATCAACTGGAGAATAACTTTTAAAAAGTGTAGTAATGTGAATTAACAGGATCCAACTGTAAAATAAGGAAACATTAACTACAAAATAAGAAATATAAGGAATTCAGAGAATCATAGGAAATTTTGTCAGAAATGATGCAGATTTGGATAAACAAAACCAAGAGAACAATATCTACAATGTAAAAGACATAAACAAAAGAATTAGGATTAATTGCAATGCCAATTTTGGTCCCAAAGAAATTCCAAGACATACATTCCTTCCCTGTAGAGAGGTGGGGGACTATGGCTGCAGAATGTGGTATATATACTGTCAGATCAGGTCACTGTGATAGTTACTATGGTTATACTTGATTAGTTGGTTATATAGTTTTCTTTGTTAAAAAAGAAGCTTTATGGGGAGTAGGGGGAGGTAGTTAAGGAGGAATAAAGTGTTAAAACCAAAGGGAACAGTAAAATTTAGGGAAAAAATAAAATACGGACTATATAAATTTTAAAATAAAAAAAATAGAGGTCAAATAAAATAAAACAGGGGTTTCCTACCTAGAGGGGCCATCAAAATCTGATAGGAAAGCTTTAGTTGTAAGGAGTGAGGGTGGTGAGCATTACAGCCCTTTGTACATATCTGGTGGGCTCAGTAAAGCCTAAAGTCCTGTCCCCTGAAGGTTAGTCTAGTGTTTCCTTAAAGGGATTGAAACCATATTTCATACTTAATTAGTTCAGGAATCCCAAGAATCTGACTGCTAATGCCGTCTCTAGTGCCCTAAGTAAAAAATCCATAGTGTGAGGAGGCACCTGGCACCCCTCTTAGGCACCATGATTGTAGACCATTATGAACATATAGGCAGAGAAGCTGTGCCCACCTGAACCAGTGCTGTTACCTTGCTGGATATCTTTTCTCTGCTTCGAATATCCTTTCCCTGCTATGGTTAAGCTTTGTTAACAATCAGATATCTATGAAAGTCTTATTTCATTACAATCTCAAACCTGAGTAACCAGCCTGGCCTGAGTTAGGCCAGGTCTAATTAGCCACTTCCTTTCCTTTGGGTCAAATACCTATCCTGAACTCCTGGGACCCTGGAGAGAATTGCAATATATTTAATAGAGCCTTATTCAACTCTGCTTGCTTCTGTTCCCTCCTTTCTCTCTGGCTTTATCACCCAGCTGCAGGGCAGTGACCAGGGTGGAGCGATGGGAGCTTTCTCCCAGGGGACTGAAACACAGAAGGTATGGATGGCACTTAAGAGTCTTTGAGCTGTGCAGAAACAACGGAGGGAGAGCCCCAATTGGCCTAGCCAGGTGAGTTCTCTTCACTGCTCCCATCCTGGGCAGCAGCCTCCTTTTCATGCTGCTTCTCCCAGGTACAAAACAAAGCTTTGCCTGCCTGCTTGACTGTTCAGATGTCAAATTTGGCTACAAGATAGCATGTCTATTTTTGGGCTCCATATAGCACCTCCCTGCTGAAGCTTGGGAAAAAAAAATGTATTTCCATAAAGCTAAAGAGGAGATTCCCATCAGTCCATTCCCTGTGCCTCCCTCAAACCAAACAGGATCAGGAAAAAAGTCAGAACCGATGAGACAGCTCACATTCGCACCATCAAATTGGACAAAATGGGGCTTTTTTCCTCTGGTGGGGATAACCAACTAAAGAAACAGAAGCATAGGAGACAGCAGGAAACAAATGAGGGGCCCCGCTGGGGTGATCTGACCCAACCAGACTAATCACTGCAACATATAACTGTACGGCAGCAGGGCAGGCTGGTCCAGCTGCAGGCATCGAGGCATGGGTGTCAGCATTTCTATTTTAAACTCCCCCACTTCAGCACACTACAAGCTCAACTGCAACTTGCAGAGATCTTAGGCTCTCCCCAAACTAGTGGACTAACTTTTAATTTCATTTGTAAGAATGTTTATGCAGAAAAGTTCTGAATCACACAGGATAGCAGGGAAGGGAAGAATGGTTTTGCCCAAAAAACTCCACAACTCACTCTGGGCAGGGAGAAAGAATGAGGGGCACCAGAAGGGCTTACTCTGCACCACTTCCAAGCCAGATTCAGAGCCTTTCTTATCAATTATTTTTGGGCACTGTGGAGGAATGAGTTGGTGGGGTTGAACAGGTTTCTGAAAGATGAGCCATGAATATTCTGTCTTTCTGCCCTCTTCCCCTCCCTCTCCCTCCCTCTCCCTCTCTCTCTCTCTCTCTCTCTCTCTCTCTCTCTCTCTCTCTCTCTCTCTCTCTCCACACACACTTTAGAGGTTACTTCATCAGCTTCTGGATCAGAAAATGGAAAGAGACAGGCTAACCACAAAACTGAGGGACAAGGGCTGAGCTAGTAAAGAACAGTCACAAACCATAACTTTATCCTGGTTTTCCTGAAGGGTCTAAATCATGTACAGTCGAGATATCAAACACTCAAATACCCCAAAACGACTGAAATGAAATTGGAAATAATCTAACAAAATCAATAAAAATACCCTGCAATATTGTTCATTTGTGTCTGACTCTTCATGATGCCATTTGTGGTTTTCTTTGTCAAAGATAGTAGAATGGTTTGACATTTCCTTCTCCAGCTCCATTTACAGATGAGGAAACTGAGGCAAACAAGGTTAAGTGACTTGCCCAGGATCATACAGATAGTAAGTGTCTGAGTTCAGATTTGAGCACTGGTCTTCTTGACCTGAGGCCTAGTGCCCCATCCACTGTGCCACCTAGCTGCCAATTCATAAGTGGTTTTCTAAGTCAATATATGGCCTGCAGGGATTCTTATGAACAGTTTAGTGGCCCTGTTTCTACCTGAATTTGACACCTCTGGTATCTAGGAATGAACAATAGACTGGGAGTTATAAGGCCCGAACCCTAGCCAAGATCTCTGCCCCTTCCTTCTCTTCTTGCCTGGACCATGGCACCACTCCTACTGCTGCCAACGGATATTACAGAGTGCTTTAAAGTTTACAAAGCAGTTTTTCATTGTGCTTCACCACCCTGTGTAGTGGTTACTTTTTCTGAAGGGGGAGGGGGCGGGTGGAGAATTCAGACCTGTGACTTTGCCAGCACAGGGAATTCCCAGTGTGGAAGCACTCTCTGCCAAAGCAGATGAGTCTTAGAGACTAGCCTGGAGCACTCATGATCACAGAGGTTCTGTGTCTGAGTTAGGACTCAAACCCAAGACCTTCCTGAGTGTAAGGCCATGAGATAGCAATCCACTTATGATACCGTGATGCCTTTTGAAGGCAGGTACGGCAGGTGTTATCCTTATTTGACACATGAGGAAATTGAGGTTCTGAGAGATGGAGGGACTTGCACATATCGAGGCAGGCTTTAAGGTCCAGATTGCCCTTATATCCAGGATCCACAGGCAGGTTTATGAAGAACCTCCCAGTTCTGCCATTCTATTA
This sequence comes from Potorous gilbertii, assembly GCA_028658325.1. NCBI lineage: Eukaryota > Metazoa > Chordata > Mammalia > Diprotodontia > Potoroidae > Potorous > Potorous gilbertii. The sequence goes on along the minus strand of CM053769.1, from coordinate 501,918,846 downwards.
TTCTGTGTCCTGATTTCCTGGCCAGTTTGAGCCCAATATTCAGTAGTGATCCCTGATCATACATCCTCTGGCCAGCTTTGGTGCACAGATACTACTGCAGCAGCCTCAAGCTCAGGTGTGTGGGAGGAAGGGCGACACTAAAAAAAAACCAAACACCCTTTTTTTGAGTAGCACAGCAACCCATGACAGGCAAACCAGAGCATAGTTTTGTACAAACTCCACATCCTGTACCCCATTAATACAAGCCCCCTGCTGCAAGCCCCCCCTCCCCACTCCCCTCCCAATGGCAGCTAAGGGGCGCAAGGGATAGAGTGCAGGACCTGGAATCAGGAAAGACCTGAATTCAAATGCAGACTCAGACACTTATAAGCTATGGGACCATGAACAAGTCATTTAATGTTTGCCTCAGTTTCCTCATCTGTAAAATGGAGATAATACAGGATTGTTGTGAGAATCAAAGGAATTAATATTTGTAAAGCGCTTAGCACAGCACCTGGTACAGAGCAGACGCTACATAAATGTTAACTCATTATCACCTGGTGAAGAAATTCATATGGGCAAAGAACCAGAGGAAATGGCAGTGCTGGGGTAGAAAGATTGATTTCTAGGCTCTGGAAGCAAAAGCCCTGGATCAAGTTCCAGTGTTAACTTTACTAGCTCTGTCCTAAAAGAAGCCATTTCCGTTCCTGTGCCTCAGTTTCCTCATGAGGTAACTACTTCACAGGGTGATTTGTGTGGACAATCAAAGTGAGGAAGCTTTGAAACCAACGAAGCATTATTAAGCAAGGATTGGGTGTTATTATCTATTCTGAAAGAATGAGGTTAACTTTGTGAGCCACTAATTACAGCGACTAGCCCTATCTTCAGGCAGACTCTGGGGTGGCAGGGGCCGGCTTAGTTCCTCTTAGGATCATAGTTTTAGACTGGAAGGAACTTTAAATGTCATCCAGTCCAAGTCTTCATTTCACAAATGATGAAACCGAGGAAACAACGTAGAACAGCTGCTATTGGCAGAGCCGAGATTTGAACTCGGGTTCTCGGACTCCAGGTTCCACTACCATACTGCCTGGGTTTGTTTCTTATTCACAACCCCCGGCCCCAAAGCTGGTCTGGAGGAGCACTGAAAAGTCTATCGGGTGGGGGAAAAAAGGGGAGAAAGATGAGGCAGACTACAGACCTATGCAGAGAGAGAAAAGATAGAGAGGTGGGAGAGGGAGAGAGAAGGACACAGACAGGAAGGTGGGAGAGTGACCGGGCTGAGTGAGAGACAGGCTGGGTGAGAGACAGGCTGAGAGACAGGGGCTGAGTGAGAGACAGGATGAGAGACAGGGGCTGAGTGAAAGACAGGGGCTGAGTGAGAGACAGGCTGAGAGACAGGGGCTGAGTGAGAGACAGGCTGAGAGACAGGGGCTGAGTGAGAGAACAGGGGCTGAGTGAGAGACAGGCTGAGAGACAGGGGCTGAGTGAGAGAGACAGGCTGAGAGACGG
>CM053769.1:501899730-501916858 GCA_028658325.1 Potorous gilbertii | reverse complement strand
TGAGAGACAGGGGCTGAGTGAGAGACAGGGGCTGAGTGAGAGACAGGATGAGAGACAGGGGCTGAGTGAGAGACAGACTGAGAGACAGGGGCTAAGTAAGAGACTGACTGAGAGACAGGGGCCGAGTGAGAGACAGGTTGAGTGAGAGACAGGCTGGTGGGAGAGACAGTGAGGACCCAGGCAGGGGGAAATGGGAAAGAGAAACATCCCAGAGCCAAGGGAAGAGAGAAAAGGGAGGGAGATCGCAAGACCCGGGGCTACTGGGGGCCGAAAGCGAAGCGGCTGGAGGAGCCTGGGCAGGCGGACTAGGGAGGAGGAGAGAGGGGCCGGCCAGCCGAACCACTGGGAAGAGGGCGGGAGGCCTAGAATGCTGCGAGAGAGAAAGAGAAAGCGACGGAGGAGGAAGGAGCCGCGGCCGCGGGAGGAGGAGCGAGGTAGGGCGTGAAAGAGTCGAGGCTGGGGCAGAGCCAGTAATAAGGCTCGGGCGGCTGGCGCGCCCACACGGCCTGGATCGGGGCTGGGGCCGGGCCCGAGCCCCCTCTTGCGCCCCCCACGCGCCCCCCGGACCCCGATCCTGGCCAGTCCAGCCCGGTCCGCCCGTCGGGACCGCGGGCTGGCCGGGCCCCACTTCGCACTCACTCTCGCCTCCTCCGGCTCCGCCGCTGCTGCTCCCCCGGGGGCCCCTGCAGCTTCTGAGACAGTCGCGCGGGCGGGCTCCTGGGGCCGCCCCGCCCCTCCGGGCTCCTCCCCCTCTCCTTGGTCGGGGGCGGTCTCTCCCCTCCCCACCCCAGCCTGGGCCCGCCCCTCGAGAGTCCGAGCACGTTTACCTCGGCAGCTTTACTGCTGGGTGATTTATCTGGGCCTCAGTTTCCTCACCTGTAAACTATTAAGCATCGATTACGGGTCAGGCACAGTGCGATCCCTGCCCCGAGGAGCCACCTTCTATGTACAGGGGTCGGTGTCAACTCTCATGTGCTGTGTTCTATTATTCCAGGTTTTCAGTTCACTTCCATGGTCTAGGGTTTGCATCTCTTCCCCGCTCCCTTGCTCTCCAAGATCCTGTGAACTAGGATCATTTTCAGTTCTGGTTCTGTACGTTCTAAGGCTCCAAAACATTATGTTCTAAATTCTTTCACCTCCAACGTTCAATGTTCTCTATTCTAAGGATTCCTACACATCACACACACCCTATGCCCTTCGAATCCTTTCCTGCCTTGGTATTCTATGTTCTATGGTCCCAGCTCTAGCATTATGTGTCCTGAGATCCCTTCCAGCGCCAATGTTCTGTGTTCTAGACTCTAAAATCCCTCTTCTGCCCCACCCCACTCCACAGCTCTAAGATTCTATGGACTAAAATTCCTGCCTATGTTTTTTCCCATCAACAAAATTGGAAGTCTGGGCATAAAGTGGGTGATATGACATGGACATGTGAGCGGGTGAGTGGGTAATAGAACACGTGAGTAGAGATTGTTTCATTTACTATACTTCAGCACCTAAAACAGTGTAGACATTTGATAAATGCTCATTGAGTGATTAGTATATTCTGTATCTATAGAATATAAGCTCTCCTTGAAGGACCAACCGTTTCTTTGGAAGGGCTTAATAAATCATTAGGTGATTGTTCTTAGTTACTAAATCTTTTCAGACCCCTGACCCACCTTTCTTCGTAAAGCTTCCAATGGCTGTTTCCTCCATGCCTTGGATATTGCAGACTGAGCTAGGACAACCTAGAAAAACTCAGTTCTGCGTAGGAAGCCTTAACTTCTACTGCTGCTGTGCTCAAAGCAGTGTGTCATGCTAGGAGTCAGGAACTTAGAGCCAAGAGATTTCCATTTGAAGTCTTGTTCCAGCTCTCCTGCTGATACTAGCTATGTATTCCTGGGTAAATTACTGAAACTTTCTGTGATACAGTTACCGTTTCTATAAAATGGAAATAATAATACTCTTACTGCTGATAAGGAAAATGTTTTATAAACATTAAAGCAATATATGAACATGAATTATTATTACACAAAGGGCAAGTCTAAGCCATTTGAAATAGAAGGGCCAGGAGAAAAGTCACTGCTATAAGAAGGCAAAGGGTGTTGGTGTGTGTGTTAGGTAAGAAGCATGGTACGATGGAGAGAGCCTTGATTGGAAGATTCCACCTCTGCCATCCTGTGCCATCTTGGGCAAGTGAGTCGGTTAACTTCTCTGAGCCTCATTTTCCTTCTCTGTAAAATGAAGAGACTGGATTAAGTGGCCTCTGAGGTCCAAATCTATGATTCTAGTATTCTTGTTCTAGGGATGCTCCTTATAATAGGTAGTCACACACATAAACACTGTGCACCCAGCTGAAATGTCTTATAAACCACAAAATGAATTGATTGACAACTCAGGTAACCAATCACATGGCATGCAGGAATACTACAGGCCTGGCATTCTTCCTCCTCCCCTCTACTGACAACACAAGAAAAAAGTCCCAAGCAGCCATCTGACAAGTGACAGTGTGGGCTACTTAACTAATAAAACCTTGGAGTACCTGCAGACTGCAGATTCCTCAAATCACTGCAGTTCCAGTTTCTCTTGCCACCTTGGAAATGACTATTGAAGTCATTGTGTTCTACAAGAAATCAGAATTGCAGTAGCTCAAAAGAAACGTGAGATCCACAAATTTAGAGACATTTCCGCTACAAATGTTGATATGGACTATTTGAGCCTTCCAAGCTCATATTGGCCTGATCAGACACCAAGTACACTGTACTTTGACACTAACATAGTGAGAGTGATGTCATTTGGTCCTCTTCCAGAACAAAGGACAATAATCATTGGAAAAAGGAGGGCAGCTAGGTAGTGCAGTGGATAGAGCACTGGGCCTGGAGTCTGGAAGAAATGACTTCTGATACTTATTAGCTGTGTGACCCTGGGAAAGTGATTTAACCTTGTTTGCCTCAGTTTCGTTATCTGTAAAAGGAACTGGAGAAGGAAATGGCAAACCACTCCAGTATCTTTGCCTAGAAAACCCCAAGTGGGGTCATGGTGAGTCAGACACAACTGAATCAGCTAAACAACAGAACTGGAGAGAGGACCTTTTTATCTTCCTTTGATCATCTGGGGAAATGGAATGCATTTGCCAGCGTGTTTATGACCTGTTCAAACTTGATAAATTAGAACAAGACATTAATGAGGTCCAAGTCACAGGGCTGAATTCCAGGGAGGTCTGTTACTAACTTTCTGTGACATGGTCATAGACTCCACTCTTAGTTATAATTACCTGCTAGGTCAATGGCAACTGTGTTCTCCACTTCTGCTGCTCCAAAATTTGTTGAGTCCCTCTCTACAGGTATTTCATGGGCTGTGGGGAGGATCTTGCTTAAGTGTGTCCTTCTAGTCTGCCATCTTGGCTCCACCCTTCAATGGCAACTGTGGTGACAAGGGGGCGCTGCACTGGGGGAGTGCAGATGGTTCAGTGCAGCCTTTCCCCACTTTTGAAAATACAGCTGAAAACAGACAGAACACAGGAGCGTCCATTATTAGTTGAGCCTGCAGTTTGCAAGCCGATCTTAAAGATTTGCAGCTGCATTGGCATGCTAGACTCAGGAGCTCCCAGGGCCATCCCAGGATCCAGCAGGCACCATCATCCATCAGCTCGGGGAACATCTCTGAGCAGCTGCAGTTCATCATAATCTCAGATTTGAGGCTGAAGATGTGCAGCAGTCCGGATTAAGTTAGGCTGCTGACAGCCTGAGAGGCTGAGCCACGTGGAAGGCTGGCAGTTAGCACTGGTAGCCTGTCTGGATTCTGTGGGGGTGTTCTAGTCCATCAGATAAAGCTCTAAACCTTAGATCAGTAGTATGGCTGTAGGCATAGGGCTGGTAGGAAAGAGGAAGAGTAGTGGGAATGCGGCAGCTTGGAGGAATGTGTCTGGGATAGAGTCATCTGAACATTCAGGCCATCTCAGGGAATAACTTGGGAGGGGAAGGGAGAGGTGCCAGGTTTTCAGCTTTGCACTTGAAAAGGGGACAAGGTGGAAGAGATAATATGACAAAGAGAGTAGCATCCTGGACAGCTCAGCCATGCATTCATTTCACACAAATGAGCAGAGTGGCAATGATGACACTAATAGCTCACAATTTCATAGCATTTGACACACGTGAGCTCATTGGATCCTCACAACATCCCTATGTGCTCGATTTTATTCCCATCCCCATTTGACCAAGAAGCGGAGCTGAGAGAAGTCTTGCCAAAAGTCTCATAACTACTATTGGAGATGATATTTAAATTGGGGGCTTCTTGACTTGGGCATTCCTTCTTCTCTGCCACCTAGCTGTCCTGCATCATGGAGAGCTGGTTTTGGAATCAGGAAGAGCTGGGTTCAAGTACTGACTCTGCCACATCCTGCCTGTGTGACCCTGGACAAGTCACCTAAACTCCCAGTGTCCCAGACCACTCTCTAAAACTACAAATTACAGACTAGGTCCCAATCTGCACTGGTCCTCATGGATAGTTCCCTATGACCATGAAATCACAGATTGATCCCTGCCCATGCCCCAAATTCCCAAATAGTATCAACCATTTGCGAAGTACTAGGCTGGGCAGCAGAAGTGATGTGAGTGTTCTACCAGGATAGTATCCTAGAAAGAGAATTGTTTTAAGAGTCAGGAGGCCCCCCAGAGGGCGGAGCTGTGAGCAATGAGTTCAAATTATAAAAAGAAAATTTCAAATTGATGTTAGGGAGAACTAATACCAAGACTTCCTATCAGTGCTAGCTAGAAGTGGATTTGGCTGCCTGGAGAGGTAAGAGGGTTTTCAAACAGATGATGGATGGGCATACATACTATATTATGTATCCTTACTACAGTAAAGGTTCTTTTTTCAGTATGAGTTGGCTACTGGGATTCCTTCCAATTCAATGTATTCTGTCATTTTTGTGACCTTCTTTACTTAAAATACTAGCCAGATGACTGGACGAGTTGCTTAATGTCCCTGAGTCTCATCAGTTTTTTCATCTGGAAAACAAGAATAAGCACATTTGGACCAGTTATCCTCACAGGACTGTTGTGAGGAAAAGCATCTTGAAAATTAAAGCCTTATGTAAATGTGAACTATTTCATAATCACTATTATGAAGTCTAAGACAGAGTGTCTGCCTTCAAGGAGCTTACATATCAGTTTAATGACATTCAATGTTTCTTAATATTGAATCAGTGGTGGGGGACAAGGATCACTAGAAGCCCAAGACCTGCCTTTTTGGGTATCATTTATTTCCTGGATTTGTTTATATAACACCCCCTTAGGGTTGCTTCTCTCAATTCACAATTACACATGAAGTTTGGGGTTCCTAAAGGGATGATCCATCTCAAAGTTCCAGAGGTAACCTTGATGGGCAATGCTTACAGCAACATTGTGGCTCCTAGGTCCCTACCAGCATGTTCCCCAATAACAATCTACCAGTTGACTAAATTATCTTTTAGGAAAAGCATTTAGTAACAAAGTACAACAAAAACAGATGCATAAAACATTCCCTCTCAAGCCAGGGGTCCATCCATTCTCTCACAAATGCACACAGAGTCTGAGGGAGGGGACAGTGGGTACAGACTTTGAGAAAAATGATAGTAAGACACACATGTAAAGAATACATGTAACAAAGAGGTTCCTGTCTACTCATGGCCTTGGAAGTCCTTTTCTCCCTTCATGGAGTCCTTATGTAGTTTCTTTTTGTGTGTATGGCCAGGACACTTAGCCAGGCCTTTTGGATCTGTGTTTTTCTTATGTCCACAACTAGTATTTCTTTCCATCTTGAAGGGGGATACACCCTCTAAAGCAACCACAGTCCTCAGCTGACTACCTTTCTACAGGCAGTCTTTCTCAATTTTGTCTACTCCTGAAGCAGGTGCTTCCATTGCTATCAGCCATTATCATCCTGGAGGACAATGCTACTAATGATGCAAACAAAGAAGGTCACCACCTGGACAGCACCATCTTGAGGGACTTATTTACCTAAGATCAGGAAAGAACAATCACAAAAGAGACAGAGGTGGCACGAACACATGGTGGTCAAATGGGAAAGAAGGTAGGCTCCTTTCCCTCATCTGGCCTCCAGATGCAACCCAAAGCAACACCAATTCAAATCCACAAGGGAGAAAGAAAAACAAAGAGAGAGAGACAGATACACAGACAGAGAGACAGAGACAGAGAGAGAGAGAGAGACAGAGAGGGAGACAGGGAGACAGAAAAGGGAAACAGACAGAGAGACAGAGAGAAACAGAGAGAGAGAGAGAGAGAGAGAGAGTGAGAGGAGTGAGGTTGATAATCTCTTTTGCATATCCACTCAGTTCTAGCTCAGAAGTCAAATTAGAATACTTTTCATCACATTTTACAAGACCCTGAGTCACACATAGATGGAAGTAGCCTCCATAATTTCCACATGATGGAATGGAACCAGCAAGGACTTATATGCCCATATATGCATGAAGAGTAAATGTGAGCATGTCTTATGCCTTTTATAAAGTGGGATCTCAGAATAGTTCTGTCTTAAACACTCCCTATAATGAGCAGCACAATATAGAGCTGATAAAAATGAGTATGGGAGCTGATGAGATCACTAAGTGAAACAGTATAGAAGAAGAAGAAGAGGGCCCACGACAGAGCTTTGGGGATGGCCACTGTTAACAGGAATGATCTGGATAAAGATTCAATACTGGACCTAGAGTCTGAAAGCCCTGGGTTCAAATCTTGCTTCAGACACTAGCTTTATGACTCAGGGCAAAGTCATTTGACCTCTGTGTACCTCAGTTTCCTCATTGTAAAATGATGATACAAATATAAGATAAAAAGAGATATTTGTAAACTGCTTGGCCAACCTTTAAACTCCAGATAAATCCTTGTTGTTGTTAACCTAGCCCAGCAGTAACAGAACTGTTTTACTCATTCATCTATTGGTTATGCCAAATTTGGAAGTGAACTTGGTGAAGGAAATGCTATGGGGAAACTTCTGTAACTCTTCCCAGATTTGGAAATGATATACGAGAGTGTGTGCCACTCAATCCCCTGGGGGGAAATGTCTATAACTTCTGTTCTGCTTGTAAATATCTTCTTTTATATCTAAAATATAGAATATCTTCCCACAAAATATCCCTTTTAAAAAGCCTTTTCATTGGTTAAGCAAAACTGGGATGCTAATCACTAACCGTTCTCAGTAAAGGTATACCCAGATGGCGGTTCAAGCCCAGAGCATTAGGGAAAGACAACTGTGACCCCACCCTGAAGGGGAGCAGCAGCCCACCTTTTTCTCAGAGAACAAAGACAGTGTGTTTGGTACTTGTTTTATTTTCCTGGATGCTGAGCTTTCCCTGGAAGAGCCAGCAGCCCAGGAGGCTCCTGGGAGTGAGAGAGAAAAGGACAAGCAAATAGGGACCAGCCTTTAGTTCATTAAAGTACTTGCCTTAGAGTAAGCAAGTGTCACCTTTGATCCATACAGCTGGCCTACAGCTGCTGATATCCTCTTTGGAACCACAACAATCGAATGGAGAAGAGTTCTGGCCTTGAAGCCAGTAGGATCTGGGTCTGAATCCTGTCGTTGATTCTAAGTTACATATTTAACCTAACCGAGTCTTACTTTTTTTGGCTGTAAAAAGGGCTAACGTTTTATCTCCCTCACAAAGCTGTTGGGAGGCTGATGTGAAAATTGTGACAAACCTTAAGATTCTACCCAACTTTCAGTTTTCAGTGTGAATGAGAAGCAGGGTGGGGCGGTAGAGGGAGGGCTGGCCTTGCTGAGAAGGCCTAAGTTCTGGGACTGACACGTGTTCGTCCGTAAACAAGTCTCAATACCACCAGCAATCCCCAGGCCTCATTTTTGTCCTCCTTGTATCCCTTTGGAACGGAAATAAGAAAGTGATTCAGAAGAGAGTAACTAGGCTGGCAGACGATTGCAAATATTTGGAATGTTCTGGATATCCTGCTGGGTGGAAAAAGAACAAAGGCAGTGATGGTCATGTGTGAGCCAGAGAAGAGGGGAGAAGGGCCAGGCTAAGTTAAGCTCTTAAACGATACAGATGGTATCATTTTTGTCTTTCTTTTCCCAGTGTCTATTAAAGTGACTGACACATAGTAGGTGCTTAATACATTTCCGAATGATCAAAGGGATTGCTGAGGGAGTACAAGACCCAGTGTTCCCCATGAAATAACAGGCTTTTGGGTATCAGCGGCAAGTAGCTGAGGTTGGGGTGCAGAAAGGAGAAAGAAGAAAGGGGCTGGAACAGTTGCTATGGGAGATTAGCTAAGGAATTGATAAGGGCAGAGAAGAAAGGCTGTTGAGCAGCAGTGAGGGTCCAGCTGAGTTCATGTACCGTGACTTTGTAGTGGGTGAAATCAGCTCATTTTCATCTTGCTCCATCGATGCTCAGCAGCCCCAGAGCCAAAGCAGAGAAATCAGATTGTGGAGGTTACAGGGGATGAGGAATTGCAGACTGCAAGCAACAAAAAGTCAGGAAGACAGGAGAGCCTTGGGCAGCCACTGGTGAAACCCACAGTGACCGACCGTGAGGTTAAAGATGAGGCTAAAACACGAGGCCTGGACTCCAGAGAGTTCAAGGGATTAGAGGCAATGATAATGCAAAGATTGGGTTTAGTAGGAAAGACAGAGTGGGAGATGGAGGAGGCTAGGGGATAGGAGAGCTGAAATATGATCTCAAAAGATGGGGAAGTCAGTCAGGAATTTGCTAATGTATAACCCAAGTGCGTTGGAGTCGTGCAAGCACTACAATTGTGGTATCACCTTGTTAGCAAGTTGTCAAGCAGGAATAACAAGGTCCACCAGGAACTTAGCAAAGAGTAAGATAAAGAGGAAAGACTATATTAAAAAATCAATCAATCTAAAGTTAACATAACCATTATTAAACTTCCAACATGTGCCAGGAGTATGCCAGGAACACATAGACAAAAATCAAACACTCTTTGTCCTCAAAGGAACTTACATTTTCTAATGTAACTTAGAAAATAGATACAAATTGTCAAATCAACAAGTATTTATGAAGCACCTACTATGTGTTTGGTACCGTGCTGAATTATGGCTGTAATAAAGAAAGCAAACACAATCCCTGACCTTAAGGACATCACATTATGGTTGGGGATAATAGTTCTTGTTGTTCAGTTGTTTCCAACTCTCAGTGACCCCTTTAGGGGTTTTCTTGGCAAAGACACTGGAGGGGTTTGCCATTTCCTTCTCCAGCTCATTTTATAGATGAGGAAACTGAGGCAAACAGAGCTAAGCGAATTGCTCAGGATCACACAGCTACTAAGTGTCTGAGTCTGGATTAGAACTCAGGAAGATGAGTCTTCTGATTGCAGGGATTGCAAATAAATGCAACCATTCAAGATTTACACAGGGAAAATTGGAAGTAATCTCAGAGGGAAGACAATAGCATTGAAGGGAACCAGGAAAGATTTTGTACAGAAAGCATTTGAGTTAAGTCTTGAAGGAAGCTGGGAAGTCAGGAATCTAAGGGAAGGAGGAGATATCCAGGTCTTCTAGACCCCTCTTTTTCTGTGGACCTGCCTTCACAATGCAGTCCTTCTTCCTGTGGTCAACTCCAGACCTCATTTTTTCCTTCCTTATTTGTAACCTTCTGTAAAAAGTGAACTTGGAAGAGTGCACAAAACTGGAGAGGAAGCTGGAACCCTCATGAGCTAAAGCTTTAGAACAGCCTTTTATAATTTAGAAACCATCAAGTGCCTCAGAGTTCTATTTATACCGACTCTATCAATATTTACTATGTTAGAAATTAAGATGTCTTAGTATTTCTATGAAAATAACTTTGGTCTTGCAGACCTTCTGTCCACCTTCTCCTCATAACCCAGAAAGACAGAGGACCTTTATGCATAACTGGAAGAACGGGAGAGGAAGCATAATCCAAGTCCAGGGATCTTTTCCTCTACACCCTACTGAATCCAAAGAAACAGAACTCTGATGGGGCAAGTCATTGAGTCTGACCTCTTTGATAAGTGATTTGCCCAGGTAACTCAATAGATGGAGTCAGGAAGACCTGAGTTCAAATCCAACCTCAGACACTAGTGTGGCCCTGGGCAAGTCACTTAATTCAGTTTGCCTCAGTTTCCTCATCTGTAAAATGAACTAGAGAAGGAAATGGCAAATCACTACAGTATCTTTGCCAAGAAGATGTCATGGACAGTATTGGCATGCTCTGGTCCATGGTGTCATGAAGAGTTGGACACGACTGGATAATATTCCAAGTAGCAAAGAGGCGAAGATCAAATTCAGAGATCAGGTACCATCTTCCCAGGTCTTGAGAGTCAACCTCCAACGTTCTCTTTTCTGTCCTTCATTGCCTCCCTTAATACTCGGTACATTAAATTGATCAGTGAGACCGTATTTTTTGGAGAGCTATAATTCCTTTCCCTACAAAGGTTCAATTTGATGTATTTTTATTTAAAAAATTAAAGTGAATTCACATTAATTTTGACAACCCTTTTCTTTCGATTTCCTAATGCTTTTTGAGAGAATTGTGGACGTGTTCCCCCCTTGGAATGGTAGAGATGGAGGAGCCATCAAGTTAACTTGGTCTAAACTCTTCGTTTTACAGTTGAGAAAAAGGAGACCCAAAGAGGTTAAATGATTAGTCCAAAGTCACACGAGTAGGAAGTAGCAGGGCCACGATTCGAATCTAGTTCATCTGGCTCCAAATTCTTTCCAGAACCAGGAATCCTTACTTGACATGAATGAATGAGAATGAATGAATAAAAAAGCATGCCTGAAAGAACTGGACAGGTGGGGCAACTGAGTTAGGCTAGGAGTTCTTGGCCATGCTAGAAATTCTCTAACTAAATGAGCATTTATCAAATGCCTGTTGGGTGCTCAGCAATGTGATTGGTACTGTGGGAGAAACTAGAGGAATATTCTGGTTGGAGAAAATGTTCATCACACACACATACATACACACACACACACACACACACACACAGACATCAGCTGGAGTCCAGGATGGAACACCAAAAAACAACTACATGACTATGGTGTGTGTGTTCATCCTTTGTTGCCAAAGAAGACCATGCCATCAGAGGAATAATGACATTACTTGCACTTGACTTTGTTTTGAGTGAGGGAGGGCTGTGCAGGTTACCAGCCTCATTTCTCCTCTAGAATCATCTGAATCCAGTGACCAGATATTCCTCAAGATGACTGAAGATGAACCAGGATGAGGCAATTGGGGTTAAGTGACTTGCTCAAGGTCACACAGCTAGTGAGTGTCAAGTGTCTGAGGTGAGATTTGAACTCAAGTCCTCCTGACTCCTGCACTGGTGCTCTATCTACTGCTCCACCTATGTCAGAGGTAGTAGAAAAAATATTGAGTTTGGAATCAGAGGACTTAAGTTCAAGTCCTGATGTGGCCACCTGATGCCTAAATGATGCTGGGCAAGTCACTTAAATCTCTCTGTATCTGTTTCCTCAGCTGTATAACAAAGGGTTTGGACCAGATGGTCTCTAAGGTTCCTTCCAGCATCTGTGGCCCCATCATCATGGACAGTTTGCTCACTTTCAGACATATGTCAAGAGCTCAGGGAGCCATGAGTCTGAAAGCAGTACCAGATGCAGGAGTGACCCTTTGTGGGGAAAGAGTGCTTCATTTACTCCTCTGGAAGTGGAGATGGCTAGAAAGAGAAGTGAGTATGATTCTGTTGGGTCGTTCTGGATGTCAGGAAGAAGCCAGGGTCCTGGTGCTCCTAGCAGTCAGGTCGTAGGAATGTCTATGTGACTGTGAAGAAACTAGAATGTGGCCTCCAGCACTGGCAGTAATTGGGGAAGAATGCCTTTTGGAGGTGTGTTTTGGCATGAGAGCAAAGGATGGCTAGGTGTTTCTCCCCTACTCCAGACTGCCTGATTGAACAGGCTCCAGTGAATTTTTCTGATCTCTTAGCCCCAGCTGGAGCACCTTGAAGGAAAGGAGTCCATTGCTGGCCAGGTTAGAGGAAACCAGGAAGAGATAATGTTTTCTGAGAATGGAATGAGTATCCGTCATACCTTCTGCAGTGACCTGCTCAACTACTGGATGATTAGGCAATTCAGAGATAGCTTAAGAATTTTCCATCTGCACAGGCATTTTTAATTACTCCCTCTGTGTATCCAGCCCCGAAGAGATTTCTGCCCCGTAGGAGATCCATGAAGCCTTTAAATCAAAGCATCAGTTGATACAAGAATGTAAAGACCATTGTAGGTCAATGCTGCTACCTTGTGGAGGATCATCATCACTGCAGTATTCTCAGGCTGAATCACTGCAAGGAATAACAGGATAGGGCGGGTGGACCTCAGAGACCATGCAGCTGTAAAAAACTGAGTAGGGGCCCTGCCTCCAACATCCCCGAGGAGCGCCCATCACACTGATTCCACAGGCAGGTCAGTCCACTTTGGAACCCTGGACCAGATTAACTTTTTAAGTGATCATTTTATCATTGAAGTTCTGCAGGAGGCATTGTGTTACAACGGGGTACCTTCTCATGATGGTCTTCCAATCCTAAACATTCATTCTCCTTTCCTTAGTTGTAAGCCATAGATCCGTATTCCTAACCTCCTCGATTCTCTTCAATAGTCTGATAATAACAAATGACAGGAATATAGCACTTCAAACCTCAAACATTATAAAAATAAATATAAAAAATTTTATATATGTAATGGAAAGAGAAAAATTGAAAATCAAATGCAAAAAATAAAGCTTAATGTATTAATTTCTTTGAGTCTCACAACAAACTAGTAGGGATAGCTATTTTCAGCATAGTTATCCACATTTTACAGATGAAGAAACTGAGGCTCCGAAGTTGCCTCTGGTCAAGTCAAATAAAGGCAGAGTTTGAACCATTTCTTCCTGATTCTAGACCCAAGATCATCTTATACTATACTACCTTCCCATTCAAATATGTCATTCATCTCTTAGCCCAAGGATTGGCAAATTATAGCCCACAGACTAGATCCAGACTGCCACCTGTTTTTGTACAACTAGCAAGATAAGAGTGATTTTTACATTTTAAAATAAAAGACCTCCGTGCCCAGCCTTGATCCCATGGTTACCACTTTAATGTCTTAGTTGCTTCTCCCTGAACTGATTGTTTAGTGTTATATTTGGCCATTTCAGTTGTGTCTGACTCTTCATGATCCCACTTGAGGTTTTCTTGGCATAGATACTGGAATGGTTTGCCATTTCCTTCTCCAGCTCATTGAGGAAACTGAGGCAAACAGAGTTAAGTGGCTTGCTTAGGATTACCCAGCTAGTAAGTGTCTGAAGTCACATTTGAACTCAGGTCTTCCAAACTCCAAGACTAGCACTCTAGCCACAGCACCACTTAGCTGCCATCTGATCTTTGAGTAATCCCCATGATAGAAGCTCATAGCATCATAGATTTAGAGTTGAAAGGGATCTTAGGCTATTCTAATTCATCTTCCTTGTTTTACAGACAAAGGAACTAAGGCCAGGAAGATGTTCTCTGCTCCTGCTCTGGGGCTGTTGAGATAAAGTCACAAAATGAAGCTGATTGCACATATGGGGAGGGAGGAACATAACCTCAGCTTGTTGTGAGCTGAGTCATTTCATGGCAAAGGAGCTAATGAGCTAGCCTCAGTTAGAAAGACTTGGGTTCAAGTCTTTGTAACCCTGGTCAAGTCACATAGCCCATGAGTGCCCCAGTCAGTTCTCTAAGGTGTAGAGTTGTTGCTGAACTCTCACTTGGGGTGTTGCAATGGATCCATTTTCTTCTTTTGTCACATATCCAACAAGTTCTAGGATTCTGTGGGTCTATAGGCTTCCTGACTTTTCCTTGAAGGTTTAAGGTTGAGTGGGGGCCTCAGGGAAGGCTCTGGACTCTTACTGAGGGAGTTCCTGCTTGGAGAAACTATAGCAACTCCTGTTGCATTCAATATAGGGTTAACATGGTTATAACCAAAAGAGTCTATGATGGGGGCATCTGTAGATAGACAGATCATCCAAGAATTATTTGTTATCTACCACCATCTGCTGGCCACATCCAAGGAAGGCTTCCCTGCCACATAAACACTGCCTTCCTCAGTTACCTTCCTCCTCATCTTTCCCACCAGGCTCCAGGCAATGTGGCTTGCTTCCTAAAAATCCAGAGTCTAGCAGAATTTTGCTTTTCCTCCTCCAGCCCTCCTTGGAGCACCAAAGTATGTCTGCCATAAGGCTAACCATGTGAAGGTCCCTCAGAGTTGCCCTCCTTCCTTCTGACATCTCTGCCCTTAGTAGAGAACTCCCACTCAATTTCTGCCTGTGTCTGTCTTCCCCTGTCTCTGTTCCAGTTCCTTTTCTCTGTTTGGTTTCTGCCTTCAGTTCCAAGCCAGGTGATCGGGTTCCCATTTCTAAGCCAGATAAGTTCTTTGTTCCATACTCCTGCTGCCCAGGTAACAACTTGCTCAGTCTGGCATCCATCTCTTTGCCTGCCTGTGCTCTGATCACTTGATCAAAGCTTTGACTCCCTTCTCTGGACTGGCAAGATGTGTGACTGAAGAGGACATTGCATCAGCCCAAAGAAGGGACTATCCCATAGTTAGTCCTCCTTACCTGGGCAGCACCACATTATGGGTGAATCAACACTCCCTTCAATCCATCACTAAGCTTCCTGGTCAGCTCTCTTTCCCTATTAATCTTGAAAGGATTGGCTATGTGCATGTCAATTCCATCTGACAAACCTTAACCACCTAATAACAATACTAATGTACACGAATGAGTTTACAAAGCACTCTCTGTAAATATATTCATTTTGAGTCTCACCACTACCTGTTATCTGTCCCATTTTACAGATAAGAAAAATGAGAACCATGGAGGTTAAACAACTTCTCACAGTCACACTTTGTGAAAGGCTCTTTCACAAAAACAGATTTTTTTATAATGGAACGGCCCTTGGTCTAAAGGAGCTTACACATAATTGGGGCGCAATTTGAGGGGTTAGGACAGGGTGGGGACTTGTAACATTGATGCGTGCAACAGAGAGTACAGTGTGATGGGACAAAGAAATAACTAGGAAAAGGACAAATCTGAGGACGAATAGAATTTTTCCAACTGGAGGAATCAGGGAAGTCTTCATGGAGGAACAAC
This sequence comes from Potorous gilbertii, assembly GCA_028658325.1. Lineage (NCBI taxonomy): Eukaryota > Metazoa > Chordata > Mammalia > Diprotodontia > Potoroidae > Potorous > Potorous gilbertii. The sequence goes on along the minus strand of CM053769.1, from coordinate 501,901,764 downwards.
CACCTGAACTGGACCAGCTTTTTATCGGTTGAAAAGAAGTAAACAGAGGCTTCCGTATCAGGAAAAATGTTCAAATGATCAGAAATAACTCACACCAGAATACTTTGCCTGCAGGAATAGTCTCTCCCTCACTGGAAGTGCAAAGTTCTTAGATCTAGCTCCCCAAGAGACCTCAGTCCAACTTCCCTCATTTTACACTTGAGGAAACTGAGGCACACAGTAGTGTGAGAGTGGAATTTGAACCCAGATATTCTGACTCTTAGATGTACCATAGGAGGAAATTTTTTTTTGGCTGGACTAGAGACTAAGCACTTTACAACGATTATCTCATTTGAATCTCACGACAGCCCTGGGAGGTAGGAGCTGTTATCATCCCCATCTACTAGTGGAGAGCCATCTACTTCCTTTCCATCCCTGGGATTCTGGGATCCAATCCACAAGAGGCTTTGAGTTTCTACATTATCACAAAATAAATACCCAGATGATTCGGGGAGAAGAGTTTTCTGACTTTAAGACTTCAACTTAATGAAAATCCGATGAATAATGTGCCCCTGAGGTTTCCATGGGTTGTACCCTGGAACCTACCCCCTCGCTTACCCCTAGGGAGACTCAGACTCTGCTTGGAGGACAAGGCCCAACAGGCCAGTAAAGGGCAGTTGCTAGCTGAGCAGAAAGCCAAAGAAATCACTCTGCAATGCCATGAACTAGTTTTGCTTGTCATGTTGGAATCATTTGGCTCTGGAGGATTGGAACAAGCTCTACAGCCATTGATATAGAAAGCAACATTGGGTCAGAGCACTTAGGATTCCTAGAGCTAAAGGCCCTCTGGGTTTATTGCATTTAGGATCTTAATTCTAAAACTAGAAAGGGCCTTAGAAATCATCTGGACAGTTAGGTGGTGCAATGGATAGAGCACCAGCCCTGCAATCAGGAGAACTTGAGTTTAAATCTAACCTGAGACACTTACTAGCTGTGCGACCCTGGGCAAGTCACCTAAACCCTGCTTGCCAAATAAATAAAGTAAAGATGCATAAACCAACTCCTAGAGGATGAAGTGACTTCAAGGTCACTCAGAGAATAAGTAGAAAAGCTAGAATTTGAACCCTGAACTTCAGGCTGTTGTCTCTACCCCCAAACCAGGGAGGAAATCAGAGGAAATAGTGACTCAAAAAAGAAAAAAAAACTAGATTTCTCCTCCCTCCCCAGAAAACATAGAATTATAACAGATTATCTATCTACCCCTGAGACAGAGCCAGGGGTTGTAACATCTGTGGTCATCAATTAAAAAAAATAAACTAAATATGTGATTGCATTGGTATAAGGAACTGCACTCCCCTCCCCATGCTATTCCCACCCACCAAAGCAGATCAACAAACTTGCTGTACAACCCAATCTTGAAAAGTTGCTTGGGATATTGAAGAGTTAAATGATTTGTCCATTGTCACAGAGTTGCTATGGATCGGAGGACCCTGAACTCAGGTCTTTCTCACTCTGAGACCAGTTCTCTAGTAATTATGGCACACCACCAAGGGACCGGGGTGACTGTAATCTTCAAAGAATGTTGTGGTGGTGGTGATGATGATAGAGATAACATTTATACTTATGTATCACCTATTATGTGCCAGACTCTGGGCTACGCCCTTTACAAAGATTGTCTCCTTTGAATCTCACAACAATCCTGGGAGGTAGGAGCTATTATTACCACACCCATCTCATAGCTGGGGAAACTTGATGTAGACAGAAGTTAAGTGACATGACCAAGGTAACAGAGTAGATGACTTGTGGTGAAATTTGAACTCAGGATTTCAGGCCCAGTAGTCTATCCACTCACTGTACCTCTAATGAGGTGCGCCCGAACAAGAGTTAGTTCAGGTTCCTTAACCTGATGATTTCTTTTTTTTTTTTTATTAAATAAATTTATTTAACTTTTTACATTCATTTTCACAAGATTTTGGGTTCCAAAATTTTCTCCCCATTTGTCCCCTCTCCCCTCCCCGATACACTGGACATTCTAATTACCCATATCACCAATCT
>CM053769.1:501865081-501899230 GCA_028658325.1 Potorous gilbertii | reverse complement strand
AATCTCCTTCACTGTGTTTCTGCGTGGCTTCCACTGTTCCAGAATTTGTCAGGAGTTCTTTTTACAGGAAATCTATGGGCTGTGGGTTCGGACCTAGCATAGGTGAGTCTTTCTACTCCACCATCTTGGCTCCGCCCCCTCAACCTGATGATTTCTTAAGAGAAATTGTGAGAATTGTTCTATCCCCTTCCCAACTATGGTTTCACTGGGTGTCAGGTTGGTTATTTGTGAATTAGTCTGACTAGGGCTGGTGATGAAGGAGAATGAGTTACTGCTAAGAGACAAAGAGAAGCTGGGATCCAAAGGGGGAGACCCTACCCTCTAAGGCTTTGTGAGCATGTGTGGTAATCCCCTGATATTGTGGCAAAAGGGGCCTTTAGGGTAGGTGAATCTGGGAGGGTCTGGGGGATGTGATGCCTGCCTGTAACCTTGAGAAACAGACCAGAAGAGGTCCTGTGGTAGCCTGTAGGAAGCTGTGCTCCATTCTGGGTGTAGAATGCCTCTTGAAACCAATACTAACTTGAATTGTGGCACCACAGGGAGAAATATGCTTTGAAAGTCTCAATCTCTACATTACCCTGTGATCAGAATGTGGTAGAAGACAGTGCAAGGGTTAGCTGTAGTCTTCACCTAAGTGAGGCACCAAGTAGGTTTTCTGTTACACCTGTCCTTACTTATCCATTAAAGCTCATTTTTTGTTAACCTATTTGTCTCCATTGAAAAGGGTGATATGGGAGAAAAGGGTGACATGGGAGAAAAGGGTTTTCTAGTCGGGGGAGCTAAGGACATTCTAGTAGATGAATTAACTCATAAGTTAGGGGGTGTGGATCGCTCTGACTCTCCCTCTACCCCCATCCTGTGTAAACACACACAATTTTCATGTGGTTGAATTTCCAGATTTGACTTTGGATCTAGCTAGAAACCCTATCATTTTTTTTTTCTACTTAGAGCTACACAAATCATGCCCAGGATCATCCATAGGAAAAGTGTTCTGAAATAAACTTTAAAATAATTTTTTAAACATTCTTTTCTTTTTAAATGTTGAGTTCCAAATTCTCTCCCTACAACCCCACCCACCCACTAAGAAAGCAAGCAAAATGATATCAATTATACACATGAAGTCATGCAAAAATATTTCCATATTAGCCATATTTCAAAAAAAGCAAGAAAAATTGAGTGAGAGAATGATACTTCAGTTTACACTCAGAGTTCATCAGTTCTCTCTCTGGAGGTGGATAGGATTTTTTCTGTCATAAATTCTTTGGAAATGTCTTGGATCATTTTATTGATTATCTAAGTCTTTCACAGTTGAGCATCTCTATAACATTGCTGCTACCATGCTACCATGCTACAATGATCTCCTGGTTCTTCTCACTTCACTTTGCATCAGTTCATATAGGACTTGCCATGTTTTTCTGAAGCCATCCCCCTTGTCATTTCCCACAACAGAATAATACTCCACCACAATCATATGCCACAACTTGTTCAACCATTCCCCAAATGCTGAGTGTACATCACCCCACCCCCCATTTCCAACTCTTTGCCAACACAAAAAGAGTAGTTATAAATGTTTTTGCACATATAAGTCCTTTTCCTTTTTCTTTGATCCTTTGGGACACAAGCCTAGCAGTGGTATTGTTAAGTCAAAGGGTATTCATAGTTTTATAGCCCTTTGGGCAATGTTCCAAAATTTCCTCTAGAATGGTTGGACCAGTGCACTACTCTACTAATGTTCATTAGGGTCCCCATTTTTCTTTCAAATCTTCCAGAATTTGTCATTTTTGATAGGTGTGAGATGGTACCCCAGAGTTGTTTCAGTTTGCCTTTCTCTAATCAATAGTGATATAGAGCGTTTTAAAAATATGTCTATAGGTAGCTTTGATGTCTTCTTCTGAAAACTGCCTGTTTATATCCATTGAGCATGGCTCTTACTTTTATAAATTTGACTCACTTTTGTACTCAGTATATATTTGAGGAATGAGGCAATTACCATAAAAATTGCTGTAATTTTTTTTGATATTTCTTCATTGTCTGTGGTACCTTTTAGCAGAATGTACTTTCCCTGATTATCCTTTTTAATTAAGTCTAGTTTTGCCTTTGCTTTGTCTAAGATCATGATTGTTGCCCTTGCCTTTTTTTTTAGTTCAGTGGAAGCATATTAGATCACACTGTAGCTCTTCAGTTTAACTCTGTGTGTGTCTTTCTATTTCAAGTGTGTTTCTTGTAAACAACGTGTTGTTGGATTATGGTTTCTAATCCATTCTGCTGTCTGCTTCCGTTTTATGGGTTAGTTCATCACATTCACATTCACAGTTATGATTACTGTGTTTTACCTCAATGCCATTTTCTTCTTATTCTTCTCTCAAAATCAACTTTTAAAAATCTGGGACACTAATGACAATTTCATGCTTCAACAACTTCCTTCCAGAAACCCTGGAAAGTTACAAGTGTGAACCTAGTCTGGACTGAACTGGGCTGGAGAGTTCACTTGGGGTAGAAAGTGAATCATTTTCTATGTTATTTCTTGACTTCTTTGCAGTTTTTGTTCTTTAAATTTAATTTATTTTTGTTATATTTTAAGTTCCAAACCATCTCCCTCCTTACCTCCCAAACCCACACTAAAGAAGACCACCTTTTGAAAGCTCTTCTATTTTAGCTAATTATCCTTGCTAACTGATGCTAAGATCTGTTGTTTCAATGACACTAAAGGACTCCATGTGCTTTCAACATCCTTTAAATTCACTGCCTTTGATCTAGTGCTCAGAAAAGCTTGTTCATCTTGTCATATCTCCCCATTTTCCATCTCTTCTCTAAAGCCTGACAGCAGTGCCTGGGACCTCCTAATGTAATTTCAATTCAAGTCAGTAACAACATATCTAGAGACATAGTTGAGAAACTGTCAATCTAGTTCTTAAAAGCATCTGAAGTCCTGACCAACAGCACCTTCTGTCTCATCCTCACTGACTAGTTTGAAAATAAAAATCTTATCTTGTCTCTGTATATATTCTTTCAAAGTATGTTTACAACTGCCATCTTAGTCGATTAACACAAGAGCCTGGGAGGTAAACAAGGTTACACTGACAATCATTGAGAGACCAGTAAGGGAGAGCCATTTTTATGACGTTAAACTAGAAGTCACTCCAAGTCTCTTGTTATTTGTTTCTATGTAAATACTAGAAAATTAAATCATGACTCTAAATAACTCTGGATACAAAATGGACCCAGTCAGATGTTAAAATCTAATTATTTCTATTACTCCAGCATAGCAATATTTGTTAATGCATATGTGTGTTTGTAGATAGATATAGATAGATATTTGTACTTGCTACATATTACCTTGTGTCCTAAAGTTACTTATCTCCTAGTTCATTGTGCACATAGTGTTGGTCACAGGACAAGAGAGTGAGCGTGATGCCCTTGAATTTTTATTATACGCTTAGACTTTAGATCTTCAGAAATCCGTAGTTTCATTGGTGAAACCGTAGCTAACAAAGTTTGTGATGGGGCAAGAGACAAAATGCATCTTCCAAACTGAGTTTTGGGGGATGGCTCAGATGCCAGGACAATTTTTGGGGCCACTGCTGAGGATTCTTGAATGCTTTAGGAAGCCAGAAAGAAGTTCATCTATAAATGTAGTCGAGTGGGAAGAAAGGTGAAAGAATAAGCCATCTGGTGGAATTCTATTTTAATTAATTAATCTTGCAAATTAAGTTCTAAATTTCATTATTTTCAGACTGACAAAGAGGCTATAAATGCTGTCAGCATTCCTTTAAATGTTGGCCTCTAGTGGCAAAGACCTAGTTACCCCACCCCAGCTACAGGTCTGTTCACATTGGAATAGCCATTTCCTCCACCAATACGAAGCTCATCCCTCCTCCTCATAACGTTGGAGACAGTATCTTAGGGTTACTATGATCAACAATTTCATCATCCCATGATAAAATCGGTAATGAGTCTCTCTTGGATAACAGAATCACAGAATTAGTAAGGGTATCTGAGATCACCTAGTCCAACCTATACCAGAACAGGAATTTCTTCTAATATATGCAATAGGGGGCCATCTTATTTGTGCTTAAATCCCTGCAGTGAAAGGCAACTCACCTCCTCCCTAGTTATCTGATTATTAAGATGCTTTTCTCTACTTCAGTTCTCAATTTACCTCTTTGCAACTCTTATGCTTTGCTACAAGTTCTACCCTCTGGGGCCAGAAAGAATAAGTCTCTTCCCTCTCTTGTTTAGTTCATTTTCAGTTGTGTCTGACTCTTTGTGAACCCATTGAGGGTTTTCTTGGTACAGGTGCTTTAAGGTTTGCCATTTTCTTCTCTAACTCATTTGACAGATGAGGAAACTGAAGGAAGCAGGGTGAAATGACTTGCCCAGGGTCACCTGGCTAGTAAGTCTCCAAGGTTGAATTTGAACTCCTAAAAATGATCCTGGCTTCAGGGCCAGCATTCTATACACTATGGTGCCACTTAGCTGCCCTTCCCTCTTTACAGCCCTCTATCTACTTGGAGACAGCTATTATGTTCCTGACCTTTTTAATCAAGTACTTCTGCCATGTACTTGAGCCCCTGTTCCTGATATGTGTAAATATACTTATTTACAAAATATGTTTCTACAGAATTAGAAATTAAAAGCAGCAAGGTACAGTGAATGAAGTCCTGCCTCTTAAAAGAAAGGACCTGGGTTCAAATCCCACCTCTGATGTTTACCTTGTGTATGTAACCTTGAACAAGTCACATAATATAATTTTCAATGAGAGAGCGAAGGAGTTGGCCCTGAAGTCCCTTCTGGCTCTAGGCCTATGATTCCACAAGATCCAGATTAAATAATGTTTGATCACAGTCAGCAAGAAGCCACTGGAATTTATTGAGGAGGAGAGTGATATGGTCAGATGTGAGTTTTTAGGAGAATCACCTTGGGGGGTTGGGGATTGGAGAGGCCAATGCCCAGAGGCAGGGAGACCAATTAAGAAGTGATTGCAATGGTCCAGGGAAGAGGCATGAGCTGGTGAAGTATTTTGTGAGAATAGAAAGAAAAGGTGGAAATATCAAGATTTGGCAACTGACTGGCATGGGGAGTGAGAGTGAGGACAAGGAGTCTGGAGTCATACTGAATTGTGGATTTGGGTGACTGGCAAGACAAGACAACTTCCACCATGGAGAAGGACAGATGAAGGGGGTATTTAGAAGGAAATATCATGTAAGGATCTTTTCTGAGTAACTCACTCTGTCCCACCCAAAAAAAGGAGACATTAACTCACTGGCCATTGCCCTGGAGCATGGGAACTGGCCATTGCCAACTGAAGGGCATCTGCTATAGTCACAAGGTGATCCAGGGGCAAGGTGTAGGTATCCTGGGACTTGTAGTGTGTGTGTGTGTGGCAAGGGAGGATTTTCTTAACAGTACCTGCAAAGCTACTGATATAGGGGACCTGGTGAAGATCAGGTTATAATCACTCAAAAGGCATGGACATAAGGACAGAGGATAAGAGTTGGCACACCAATGGAAAGTGGTGAAGTGGAGAAATGCTGGATGAATTATGGGTAAAGAGGGTGATGCTGGAGACAAATTCTATGATTAACTTTCACAGGGAAAGAGGGAAGTAATCCATCTTTCCAATCTCTGATTGGTTGATTATGCACCTCTTGGAGTATTGTCATGGCTGCCCCTTTAAACTGAGGCATACAGGGGTAACCCAAGGTCACACAGCTAGTAAGTGTCTGAGGAGGGAATTGGCCTCAGGTCTTCTTGAGTATTGAGTTCAACACTCCATTCATTGTGAAAGTGGTTTGACAAATATAAAACTGAGGAGACATCACACTAGACTTCTGTCATAGCCTTGGGCATTCAATCTATTACCAGCCAACACTTGAAACCTCTCCTGCTCGGTAGGTATCAACCTACAAGGAGTAGGGTCACATCCATGCCATTATGAGGCATAAGGGGACCATTTTGGGTGGACCCCTCCTCACGATTGGAAGACTAATTCAAGGTGAAGACCCTAATGATGAAGGAAAGCTTAGTAATGGATATGTAACTATGTAAGAAAGTACTTTATAGATTTTTAAAAATGACAGCCCAGAAGACTTATGGATACCTTTACTCTGATATAGGTCTTAAAACAAGATAGATTCATGAAAGGGCAGTCTGCCTACAAGCCACTGATATTTATTAAGCAATTACTCTGTGCAAGGTACCATGCTAAGAGCTGGAGGTACAAACACAGGGAGGGAATTTGAACTAGAACCTAGTTACTAGATGACCTCTTGAGATCACTTCTGACCAATAACTTTTCCCCATTGATTCCACAAAAACATATTGAATAGAGAATAAATGACTGAATGAAAATGCATTTATTAAACACTTAGTATGTGCCAAGGGTGGTGTTAAAACTAGGGATACACATAGAGGCTGGATAGTTCTTTCTCTCAAAGAGTTCACATTCTCATTGGGGGAAGAAAATATATATTTTTAAAAGTTCAGTTATAGGGCAGATGGAAAAGCCAAAAAGTCTGTGTGCTTGAACTGATGACAAGACCCAGTATCAAAGATCTGAAAGATATAGAGGCAGGAAGGGTGATAAGAAATGAAGTTCTTCCATCGCACTAGAAGGATAGAATGGGTAAGTTCCCATGTCATCCAAGTTGTGAGAAGAGTTAAACAACATGGAGGGATTCTGGGTAACTGGGAAGGCAAGAGGAAGAAACGTTCCCCTATTGGTGGCAGATCTTATACTGAGCCTGTACAACAGGAATGGATTCTGGATAATAGATTTAGAGCAGAAAAAGGAACTTGGAGGCCATCAAATCCAATCCCCACATTTTTCAAGTGAGGAAATTAAGGCATGGAAAATTGTTAATTGAATTGCCCAAGGTCATTTAGCTAATAAGTATCTGAGGTAGCATATGGTATATGGGCATTGTCCATAAGTGCTGGGTATATGAGTGATGCAAAGGATAAGACAGTCCCTGTCCGTAACAAATTTCAGCCTAGTAAATGAGGGACCATTATAATATGACAGGGGGAAAGCCTCCCATGTAAATCACCCAGGGCTTACAGAACCAGAATTCCAGAACAAGAAAAGACTATTGGGACCATTTCACTGAATTCCCATCACTTCTGGGAGGCCTCAGGATCTCACAATGTCAGTAGCAGAGCTGGACTAGAACCTAGAATCTAGAACCTAGAATCTCATGATTCTCAGGGTCCCATGTTTCCTCCACTGTGGAATCACAGAATGTTGGCATTGGAAGGGACCTCAGTGGCCATCTAGTCTACCCTATGTGTCCAAAGGTATCCCTACTGTGATGTACCCAAATAATGGGCATCCAGCCTTTGCTTAGAGCCTTCTAGGGAGAAGGAGCTGCTTCCCCCTGGAACTTCCCAGCCCCCTTTTGGACAGCTTGGATATTGGGAAGATATTTTTAAAATCATCAAGCCTAAAATTTGCATCTTTCCAACTTCTTACTCATTTTTTCTACTTCTGTCTGATGGGCTAAAGAGACCACGTCAAATCCCTCTCACACACAAGACTTTCAAATGCTTGAACATAGCCTTTGTGTGTCCCCTCTCCCCCACCTCAGCCTTCTTTTCTCCAGTCTAAACAGTCCCAGGTCCTTTCATGGATCCTCATATTCTGGTCTGATGAAGCTATACCAATAACAGTGCTGTTGCTCAGTTGTGTCCAACTTTTGGCAACTCCACGGACTAGTCCATGGGGTTTTGTTGCCAAAGATGCTAGAGTGGTTGGCCATCTCCTTCTCCAGATCATTTTACAGATGAGGAAACTGAAGCAAACGGCATTAAATGACTAGCCCAGGTTCACAGAGCTAGTAACTGTCTGAGGCCAGATTTGAACTCACAAAGATGGGTCTTCCTGACTCCAGGCCCAATGCTCCATCCAGTGCACCACCTGGCTGTCCTTGGCACATGGTAGGTATTTAATAAATGCCTATTGGATTGGAGATGACAGTTTTCTACCCATGCCACCATTAATCATAGCTGGCATTTCTATAACACTTCAGGGTTTGCACATTCCATACATTATTCCTTTTGATCCTCATAACAACCTTACCCCCGTTTTACTGATAGACAAACTAAGGTTAAGAGGGTGACTTGCCCAGGCAGCACATAATTAGTGTATAAAGCAGAATTAGAATTCAGGTCTCCCTGACTAAATTTTATAGCACTGTATCCATTTGGAGGGCAGTTAGGTGCAGTGATAGAGTTCGAATCCTGGAGGGAAATCTAGCCACAGACATTCACCTGGACAAGTCACATAACCCTGTTTGTCTCAGTTTCCTAATCTGTAAAACAACCTGGAGAAGGAAATGGCAAACCACTCCAGTATCTTTGCCAAGAAAACTCCAAAATGGGGTCACCAAGAGTCAAATACAATAGAAATGACTCAACAAGCAACAAAAATATCTACTATGAAATAATGAGGCCTTGAATTTATCCGTTCTCCAACCCATCAACATAGATAGAGATGTTACAGTAGATAGAGCACTAGGCCTGGGGTTAGGAAAAAATGAATTTATATCTGACTCTCAGGCTCTTACTAGCTATGTGATTCTGGCAGCAAGGTTTGCCTCAGTCTCCTCAACTATAAAATGGGTTTAATAATAGCACCTCCCTCACTGGGCTGCTATGAGGATCAAGTGAGGCTATTTGTGAACCACTTAGCACAATGCCTTCCAGTACATAGTAGGTGCTCTGTAGATGCTTATTCTCCTCTCTCCCCATACTTCACCAATGACTGTATTTATCCATATGATTTAGTTCCTTCTTTACAGTAATGTGGTCCCCAGGGCATTTCATGGGGGCAGGAGGTCTCTGGGGTGCGAGAGTCAAGCTATGCCACCAGTTTCATCAGGCAATGGAACTGGGTCTCAGGGAACTGGTGAGGCCCCAAGCAGGGAGCCCGCATGAGGTGAGGTGAGGACGGTCTGGGCAGGTGAGGAAGGTCTGGGCAGGTGCGATCTTCTCCCTGATGCAATAGAAGAAAGATGCATCTTCTATGGATGTAATGGAAAATGATTGCACCATAAAAGAGACTGGAGATGAAGAAGTTCAGAAAGCTTGGGGAGACATATAAACTGACGCATAAAACCATAAAAACACCCCCCCCCCCCATGATAACTACACTCGTGTGTAGAAAACAAATCAAGAAATCAATAACTGTCCTCGATGGCTTCAGAGAACTGGGGGGGAAATGTGCCTCCTGGCGTTCCACGGGGGTCCCAGATGGCCAATGTGCTGGTTTGCTTTGCTTAATTTTACTCTTATCTCCCTACCAAGAAAGAGAATGCTTTTCAATGACATGTTTCATTGTCAAAGAGTCTATGAGCAGAGGCGGAAATAATATGGGGCCTAAGGAAGGGCATCTCCCTCTAATCCTAGACCCAGACCACTGTTTCCCTTCTAAGCAGAAAGGTCCCTCTCCAGACCTTTTTATCACTCAAGATGGCTACCTTTGTTTATTTCTTGACCAATGGGATGGAGACCATGCGTGACTACTTGCCCCATCCCTGGTGGTCAGGCCATGTAAGCACCTGAGTTGACCTCACTGGACCTCCTCATCCTTTCTACCTACTCCCATCCAAACATGACCACCATCATAAACAATATGGTTGCCATCACAGCCACCATCATGAAGGGCATCACCAGTTTCCAGTGTCCCACTAATAATACCAGCAGCCTTTACCTAAATACTACCAGACCCCACCAAGAACACCAACAGCTGAGCTGAAAGAGGTAACACTACTTCCAGCAGCAGGAATATGTCCAAGAACATGGGGATAAAACTGAGTGACCTGACCACCATCACCAACACAGCCACTGCTGCCAAACAGAAAAGGAGATCATATGAAGTGCCAGTCACCTCCTCACCCAGACAGGGCTTTGCTTATTGAGACATCCCTGATGTGTTTAACCCAACTTCTCTGGTGGTCCTCTCCCTTCCCCCACTTCCCCTCCCCACCAACCTCACCTCAGGCCTATTTAGTTCTGGACACTTCTGGCTGTGCAAGGGGTTTAAAAACAAATGTTGTACTGAACTCAGCACTGTTGACTGAAAGGGATCTTAGGGGTCCTCATTTTATAGAGAGGAGGCCCTTACAGTTACTCACATAATTTTCCTATAACCATACTTGCCTTTAGCTGTGGTTGAGTGGCAGCATCATGCTCTTGTGGTGGAATCCAAAAACCTTTTGAATGAGAAGTTTTTTGGCTCTAGCAGGGAGGAGGAGAGAGACCCCAGGGACCATAGCTGTGGGGAGAGTGGGAGGGGTAGGGTGGCCCCTGAGGCCTCAACCCCTGCAGTTTTCCTGATTCTCAGGACATACCCAGTCTGGAAAAGTGCCAATTCGATCATCTGGGCCCCAGTACAGCATGTTTGGTCCTCTCCCTGCCCTGGCCCCAAGCCAGGTACCTTACAAACACCCAGCCTTGGGCACTCTCTGCTCCAGCCCTGAACACTTGTTCTTAGGAAGTGGCTTCTCCCTTGGAGCTGAAGGGAATCCCCTTGAAGACATCTCTGGCAGGGGCCACCTGGCTTCTTCCCCAAGCATCTTCCAGGATGAGGGCTTCCCTGAGGCCACTCCCCACCACCTGGAATGTTGCCTGGACATCTGGCCCTTCCTTCCTGTCAGGCATCCTCTTCCTTCCCAGCTTATAACAAACTCATCTTTGCCAAAATGAACCCCAGCTGACTCCAGTCTCCTTGGCACACCATAAGTTCATTTTGCCCTTTGGTTGCCCATTCTGTCTCTCACTGCCCCCCAAAGGCTCCTTACTTTTGCTCATACCCACCCTTTAGCTTCCCACCAGTCACAGCGGGGGAACAAAGGCTAGACTTGAGAAACCTGGATTCAAATTGAGGGTCTGAGATTAACTCATTGGCCTTGGGAGCAACTTCACTTCTCTGAGCCTCTGTTTATTTACCTGTAAAGTGGGTACAATAATCCTTGAATTGTGGTATGTATGATATGGTGTGGTGTGGTTTGGTGTGGCATTGCTTACCTATGGAAACCTGAGCTGTTTTTTTCAGGCCACCCTTTTTAGGGCTTAGCTCCAGCTCTGTTTCTTGGAGGGAATCTTCCCTGATGTAATAGCCCTTGGTGCTCTCCCTCCTCTGACCAGGTCCTATACTCTGGCATTGGAATTAGCATACTGTTCTATCCTAAACCCCCAGGAGGGCAGGGGCAGTCTCCTCCTTTGCTTAAGCTCTCACACTGATGGACCCTGAAGAGAGGAAATGTTTGTTGATTAATTTAAAGCCCCTTTCCCCTTTCCCTGCAGGGTCAGGTGGAGAAGGTCAGCTTATGGCAAAAGTCCCAAAGGCTGTTTTCCAATGCGCCAAAACAGAATTGGCAGCAGAATTCACCTGGTTTCAATTTTTTTATTAGACTAAGAAATATAATTTATTGCATAAAAATTAATTTTGTTACAATAGGAATGCTAGATGTTATTTACAGGTTTGGAGTTTACAGAAGAAACTGCTCCAGGTTCAGGGGCTATCCTTAAAGCCCCTGGCCTCCCTCTCCCACACCCTGCCATTTATAAATAGGAAAAGAGAATGCCCACTGAGCATAGCAATTGGCCCTTTCCCTCTGGAAAGATGCTGTCCCCTCTTCAGCCACTGGAAATCCCCTCCCCTGTGTGCCTGCCTGCCTGCCCCCCAACCTGTCAGGCAGAGCTGCTGGTTCCTCCTGGGGTCTAGAGAGGCCCACTTGTGGATCCTGGAGCCACTGGAAGCCCCCCCCCCCATTCCCTTGTATGCCTGCCTACCCGCCTACCCACCAGGGACAGAGACAAAGACAGAGCTGCTTGTCCCTCCTGGTGGACAGAGAGGCCCACTCGTGGACCCTGGAGCCACAGAAGACAGTCCCAAAGAAGACAAATAGAGATACAGAGAGGGGCAGAGAAATGGAGAACAGAGAGAGGCACACAGAGGCCAGAGAGATGGCCATCTCTCTGGGGGAAAGGAAGACACTCCAAACTTGAGATATCCAAACTGAGGACAAGTAAATGAGCATACATCGTATGTAGTAAATAGAGGACACAGACACACAGACACACAGATGCGTAACACACCCACACACACACACACTTATTCACATACCCCTTTAAGCTGTTCTCAGAGAGAGTTAGGAGAAATGCTGCGATCCATCCCCTGCCATGGTCCCTCCCCAGCTCTGCTGGGTCTGGGAGCATTTCATAATTGATGAGGAGCCCAGTAAACCCTTGATGGAGTCTATCTATAAATGGGGCAGCTGGACCCTTTCTTCCTGAGAGGCCTAATCCGAACTGGTTCTGTGCTCCGAAACTTTCCCACAATTTCTAGGAATCAGGCCGACTCCACTCCTCATTCAGGGCTTGTGGTGATACGTATCCTATTAGCCCAAAGCCTCGGTGAGGAGGCTGTGGGTCCCCCAGAGCAACAGGGGAGGAAGGGGTGGTCCCTCAAAAGAGTGGAGAGCAAGGGGTCTTGGGTCATAGAAAAAGGGAATGGAGGTAGAAAAGGAGCCAGGAAATTGAGGCTACAGGCAGCACCAGAAGGAGGTCCTGGGGTCAGTATTTCCCTTGAGGATAACAGAATCATTGAACTTGTGAGCTAGAAAGGAGACCCCAGAGATCATATTGAATCCAGCATCTGTGTCTGATAGATAAGGAAACCAACATCGAGATCCCAGGAGCAGGAGCAGAGCCCCACAGTTGGAAGGTCATCAAGTCCACACCTAGCCCCTCCCCCCATTTTAAAGATAAGGAACTGAGACCCAGAGAGGTGGGGACTTCTCTCAGGGTTGCCCAGATAGTGAAGAGCTGGACTTGCCTCTGAACCCCGATTCCTCTGACTACAAATCCAGGGACATGATTAGCACAAAGCAGGACTAGAATCCAGGTCTTCTGACTCCAAATCAAGAGTTCTCTTCATTCCCCTAAGGCAATTCCAGCCAGGTCACTTCATTGATCTGAGATGCACTATGGGCAAAGCGTTGGATTTGGAAGTCCAAGGACCACCCCAGGGTCAAAGTGTACTTTGCTACCTGTATGATGTTGGGCAGGCTACTTACCCTTCTCCTCATCTATTAAATAAAGCAGAATTTTTTTCTTTAGACACTCACTCCCTATGATTGTTCAGTTGTTTCTGTCACGTCTGACTCTCTTTGTGACTTCATTTGGAGTTTTCTTGGCAAAGATACCGGAGTGGTTGGCCATTTCCTTCTCCAGTTCATTTTACAAATGAGGAAACTGAGGCAAACAGAGTTCAATGACTTGCCCAGGGTCACACAGCTGGTAAGTGTCTGAGGTTGGATTTGAATTCAGGTCTTCTGACTTCAGACCTGGCACTCTATCCACTATGTCACTTGGCTGCACTAATTCCTACAATTGAGCTGTTCCAATGTCCAATTTATCTTGAAGACAGGCCTCTAGCTAATGGCTGATATTTGATTGCTAAGCCTTTGAAGAGTCTACCCAGAGACTTGGTGATAAAGGTGGAAACTATACTCAGTTGTAGCCTACACTGCTTGCCTGACTCCAGAAGAATTCAGGTCCCACAATGGCACCATGCAAGATGGACGCCCACACTATCCCTTCCCCTCACACTCAACTAAGTTGTAGGGGACCTCTCTTTCCTTCAGGATAAACACCCTGAGGCCCAAATGGCTCCCACTCCATTTTCCAAAGCCCAGGTTTAGGGTTTTCTAGACCCAAGAGTTCAGCTTTTTCCCCATCCTGGATTAGGGAGAGGCCCCAAAGAAGACTTTCTCATTCTCATTCCCTCCCTCTCCCTCTCCCCTGCCCCACCCAGGGGTGAGAACCACCATAAAGCGTCCAGTTCATAGCCTCAAACACCCAGTGTGCCCTAGCTTCACGCATTGTAAAAAGAACCACCTCCCAAATGAACACCATTTTCAAAGGCATAGGGTCTGCCTGGCTTGTTCCGGTGAATTCCCAGCAACTACATGATGGCACATGTTCCTGCAGGTCTCTCGATAATAGCTAGGACTAGCCCTGGGGGAACTGGTACTTAACTCCCGGTCTAGGTTAATGTATGAGGATATAAATACAAGCTAGCCTATAAACAGCAAATATCAGATGTTTGCCATGGGATGGTGCTAGCCAGGGCAAGACCAGTGCACCCTCAGGAGTCAGTACTAAGGAATAAGATTCTTCCTCCTTCCCAGTCCCCTGTGTCCCTTTTCCTTTGTTCTCCTTCCTACTTTTTCCACACTCTCCCAGAAATAGAAGATGTGTCATGGGATACATAGCTAGGAATGCCATGCCAGTTAGAGGAGTCTCCCTTCTCAGCCTGTCGTCCTAGGATGGATCCTACCTAACTACGGGCTCTTCTGTTAAGGGATATGGGGGAGGGTTTCCCCATTGAACCAGGTTCAGCCACAAGGACGCAGATAGAACACAAATATTGCCTCCATTTCTACAACTGTTAAAATAGTCCAAAACTAGTCCTGAGGCTCCAAATTTCCTTACATAATAGCACCTGGAAGAGACCTCTCCAAGTATGGGAGCATAGCCATTAGAGAGGAGTCAATGTTTGGAAATGAGGCCTGGGGAAGGAGGAGCAGCAACTCCTGGGCTGGCAAAACCTGACAATGCCACCTGCATCTTGGCACTACCTATCCCTGAAAGCCATCTGCCTCTCCAGAGGAGTATTACTGAACCACAGAATCCAGATCCAAGATTTAGAGTTAGGACGAATCAGAGAAGTCCCCTAATCCAAATATCTCCTTGTATAAAGGAAAAAACTAGGGCACAGAGAGGTTAGGGGAACTTTCCCAAAGTCACATAGGTAGAAAATCAGAGCTGAACCCAGGCCTGTGGCTGTGTACAGGGCACCCTTTCTACTCCACTACATTCTCCTTAGGAGAGGCAATACCCTTTTCTGAGGACCTGTGAGAAAGATGGAGAATTCCTTCTAAGGACATCTTGTCTGACCCCCTCCATCCTTTTTCAGGAAAGGATACTGACTAAGGTTCAGAAATAAGAAATGATTTCATCATGGCCACACAACTAGTTATCGGTATAACCAAGACCAGAACCCAGATGATGCCTAATTTGATATTTCTCACTACACCAGGAAGTCCATCATACTCAGGATCCATCCAAGGGACAAAGTTGCATGCCCCATTCTCTGTGGAGGGGGTGGGCCCTGAGTCACAGCTGTTGCCCTTGCTTGGCTGGCCTAAATGGTCAGTTCTTAGACATCCTTAGCTACTGACCTCCCAAATCTGGCTCAGCTTATGAGATGCAGCCTACTTTGGCCTCCCCACCATAGGCAATACAGCTTGACTTTACTACTCTTACCTTTGCTCCCACACACCTAAGCCCTGATCTTGACAGCTCATCCTTCATCCAGGATATAGGGAGGACAGAACAATGAATAAGTGGCCACCTAGAGTCCCCCATCTGTGATGCATAGCTCATGATGTACACCTCGATCTCCTTTGCTAAAATGGACAGGCTGGGCTGTCTTCATTCATAAGTGGTTCTGTAATTTTCCCTTCTAAGTCCCATAACAATTTTCGTTCTTGAGAGATCTCAGGCATCGACATCAGTCAGGCCATTGGCAACAGCTCTCCAACCAAAGGATTAACTTTTCCAATGGAGCCTCCTCGGACGCCAGGGTATTATTACCAAGAAGTGAACCCAGGCTTCCAACCGGGACTGGAAGCCCAAGACCAGCCAGGATGGTAGGTTGAGTCCCGTATCCAAAAGTACAGTCCAGAAGGCAAAGTCTGTAGCATCTCTCCTTTTACCCTTGCTCAACACTCACAAGGTGGACAGGTATACTTCTGGAGTGTATGGGAAATGGGGGCTCCTTTCAGTTACTGCTCCTTCCAGACTGCAAGGACATATGGGGTCTTTCTAACTTCATAACTCCCATTGGTCTCTATTCAGAGACAGATTACCATGCTATCCCATCTCTCTTTTTCCTTCTCCCCCTAAGACCCCAGAGAGGGGAGACCATCCCTAGGCATCTGGAGATGAGCAAGGCCAGGAGGTTTAGCCTTCTTGTCATGACATACCTCTTCTGAATTTAGCCCAACCGTAATTACAGAAACAAAAAACCTTCTCAACCCATCTCTACTAGTCTCCTGCCCTCCCTCCCTCATATCTGTGCTCTCCATGACTTTTTGTTCATACCCCCAAATTCACACACTCATCCACTCAAGGAAACAGTTTTAAAATCTTTTTTTGTTTGTTTTTAGTTTTCTTTCTTTTTTTTCTTAAAAAGGACTCATCCAAAGATCTGGATAATAAATCATTTTGCGTTTCCTAAGAAACTGGGTTTTTTCCCCTCTTTTTTTCCTTCTTTGTGGCTTTTGTGGTTTTCTTCTTTGACCTTTCAATAGTCATCTATGTAAAGCTCTCTCTTTCTCTCTCTCTCTTTTCAACAGAAGAAAGCAGTTTGTCTAGATCATATTGGACTTCTTCAAAGCATAAAATGACGTTAAAGGAGGAGAGGAGGGCAGGGCATTGGGAGGAGAGAGAAACCCATCATTAAAAAGAAATGAAAAGAAAACCCAACCCAGAAGCCTTAGAGAGAGCCCTGATCTCTGAGGGCCGTGGGAGCTGTTGTGCATATGTGTTTGTGGGGTGGTGGTGGAGGGGTCACCTCCCTCTTTGACTGAGACTCTTGTCATCACAGAGCCCTTGGTCCCAAGCTCCCTGTGGCAGGAGGGTTAGAGCAGGAAGAGATAGAACCTGGGGAGGGGGGATTCTAGGCTCTCTTGTCAATGAAGTGTGTAGGTTTACTAAGGCTGGTTATGGTAAGTGAGAGTGGGAAGAGGAAGAGGAAGAGAATGGGGAGACCCCTGTCTGCAGTTGTGGGGTGAGATGGGAGAGGACATCTCCCCATCCCCAAACTCACCCCTTTTTTCCCCCTGTGCTCTCATCCTGTCCTGCCCCCTAAAGTTCCACCCTTCCTGTGTCCATGGGCAGCAGCCAGGGTGGCATCAGCAATCACCATCCGTGGCCATGACCACCAGCATCTCACTCTTGCCCATTTCTTCCAAGGCACTGGCCAGGGTGTTGAGGTCACCGTCGTCCTGGTGCAGGGACTCCCACAGATCCAGGATCACCCCCGTGGGGCTTGCTTTGGTGGCAAAATAGTTCAGGTACCTAGGATTGATGAAGAGAAGGAGAGAGAGAAGCATTAGGTCCCTCAATGATAGAAAAAGCAGTGAAGGATATCATTAGAGTATGGCAGAAAGAAACATGGCCATGGGCTGGAGTTGGGGGCATCTAGGTTCAAATCATGTGACCCATATATATGACCAGAAGCAAGTCACTTCATTTCTGTGACTTGGTTTCCCCACTTATAAAGCAGGGATCATCACAATCTACACCAACAAATGAGATCATGTTCACAAGAACTTTTAAAGAAATATATTATCATAATTACTATGAACACATTATTATAGCATGTATATTAATAAGTATCATAACATGTTATTGACATTAATAATGTCAATTCAGTAACCATTCTACAAGCATCTATTGAATGCCTACTGTGTGCAACGTGCCATGCCAGGCACAAGAAATACAAAGATAAAACAGTAATAATTTCTACCCTCAAGGAACATCCATATGCCTGGGGAATATATGACATCCACGCTGATATATAAGGCCAGTATATGTCCAAGGTAATACAAATTAATTTCAAGAAAAGAGAAACTAACAATCGTGGAGATCAAGAAAGAGACTCCTATAAAAGGTGTCACCAGAACTATGCTTTGGGGGAAGTCAGGGACTCTATAAGGTGAGAGTCTATTTTGTACAAAGGTGTGGAGGTAGGAAATGGAATACTGCATATGGAGAAGAGAAAAGAGGCCAATTTGGAATGAAGGATAGAAAGGCCCATGGGAGCCAGATTGTGGCTATTATTATGAAACTGGGGAAGGGCAGGGCCAGAGTCAAGTTTCCCAGATTTCAGTTTGGAGTCTGAAAACACCATACCTGTGTTTCTTACTTAGGGCTTGAGGATGTGTGTGCACGATGTGTGCAGGGGAAGGGGAGGAGAGTGCCTTTTTTGATTTGTGAGTTTAAAATTGGGAGAAGGCAGCTATCATGAAGGTATCAATAAAGCAACAGGGGAAAGAATATAGAATTGAAATTTTGGAGCCTGAAAAGACTTAGAAATGATTTCTAATCAGACCCCCTAATTTTACAGAGGAGGAAGCCAAGGTTTAGCAAGGGGAGTGACCTGTTCAAGGTCACACAGTTACTATGTGACCCTGGCAGGGCTGGGATTCTAGCTCAGGTCTCCTTGAACAGTATTCTTTCTACTGTCCTCTGCTGCCCCCATGATGTATATACCACCATCTACAGAGAAAAGAGATTGCCACTGGCCTAGAAACTTCTCCATGGGACCATAAGCTACTTGAGGACGCAGACTTTATCTTATTCCCCTTTGTATTCACCATAACACAGTGGCTTGCCCAAAGGAGAGGCTCACTATTTGAAGAATGAGCTCATATCCAGCCTGTGTGTGTTGGAAAAGAGGCCAAGATAAACTAGGCAAGAGGGAGATGGGATTGGGTTAGGGGTACAAGGAACCTAAGAACCTCTTTTGGTGGGGTTGAATATGGCGATGGTTGGGAACATGTATGTGCGAGGTACATGGGAGAGCAGGAAGTCCTTGGCACTCACCGATCCATAGATAGTTTCTGGGCCAACAGCCTCCAATCATTCCCCCGGGAGTTGGGAGCATCAAGGCTATTGCAGATCTTCTGCCGGATGGACAATGGGATCTTGAAGGCATAGGGTCCCAGCTGGGTGGTCGCTGAGCTGCTGGGTGCAGAGCAGAAGTTGTCTAGGGAGCCGGCGACTGTCTGAAGTGATAAAAGCAGGTAGAGGAGGTTAGGAAGGGCAGAGAGTCCTTTCCCAGCACAGACGATTTTGAGACTTGCCTTTCTTTCTCTCATACCTTTAATCAATCCATTTATTAAGCTCCTAAAATGTGATAGGCACTGTGCTGAGTTCTTGGAGCATAAAAAGAGGCAAAAGATAGTCCCTGCTCTCAAAGCACTTACAATCTAGTGAGGAGGAGCTTACAACGAAAGCCATGAATGCTGTATCTAACTTGACTGGCTATGGATGGGGATACCAATTCTCAACAAGACTCTAAGTCCCTTAAGGACTGGGATCAAGTCTTAAAGACTTCCCTCTTCATGTTTAATAGGCAGTATGGTGCCCTGCACATTGGAAGTTGATTCTTATTACATGTTGGTGATGATAATATTGAAATTCTCTTTCTCTTGGTTTTCAGTCCCTGTAGACCCAAATCTTTACATTTTTGTTAACATTTTCTTGAAATCTCCGCTGTTTATTCAAGGAAAGAAATTATCTAGTTCATTAGGGCCCCAGTAGGGCTAGACTTGCCAATGTTGGCATCATGGATGGTCCCTCCCATGCCTGGCTTCCCATAGTTTTTGAGCTGGGTAGGCAGCTCTCTTCCAGGAAAGAAGGGTCCAGTGGAGGACAGGCACTCCCATTCCCAAGCTCACCTCAGCCAACGTCGTATGCAGCTGGAATATCTGGCCCTCCCCTTCCACTTGCCGCACACAGATCTTACATGTGAATTCTGTGGAGGCCAGGCTGTATCTTTCCAAGGTGAAAGTACAATGCAAGGCCTTCTGGCTGCCACTCCAGATGTGGTAGAATGGAATTTCCTATGGAGAGGGGGAGCAACATGTAAGATCAGATTCCAGAAGCCTCAGAAGACATCTATGACCCTGCTGCTGCCTCCTCTCTGTCAACCCACACTAGGGACAATGATAGAAAAACATGTACCCTGTATAAAGCTAGGAGACCATATCCAGCTCTGGGGTTCTCCATCTGGCTTCCTCAATAGAGAAGGGGTTCTTAA
The DNA here is from genome assembly GCA_028658325.1 of Potorous gilbertii. NCBI lineage: Eukaryota > Metazoa > Chordata > Mammalia > Diprotodontia > Potoroidae > Potorous > Potorous gilbertii. The sequence goes on along the minus strand of CM053769.1, from coordinate 501,879,330 downwards.
CTATTTTGGGGGGCCACAGACCCTGTTGGAAATCTAATGAAGCCTAGCAATCCCTTCTCAGAACCATGTTTTTAAAAGTTGAAGGAGATACTATATTTCAGTATGAGGTTAGTGAAAATAATGAAATAATTTCCCCATCCAAGTTCATAGAGTCTTTGAAATCTATACATTGGCTCCATTGGGAATTAAGAACCCTAGCACTAGCATAATCTTTTACTGGAGTTTTCAAACTTTTCTGAGGTCAGGGTTTACCAATGCTTAGGCTGCTTCTGACTTTTATCAGTCCACTTGGGCACAGGAGAAGCCCATCTATTATCTATTCATCCCTCCAGAAATGAAAGAGGGAAAAGAAATTTTTACTCGCATAAGTTCAAGTTATTCATAGGACTGTCAGAGCTGGAAGGGACCCAAGAGATCATGTGGCCAACCCCTTCTTATCTCAGAAGAGGAAATTGAGATTGAGGAGGTCACCTGTCCAAGGCAACACGACTAGAAAATGGCACACACACAAAAAAATAAATACAAGTAATTCAGAACTTAAATACAAGGCTGTTCTATATCAATAACTACTTAAAGTCTCCATACTATCTATTCCATCTATTTTTCCCATTTCTGCTTCCTTTCTCTCTTATACTAGTGACCAACCATAATTTCAGGACCAGTGAGGAAGAATGTTGCCCACTATCTGCCAGAAAGGTGATGGAGGTGATGGTCTACGTGTGCAGAATGAGACATGGCCAATATGGGAATTTGACTGTATATTTGTTACAAAGGGTTTGTCTTTCTTTTTTTTCCTTTCTTTCTCTCTCTCTCTCTCTCTCTCTCTCTCTCTCTCTCTCTCTCTCTCTCTCTCCCTCTGCTTCTTCCTTTCTTTTTTTGAGGGAAAAGGGAGGTGAGGAGGAGAGAAAGCAAATATTTATTCACTGAAAAAAAATCAAATTTGTTTAAAAAAAAAGGAGAGAGCTTTGCAAGTCTGTCAGTGCTCTAGAAATCTTGGCTGTTACTGTGATTATTGAGGAGGCAACTCTATATGGAGAAGAAGCCCAGTATAGCAGTCAGAGGACCTAGGTTAAAATTCTGCAAATGATGACTACTACCCTTATTACCTTGAGTAAGTGACAACCCTTCTGGGCCTCAGTTTTCACATCTATAAAATGGACTTTTTGGACTATATGTCTTTGGAAATCCCATTCCAACTCTAAGTCATGGCCCTAGGAACTCAGAGTCCAAGGCTCTCTCCACCCTTCATTGGGAAACACCCTTTTCTTTCTGCCACCCTGCACCACCCCCACTGCCCCAGGCCAATCTCCTCACCTGGTACTTGGCCAGCAGTTTGCTTCTCCACAAGGCATGGGGGATATCGTGGATGGAAAGTCGAAGGTTGTGATAGCTGTCCTTAAAAAGCAGGGGCTTGGGCTCTTCTAGCAGGTACCCACCAAGGGTCTTCTCCAGCTCTAGCACCTCCTGTGGGGCACCCAACAGGGGAGCTCATGGACTGGGCCATCTCTCCTTAACCTTGACAAGTCCTAGCAAGAGCCAGAGGGGACCAGGAACAAGGACCCAGCACAAACTAACAGAAGCCCAGTCCAAGGAAAGAGGTAGATGAGGGAGGAGCTGGGTCAGAGAAGGCAGAAAAGGGAGGCCAGGGTAGCACTAAATACCAGACTCAAGATAAAAGATGAGTCTGTGGTCTCAGGAGACCCAAGGAAAGGACAAAGCTGATTGTGCATTGGTACAGGGAAAAGTTATTGATTTGTGAGGAGAAGCAGTAGGGAAATTCTACAGAGACAGACTTATAAGGGAAGGGATTAAAAAAAGAATACAGTTAAAGAATGACCCTAATGGCATGAGAATACTATATAGAGACTAAATCTCATCACAGTTTCTGAGACCAAGGTCAGTCTAGTTCCACTCTGAGCTGGGTCAGCTAAGATCTTCCACTACTCAAGGGGGTTATTCAATGTTTTATGCAAACAAAAATGTTCTTTAGGATGTTTTCCCTCCTTGTTCTGCAACCCTGGGCTCTTGATGGTTTCATGGTAATTTCCAGGTCTCTACTTAACCACTCCCTCAGCCTGGAGAGCCTTAGTCTCTCTTTTCTCCCCTTCTCCATTACATCTTTCAAGACCTGAGCCACGTGGGACCAGCATCCTCCCTCACTGTAATTATCCAGTAGCTTTTCCTAAGTTTATCTTTTCTCACCTACTAGGTTATGAACCCAAAGGTTGGGCTATCCTCTTTCCCCAGCATCTCACACAGGGTTCAACACCCGCAAACATGCTAAGTGGTTGGCTGATTGTTAAAAGCATGAGAAAGAACAAGGATGTATGCAATAAGGCAACTTGCAATCCATTCCTCCCAAGGTCTCATGGAGTTCACATCATGGAAACACACTTAGGAGTCAGGAGAGTTATATTAGCTGTGTGGCCATAGTCCAGTCACTAAGTCTTGTGTTCCCATCGTAAAATGGGGATCATACACTTGTGATACCTATTCCACAGAGTGGCTACTGGGTTCAAACATGTTAACATATGTAAAGCAATCTGAAAGGACAAGACAAATGTCTCTCATTATTAAATCAGCTCTGACTCCTTATGCATAGATCTGGTCATGTCATCCCTCTGCTCAAAAACACTCAATGGCTCCCAACTATCTACCAGGTAAAGTTCATGCTCCTTAGTCTGGTATTCAAGGTTCTACTTTGGGCTAGGCATCACATGCTCAGTTTTCCAGGTTAACTGGGCTACTCAGCATCCCCTAGAGCACATAATCTGTATTTCCTGACTCTATACCCTCACTGTTCCCTATATCCAAAGTGTCTTCTCTCATTACCTGGTTAATTTCCATTCCATTTTAAAGACCCAACTACAACTGCATCTCTTCAAAGAAGCCTCTTTGGACCCAAATCCACACTCCACAATTGACCGTGAAGGACTTCACACAGCCCTATATGGGAACTTCTCTAAATGAATTGTCATTCCCAAACCTGGCTTCTAGTCCAACCAGGACCTTTTTATTGGAGGGTGGGTTGGTAGAAAAAGACTAGAGGAATAACAGAAAGAAGGGATCTTGGATGAGACCACATTATTAGTGGTATAAGTATTTTTGCATTCAAGTTCGGATAAGGATGAGGATGAAATATCAAGTTTCTAGAGGGCAAGGACTTTCATTTTTGTCACTGTACCCCAAAGCATCTGGCACAGTACCTGGCACCTAGTAAACATTTAATAAATGGTTTTATTTATTGACATCAGGGGAGGACCAAGATGGTCCTAGGGGAGTTGGAAGGTACCATGTAGAGTATACAGGGAAAGCTTGAAAGGCACCATGAAATAGGGGTTGGGGAGACATATAGTATGGCCCCAGACTGGTAAGCCCCAGCCTACCTTGAGTGCATCAGGTGTGTCTTCCAGGCAGTAGACTCTGAGCGTATATTCCAGAGTGGTGCAGAGTGCAGGGGCAAAGATGGCCAACTGAAGCCTTTTGATGGCTGAGCGGGAGTAGGACTCTCCCATGAACACATAGGTGCCCAGCTGGTCCAGAAGGATATGGCAGGACTTGGCTTCCAGCTGGCAGTAGCAAGGGGTGTTCAGGGTCTCCTCATCTAGAGTTACAACCTCCTGCCAGGAGCAGAATGAGAAGAGTCCCATGAGGCACAGGCCAGAAAAGTAGAAACGTGTGGGGCCTTAGGCTGGCTCCCTGTTCCTCCTGGGTTCTGGGGCTGAGCACTCCCAGAGTTTCTTGACTGGTGAGCCAAAGAGGAGATGATCCCTCTTTGTGGAGGCTTTGGAGGGACAGGACAGATAGCTTAAGGGAAGTTCTTCACTACCCTTGGCCCCAAGAAAGGGAAAGAAAGAGATTGGGCTAGCTCTTGCACTGTAAAACCTACTTTGGCCTATCCACCCTTTCTCCTTACCTCCCAAATCCCTTGGTGGGATTGTGTCTTCAGCTGAAATATCCAGTCCCCAGAGCTGACTTCAGCGCAGTGAGGGACTGTGAGAATGACTGGGCGGCAGAGGAGCAGCCCCGTGGGCCCACAGGTCACCATGGGGCTCAGTACTGTCTGGGTCCCTTCTGAAGGTAAGCTAGAGAAAGGGAGGGGGAGAGAGAGGAAGAAGAGAAAGAGAAAAAAATGAAGGTCTCTGCCCTCAAGGGGAGAGAACTCCTGGGCTCCAGATAGTCTTCCTCCAGTCAGGGATGGAAGGAGAAAGGACCTTGATGAGGCAAGGGTCTCAGCATGAAGCTGTAACTTCAGGGGCTGTTCCTCACTCTGCTGCCATCTTAGGGGACCTTCATCCCCTGGAGCCTCAGAATGTCCTCTGGTCAAATAACCACCCTTCCATCACATTGTGAAGACTATGAGATAGAAATCCAGCATTGCCTGAGACACCCTTTATCACCAGAAAAGAGACAGATGCTGGCTGACCTGTCCTGGGACCCTAGGCAATGAAACCCGCCTAGGCAATGAGACCCTAGGTGCAGTCTACTCAGAGAGAATTGGGGGGACTCTATGTGGTTACTACTGATGAGGAGCGGGGTGACTGTTCTCTAGTGCCACTAAACCCCTTCCAAACTGATTGTTCTAAGGGAGTTGGGGTTGGACAGAAGGACGGAGAGGAGTGGATGGAAAGATGGAAAGATGCCAATTGCAGAATCAAAGGACTTAAGGTCAGATATTGTCTCTGTTGCTTTTGATCAGGTAACATGGAACAAACCACTTGGCCTCCATAGACCCAGGTCCCTTATCTGTCAAATAAGTGGCTGGACTAGCCAGCCTGAGGGATACTTCCTAGCCCTTGGGTCCCAGATGTTCCCCTTTTGCCCCACAGTGATTCCGGTAATCTTGCCTAGTTGGAGAAAAGGGCTCCCTAGGAACAGGGACCTTTTTTCTTCCCGTAATTCTGGGGGTTTGCAGTTCTGTACTCATGGGAGGTGAAAGGAAGAAGGGCTGATGTGGTGGAGGAAACCAGGGGCTGCAGCAGGGTATGATTTGAGAGGTACCAGGAAAGGCTGTGGTCCTCCATCCCTCCATCTCCTCCCAGGCTCCCTCTTCTATGGTCCTTTGGAAGTGCTGCAATATTCCACCACCAGTGACTCACGCCTTTGGCTTGAAAAGTATGGGTTTTGGACATGTAAATGCCCCTGGGAAGGGAGAGGCATTGGGCCTGTTGGGATGAGACACTAACACCTAGCTGTGGGAAATCATTTATTTGGATCTTTTCCTCTTGACATCTGGCTGAAATCCAGGCACTCAGGAAATAGGAGTTTTGAGGAGAGGGAAGAAGGGGACATTTTGGAGCAGAGGGTTCAGCTTGGGAAGGGAGGGCAGGACCAAGCAGGTGCCACACACAGTGAGGAATCCTGGGCTTCTCAGGGTCAGCACTTGGTAGCAAGGGAAGGATGCCAAAAAGGGAAGAAAAGAGTGGGAGGGGCCAAGGGTAGCCCTGAGGGGGGGAGGGGCGGGGGCAGGGCCTCCGCTACTCTACTCACTGGGTGTTCTCCGCCTTGTTGATGAGCAGGTACATCTCGTAGAATTTCCCCTGGGGGATGGCCCCGTTGGGTACCAACAGACTCACACCTGGAGGAAAAGGGAGTTCAGTGGGGGAAGGGGCATGAGCCCTGCAGGACAAAGAGGTTGCTCCCCTGCCTGATGCCAGGGCTGAGGTGCCCAGGGGATGGAGGTCTAGTTGGGACGGAGATAGAGTCTAGTGGAAGAGGAGAGCTGGATTTTCAGTCAAAAGACCCAGCATTACTACTAGTCAGCTGCAAGTTACTTTCCCTTCCTACGTCTCAGTTTCCTTACAATGAGGAAGCTGGACTAGGTTACCTCTAAGGTCCTTCCCAGGTCTGACATTTCGTGAGTCTAGCTTCTACCACATATAGCTAACATTTTGGAGTCAGGAAGATCTCTGTTCAAATTCTGCCTCAAACGCTTATGAGCTATGTGGCTCTGAGTAAGAGTGTCAAGATCTTTTACCTGTAAGATGAGAGAGCTTGCTTGGATGGTTTCTAGGGTCCCCTTTAGCTCTGAAGATCATGAGTCTATGATTTTCATGTCAGGACTAGGGCCAGCAAGAACTCTGGGCAAGCTTCATGTGATATAGTCAAATCCAACAAGTCTTTGACATAAAAGTTCAGTGGACAGACTTAACGTGGGAGGAAATCCTAGCTCCACCTCTACCGTCTGGGAAACTCATTTCCCTTTCCTGAGCGCCAGCTTGCTCATCTGTAAAATGGGTATAATAACACACTGCCTACTTCACAGGGAAATTGTAAAGAGCTGTAGAAAATGTGATTTACTGTTATTAGTTCCTTCCAACTCTGCATTTCTATGACTTTATAACTCTACATGGAAGAGGGATGACAGTGAAGTATATGGTAGCTAAAATGCAGACCTCCAAACTCAAATTTCACTTCTGATATTTACTGAGTGAATAATTCATCCTCTTTTCAACTGTAAATGGGGGGTAATGATACCTATATTAACTGCTTCAAAGGATTCTGTGAGTCTCAAATGAGACAATGTATGCCACGCTTAGCTCAATGTAAAGATCAGGGGCTCTGAAGGCTGAGGACCCAGGTTTGAATCCTGTCCCTGGCACTTACTATATTGTGTGACTTGAGACAAGACGTTTAATCTACTTTGTCTTATTTCCTCATCTATAAAGAAGGGAGGTTGTACTCCCAGGCCCCTCAGGTTCCAGAACTAAATCTCTGTGATCTGTTACAAGCACTTGGAAAACTCTAACATGCTATCTAAATGTCAACTATAATCATCATCATTTTCATCACTGAAGGATGTAGTAGAGACTATAACAACAGGTTGATCCAGAGGGAAGGGAAAGGGGAAAAGGAGTCAGGGCACAGCGAGAGCCAAAGGAGGCAGGATGAAGGGAGTGGGACAAAGGAGCAGAGCAGAGCTGAGGGTACAGCATGCCCTCCCTGGGGGTCTGACCTTACCCTCCTAGAACAAGGTGCTGCCCTAGTAGGGTTCTCAACTGACTGGAGTCATCAGCACTCTGGCTAGAGTCATACCTGTACCAGGAATTGTAAGTCTTCCCCCAAGGCAGCCAAATGTCCCACTGGCACAGTTGTTAGGATCTCGGGGCAGCCCCAGAGTCTGCTGGGAGCCAAGGCTGGCATTTCGTAGGTTGAGGAAGTGAGCATCCCGCATCCCCTCGCCTGGGTAGGTGCCCACAGGCAAGACTCCCAGCAGGTCAGCCCCCTCAGGCAGACCCGTGGTGGATGATGTGGTGGATGAATTGTACACCTTGATCTTCAGGCTAGGCAGGGGGTCAAGCAGGGGTGAGTTGGTCATAGGAATCTTATCAGAGGAGTCCTGCAGGGCAAACACGGGCCCTCGATAGATGCCTGCACTGGCTGTCAGGTCAGGAGGTGCCGATGGGTGCAGCAGTTGTGGATTGTCTGCAATTCAATACATAAATCAGTAATTAGTCAGTCGATAAGCACTTAGTAACTACCTACTTTATGCCAGTGCTAAGCAGTGGGAATATAAAGAAAGGCAAAAGACAGTCCTGCCCTTGAAGAGCTCACAGTGTCATGGGGGAGACAACAGGCAACCAACTATGTACAAACAAGACACATGGGGGGGATGGATGGAAGGCTTACTGGAAGAAGAGAGATTTTAACTGGGCCATGAAAGAAGCAAGAAAAGTCAAGGAACAGAGACGAGGAGAGAGGGGACTCGGTGCCAGGGGGATGGCCAGAGATAACACCAAGTCCGGACATGGAGTGTGTGAAGCCAGCATCCCTGGAGTGCATGTTCAAGGCACTGTGCTAGAAGCTGAGCAATGGGATGGGATTTCATTGGCACAGGGAACTCCCAGGTGAGGAAATGCCTTCCAGCAGTGCAGGCTGGCATTCTCTTGACAACTTCTAGGCTCAGATTGTTGCTGAGACCATTGAGAACCTAAGTAACTTTCCCATGATCCCTCAGCTAGCATGGGTTAGAGGTAGGTCTTAAACTCATCTTCCTAGCATTAAGGGTAGCTCTACAACTAACATGCCCCATTACCCGTGAGCTGGAGTATGTATACAAACACAAACACAGACCGTTTCTTGCCTCCAAGGACTCAACATGAGCATGGATAAGTCTAAGACACAAAGTGCCAGATACATGCTAGTCATCCTCACTACCCCCATCTTCATTGTTATCATTGTAATTGTCATCCTTATCCTCATCATTGTGTCTCAACCTATTTCTCCTTCCCATAATCCCACCCATTTCTCCCTTGATGGGCAGTGAGCTCCTTAAGATTGGGAGCAGGTAGGCCGGTCAATCAACAAACACTTCTTCATATTTACTGTGCACTAAGGGCATCTAAATCTGTATCCCTCCACAGTTCCAAGTTAGCCCAGGGCTGGGCATACAGAAGGTACTCAGTAATTGTTCGCTAATAGATTCTGAGCAAAGTTTGATGTCTCCAAGTCCACCCTGCGTCCTCCTCCCTGCTCCATCTCCCTTCCCCCTCTCCTCCTTACTGTGCCGGGCTGTCTTGAAGTTGACTGGGTGGAAGCCACCGGTGAGGGCAGCAGATGAGTCTGTGATGTCCGTGTCAAAGTCGCGGCAACTACGCCGGTACACCACCACCCCAACGGCCATGAGGATGACGATGAAGACAAAGATGGCCACCACCAGGCCTGCATAGAGAGCCACGTCCCCTGTTGCTTCCATTACTAGGGGGAAAAGGAAAATGGGAAAAAGTAAGAAGGAGAGAGGGCAACATGGAAACCCCCACCTCAGAAACCCAAGCAATACCCCTTGGTTCCAACCTAGGGCTCTACACTCATGGAGGCAGCATGGGGTACCAGATGGAGCACTCTTTGTACTTGGAATCACAAAGGTTTGGGTTGAGTTCTTGCCTCTGAAACTTACTAGCTTAATGGCTCTGGGTAGATCATTTAACTTTTTTGAGTGTCATCAGGGATGACTCACATAGACAGCTCCAAACCCTGTTGCTCCTGTCAGAGACCTTGTCTAAATGGAGGGTGGGGCCTCATCAGTAAAATGTCCATAGTAATCATACCAGCCTACCAGTATTGTTGTGGAGGGTTCTAATAAGGTAGTGCATGAAGAATATTTTGCAGACCTTAAAATGCAATGCAAATGTCAGATATTATTATAAGTTGGAGAGGCCATGGATGCCTAGTTTGGCATGGTATAAAGGGGATTCCATCCTGGTCCCACAGACTTTCAAAACTTTCAACTTTGACAGGCTCAGGCTCAGGGATCTGCCAGATCTGGACAGGATGTGTCCAGTGAAGGAAGTACTAATAATTTCCCAACACTGTTCTGACATATTCTTTTCTTCTATCCTAACCTTTGATAGACTGGCAGGTACAACAGATAGTCTGATCCCTCTTTTATGAATAAGAAAACAGGTCTTGGAAAAGGAACAGGTGCATGACTTAACCAAAGCTTCATGATGAGTTATGGGGTGGGTCTCCAGACTTTTAGGCCCAGGCTTTTTTCATTAGGCTGTACAACCTGTCTAAGCTGCTCCTGGCATACAACCCCCTCCTACAACTGTTTCTGAGCTCCCATGTCCAGGAAGCAAGATGGCCCCATAAGAAAGATCATATGGTAGGCTGAGGAGATGGTGAGAGAGGCGGAGGAGGGGAAGGCCATAGCCCAGAATGTGAGAGGAAGAAGGGAGATGGAGAGCAATGCTGGTGAAGACTAGGGGCAGCAAGGTGAGGAGAGGTGGTGAGAGGCAGCCCCCTCCCTCCTTTCCACTGTGCTGACAGGTGTGAACAAGGTCAGCTAGCTTAGGAATGGAGGAGAGGCAGGGGTTAGACTGGCCAGCTGCTATCACCAGCTGGGATCCAGCCATTCAGCCTCAGGATAGTCTGAGATAGAGATATCACCTGCCTCGCTGCCCCCCCACCCTCACCCCAGAGCCAACTCTTCCCCACCTTTCCTCTGGGAAGTTCTGGGGCATATCTTCCCACCCTCCAGCCTTGAATGGGATTCCACTCAACCCTTGAAAAGGGGATGATCAGTCTCTGGGGAGTTATGGGGTATACCCTCCCACCCCCCAGCCTTGAATGGGATCCCACTCAACCCCTGAAAGGGGGATAATCAAGTTTTTCTTGGTCTGGTTCTGGGAGGCCCTGAGATGCTTCAGGCTTGGCCACAGGCCTGGGCCTTTCCTAACAAGGCTATGGTCTAAAACTGGGCTCCAAGATAAGCAGATGCTGTCACTGCCATCTAAGAGACAAGTGGGGCAAGGTGGCATTCTTAAATATTCCTGTGGAAACAGCCTGCTCCTCTTCCCAATTTTCTCCCTCATTTTGCAGCTCTTTTGCCCAATGTATTTGAGTTAGCTGGTGTCACATTCCCCTATTAGGTGGTAAGGCACCCTGCCTTATCTAAATTTGCCATCAGCCCCAATGCCTAGCAAAGGGCTCTGCAAAAATGTATCCATGTAATTGAATTCTCTGCCAAAACCCCTTCTAACTATATGTCCCTGGACAAATAATTGGAGGTCTCTGAGTTTCAGTTTCGCCATCTGTGAAATGGGGTAATAACAGGGCCTACCTCACAGGGCTGTTGCAAGAATCAGATGAAGTCATCTGCCTTTGAACACTCTGAAGGGCTACATAAATGTTGGCTATTGCTAGCTGTCCTTCAATGGCCTCCAAGGTCCCCTTCCAGCTAGGCACCTATGACTGTGACTTTGGGGATGGTGAGCTCAGTCAGGGCAAGGCCCATGGGTCACACCCCTGATCGGGCTCCCCAAGCCTCCCCAGCGCTTAGAACACAGGAAGTGCTCAATGAATCTATCAGTGAATAACTTGGCTGAGAGGCTGGGGCTCCCTGCTGCTCTCTGCTTTGCCCGCCTCTTGGATGGCGGCAGAAGTGGGACCCATCCTGGCCACTTTCTGCCTGCCTTCTCATTCATTTGTAACTCACATGTGGCCATTTGCTCGGTAATTTACAATCTCTAATTAGTCAACCTGGCCTCTCCCCCTCCCCTAGAGAGCTGGGGGTCGTTCAGCAGTATTGCTAATTTTATTACTCCAGAATTATCTGCGAGCCGTAGTTTAATTACCACAGTAGTATTTGGCTATTGCTGTTTTATTAGCCTTAGTGTTATTACTGTGGCATTATTAGCATGGACACCCAGGGGGGGCTGACTTATAAGATAGCGAGTCCCTAGCAGGATGGGGAGAGGGAGAGAAGGAGGGAGGAAGCCAGGGAGCGAAGGAGCAAGGGAGGCTGGCTCTTTTTCCAGAGAGGAGTTGGTTTTGCTTCAAGTGATGTGAGTGAGAATGGGAATGATGGGGTGCCCAGGGGTAACCCTGGGGTGGGGGGCAGGGATGTAGAACTAGCCACTTGGGGCCAGTCTTTGAAGGAGAGGCAGCCTCAGTGGATAGAAATTCTGTCTCATGATTTGGCTGCCTCAGGAGAGCATCTCTATCCTGAGTGGATCAGAGTCGGACACAAGGGGCAGAACTGGAGGTATAAAGCATGAGCTTTGTTCATACTCAGCTTCTCTAGAGCCCTCAGGAATGGGGCATAAGGGACAGGTCTTGGGTATATGAAACTGAAGTATGAAGAAGCCTGGAGCAGGAGGGGAAAGGAATGCTGGAGGGCAAACAGATGAGGGGACCAGAACAGGGGAAGGACAGAGCCTTAGGCAGCTGATTCAGGGCCTTGGCTCCCTCTGATGTTTGCCCTTTCCCAAGGAAGCAGCAATAGCACTGGCTAAACCCCATGTATCAAACTATCTACCTCAGGTGGACCTCAGGAAGCTGAGTACGCACTCCAGTGCCCATGCCCACTACTCCCTAGCCTATGCAGCCATCCATCTACAGCTACAAGAAACAATCCAATTGCCATTACAAAAACATTGCCTGTCCTGGGGAGATTCCCAGCATCCTTTGGGCTCCAGCTGCCCAGCTCTCAGAACCCTTCACCTGGGTGGTCTACTGCTTATCCATATGCCTTTTCCCTTCCTCTTTCTCTGCTGGTATTGGGGGAATAAAAGGGATCATCTGTGAACAAAGAACTACTTGTGCTTCCCAAATTCCCCATCAGGCTCAGAGGTCCCTTCAACCCTTTCTAATATATCTGAAGAAGTAGGGGACCTCAGAGATCACCCAATCCAGGTGCTTCTCACCTGAGGTCCACAGACCCTCTAGACCCCAAGGGGTCTATACCTTAGATGGAAAAATTGACATGTTTTCCCTTGAACTTCTAACTGAAAATACAGCATTTCCTGAAATTACTTTAAAACACTATGATAAGGCTTCACCAGACTACCCAAGGGGGCCATAACACAAAAACGTGTAACAAAAACCTCAGTCTACTCCAACTAACTCATGTTATAGGTCAGGAAATGATCCTGAGAAAGGCTAAGGGATGTGCGTGTGTGTGTACAAATCTTAAGGCTCATGCTGTTTTCTCTAAGGTATGGATTTCCCATTTAACAGAAAAAGAAACTGAGGCACAGAGTTCATTAATTTGCCAAATGTCAGATCTCTAGGTCCTTAGTACAGTACTCTTTTCAATATCTGAGGGATTCTCCTTTTCTGTTAACAATACTAGTATATCCAGCAAGCTCTAATTAGTTTGGGCAAGAGTCGAACCCTAGTCTTCTTGGATTATATGTCATTATAAAATTATAAATGTCAGGCCCTGTTTTCTAATCTGTCCATGGAGGAGGTTGATCCAAAGATCTCTATGTCCCCTTCTGGCTCTAAAATCTAGGATGCCAAGAGCTAACTGGATGGCAGGAAACAGTTGGCACACCAGAAGAGGACTCCAAAGGAATCACAGGGCAGGGCTCTTCTCTTCACTCAGGAAATGGCGAAAGGACTGAACCCAGAATTATGTTACTGTGTGACCTTGGAGAAGTCCCTTTCCTTGCTCTAAATTTCTATAAAATATGTCACGAGTAAGAAAGTGTCCAAGAGCCCTGCCAAGATTCACGATCCAATCTGACTGTTCATTAGGACCTTGGTGCCCTGGTCTCTAGAGATGGCAAATGGAATCTGTCCGTTCCAGACAGGAGAACTCCCTCCAGTTAGAAGCTATGGCCCTTTCAAATGAGGAGAAAGCCCAGTCACCTCGGACTTTCTGGATCCTTGGGATGTGGGGCTCCAGAATGAGATGCTCTTGCTCCTCTGCTCCCCTAGTCCCCAGAGACCTCTCATCACCCTCCAGCCCATGAGAAGACAGTCAGCCAGAGAGAACCAATGATCCCATGACAGATAGAAAATGGTCATGAAATGGGAACTTACGGTGGCTATTGGGTTCAGTTAGAACTCTTTTATCTGTTAGGGAAAACAAAGTAAAAGACAAAATGACATGGGTGAAAATGATGATGATGAAGAGGATATAGAGGTGATGTGACCGGGAGCCCAGAGCAAACCCCTCGGCAGCCCTGCCTTGGCAGCCCTCCCTTGGCATACTGCCAATCTCAGAGAAAGCCTTAGCTCTCCATGCTCTAGAGGAGGAGGGGCCCGCTGTGCCACATCTCCAGCCTCCCCTCCATGCCAGCTGACCCCCACCCCTGGGTGTGCCCAGCCTCAGCTCACTCACTCTGAGTGCACAGTCCATCCGTGCAGTTCTTGGAATCGAGAAGGAGCCCGCTGCAGTCTCGACCCCCATTCTGGGGCGGTGGAGCAGTGCATTCCCGGCTCCGCCAGTGGGTGCATTCTGTGCTACAGGCCGACCACTTACTCCACTCTGTCCATGCTCCATCTACTGTGGATCATGCAACACCCACCCACACATTCACATACGTGCATACAGGGATGGAGGAACACAGAGATTGTGGGTGTCCACATTCAACCAGATGCACACAGCCGAATAAGGGGGAAATAAAAATCACATACATATATGCACACAGGTACATGGACACATATGAATGCATGTATACATATGTATGGACACACAGATAGACAGAAGCAGTCCAATGTCACATACACAGTCAGACATGTACACAGAGAGAGCAAAAGGACATAAGAAAATACAGCCCAGTGCAGAGAAGTCACCACAGGGTCATATATGTATAGAGAGACCCACAAAGAGAGGAACAGACATGAGGTCAGACACACATGGAAAATCCAACGCAAAGAAGTCCATTCGATTGTACAAATACAGACCCAGACACAGGGAAGATGTAGATGAAAACACACATACATGCACATGTGCGCACACACACACACACACACACACACACACAGATTAGACAATGAAACAAAGAGAAGAAGATTCA
>CM053769.1:501842369-501864981 GCA_028658325.1 Potorous gilbertii | reverse complement strand
CCCCCCCCCCCCCCCCCCCCCCCCCCCCCCCCCCCCCCCCCCCCCCCCCCCCCCCCCCCCAAACCTGAGCTCTCGCTTATCCCTGGGGATTGGGGATGACAAGTACCATGGCTGAGTCTGGGCCTTCCATTGGAAAGCTAGGACAAGCATATGTGCATGTGGGCTGCCTGGAAGGTTGTCCTTACCTGGGCACATGGTGGTACAGGCAACCTTCTGGAAAGCCTGCCCTTCGCAGAATGCACCACCATTGAGTGGGGCAGGGTTGGTGCAGGTGCGGGTGCGCTTCTGCCAGCCCCGCCCACAGCGGTTATTGCAAGGTGACCACTCTGACCAGGTAGACCAGCCACCATTCACTAAGGAGGGAGAGAGAGAGACTGCCATCACTGTACTGATGTGAAGCATCTACCCCATGCCCAATCCTTAGTCCAAACTATAGCTGTGAGCCCTAGAAGGCACACCTTTGGATATTAGAATGAAAATATTTACAAATACCAAGGCCATTGAATCCAACCCTCTCATTTGAAAGACAAGGATATGGAGGCAGACAGAGTTAAGTGACTTTTCCAGGGTCATACAGCCAGCAATTGTCCAAATTGCTGGTCTTCTTGGGTCACAAATCATTAGAAGACTATAAGTCTCAGACAATTTTCTAATCTTTGAAAGGAGGAAGTTGGACAAAAGGTCTCCCTAGTTCCTCCTAAGCCTAAAATTGAGGGTGCTATGGACCAACTGGGTGGCATGTCCCTGGAGTTAGTAATGGCACAGTGAGAGAAGAGTCAGCCTGGGCATCATCTCCAAAGGAATAACAGGGCAGAGCTCAAGGGTCCAGGTGGGGCTTCCCAGCTTGGTTCTAGGGGCTGGTTTCTCATTCCTCCAAGATAATGTGTTCTTTTCCCAAAAGACACAGAAAGTGGCCATGAAGTCCTGACCCCCATCATGTTTGTGTCCTCTGACTCAGGGTCTTCCTTCTGTCCCAGGAGCCTGGGCCTGCCAGACCTGCCATTATTGGTACAGCTGGTACAGGATGCCAAAATGGGCTGCAATTTTTAGTTCTAATCAGGTCTCTATCACTTAGAGTAGAAAACAGGATGAAAATATTCTGGATTAGGAAACCTAGCTATCAACTCATCAGTTGTGTGACCTTGGAGAAGTCACTTACAACGTTTCTGGGCCACTACTTCACCCTCTCCAAAGTGGGAAAGATTCCTGCCCTACTTGCCTGCCAGGTGACAGTCAGCAAATCAAATGAGACAACGGGTCATATGGCAATTGATTCTGAGTTGGAAAGGCCATGGGAGATCAAAGATCACTGGATTAGAGATCGAGAGATGGGCAGAGCCTCAGAGACCCTTCCAATCCAAACTCTTTGTTCCACAGATGAGTAACTTGATACCCAGGAAGGATCAGATTTCTATGTGCAAGGTCATAGAGGCAATAGGGATCCAAGGTGGGATTTGGACACATTTTATTTCCACTGTATCACGCTGCTATCTACTCCATGGGATATGAAAGCTTTGTGAAACATTATTAGCATAACACAAATATTCAGTAGTTATTGTGGTGATATAGTCATTAGTGGTTGGGACAATAAAAGCCACGGGCTCATAGAATTTGAATCGCAAAGGTTCTCAGTAGCCCATCTAATGCATATACCAAAGGCACCCTACTATAATATACCCAATAGGTGGACTCCAGTTCAATAAGTGGATTTCCTGTGCAAGAATCCCACTTCCTGTCCCCAGCCCCTGTGGGGTCCTCAGTACATCCACATGAAAGAATCTCCCTGAGTAATGTGTAGCCCATACTCAGCCCCTCTGATTCTGGTGCTCGCCATCCTACTGGTGCCTGCCATCCTACCGTAGACGATGACAGTGGCTGTGGTGCTACGGCGTTTGGCCACGATGTTCTTGGCCACACACGTGTAGTTGGCTGTATCTAAGAGCCGGGCCTGCCGGATGATGAGGTTGTGGTCAATGGTGAGCAAGTAGTTGGTGTCCTGGGCGGGGTCGATAACATCCTCATTCTTTAGCCATTCCACCTGGCAGGAGGGAATGGGGTAGAAAGGGAGGTGGTTAAGTGAACACAAATCCAGCTTAATCCTCCAGGGTGGGAAGCCACCCTGAGTGCCCGGGGGCCAGGCCAATCTCACCCATGAGAGAATCCAGCTTAATAAAGATGACAGTAATGATGAACATTTGGTTTATCATCAGAGTCCGGACAAGGTTGTTAAGCAGGAAGGGTAGATATTCAAGTCAAATATTGAGCTCCTTCTGTTCAGACCAAGTACCAAAATTTAGGAAATTCAACTTAGTTCAAAAAGCATTTGTTAAGCTCCTACTGTGTGATAGGTACTATGATAGGTGATAGGCATACAGGACAAAATTGAAAACACTCCCTATCCTCAAGGAGATGATGCTCTGTTCAGAGAAACAATGAAGATTCATAAACAGAGTGGTGGATGGAGAAGTGAATACAAGTCCATAAATAACCAAGAATGGGAGTCAGTGGGGAGAGTGCTTCTTACTAGGGGTATCAGGAAAGACCTCATGTAGGAGCTGATCCTTGTTGAGCATTCCAAGAGGGAAAGGTAAGGGAGAGGGAGAGCACAGAGAGACATACGATCCCTGGCCTCATGAAGCCTATAGAAGGGTAGGAAGCTATGATACATGCAAAAATAACTGTGGTATAAAATGAGTATCATTGATTTAGAGTCCCTCAGGTCAAAACCCTCTTTTGATAAATGAGGAAACTGAGGAACACAGGGCTGCCCATATGGCTAGTGTGTGAGGCAGGATTTGAACCCAAGCACTTCTGACTGGAGGTACAGTGCCCCTGACCACTTTTCCACATATCTCTAAGGGTACTAGAGAGATACATACAAGTATTGTAAGATCCAAGGCCATAAAGGAGACACACTGACTTCCTTTCTGTCCTAGAGTGAATGAGGGGAAGTAATAAAAACAAGACATTTTCTCTTTAATTTTCTAACTACTGATCACCACTCTCCACATTTGAGTCAAGTGGGTGTGGGCTACATGGTAATGGAGGTGTTGGTGCATGCAAATGGTGAGAGGGCACTTGTGGTAGTTAGCAACATAGAGAGAAGTGGGGGAGAGAAGGGAAAGAGAGTAAGGGAGAGAGACAAGGAGAGAGGGGAGACAGAGAGATGGGAAGAGAAAGGGAGAAAGAGGAAGAAATAAAGGGGGAGATAGAAAAAGAGGAGGGAGAGAAGAGTAAGGGGGAAAGAGAGAGAGAAGGAAAGAGGAAGGGAGAGGGGGAGAGAGGGGAGAGTGAGAAAGAGGGAGGGAGAGAAGAGAAAAGGAGAGGAGAGAAGAGAGGAGGGGAGGGCAGAGAAGGAGAAAAATGGACAGATTTTGCCTTTTACACAGCTGCAGCCCTGTGATATGGGTGGGAAGGCCCCCCCCCCCCATGGCCCTGCTCACTGGCCCCTCATGAAAATGTTCCATGGATATTGATTTCTTCATATCACCTCTTCACCATCTCCCCATCCTGGAGTTGACCTTCCAGCTTCTTCCTGTTGCTAAATTTGCCCATTTCAATTTCTGTGAAATTCCAGTATCCCAGGATTGAGAGCCAGCAGAATTGATCATTAACTCCAAACTGCTCATTTTTATTTTTAACGATAACTTTTAATGACAAAACATGCTCAGAGAGATAAAGGACTTGTCCAAGGTCTCACAAGGCTTCTGCTGCTAAACCCCATGGAACTGGTCCTTTCCAGGCAGCTTGGTGCCACAGTGGATAGAATGCTGGACCAGAAGTCAAAATATGAGTTTGAATCCTGCTTCAGACACTAGCCATGTGACCCTGAGCAAGTCATTTAACCTCCGTCTGCCTCAGTTTTCTCACCTGTAAAATGGGAATTTTATCTGCCTCCCAGAGTTGTTGTCAAGATCACATGAAATAATATTTCTAAGGTGCTTTACAAATCTTGGGGCAGTAGATAAATGCTAAACACACCCACAGATATATTTCTATATAAATATGCTGCTTCTTTTATATAATTTCAAATGTCCAAGACCAACAGGAATGCCTATGTTAAGCAAGGAGAAGGGGAGGGTGGGAAGGGAGAGGAGGGAGGCAGGGTATTCACATACCCCTTTAACACAGGCTTCACTTTCTCACAGTAATAACAAGAGTATAATGCTAGCTTATGTTTATATGAGACTTTAAGGCTTAAACAGCTCTTCATAGACCTCTTCTGAGCTTCCCTCAAACCTTGTGAGGTATCATTATCCCCATTTTATAGATGAACTAACTGAGGTTTAGGGAAGTTAGATGACTTCATAAGATCAGAGAGCTGGGCAGCGTCCCAGAGAGCACTGGGTCCCACCTGTGCCTGATGAAGAATTCCCTTTCCTCTCTCCAATGTTCTTGACTAGTGGTCGCCCAGGCTTGACCAGAGACCTCCAATGAGGGGAAAGTCACTACTTCCCAGTGTGGTCCATTCCATATTTGGAGAGCTTCCAACATCAAGAAAGTTTGGGGCTTTATTTTTGTTTTTTTTGCAGCAAAACCCAATGTGCCTCTGCAAGTTCCCTGTAACGCTCCTAAGCAGAACAAAGACAATCTCCTAATGCACAGAGTTAACTCTCTGACTATCCCCAGGTCTTTTCTCCTCTGGACTGACCATGCCCTGTGCCTGCCACCATTCTGAGGTCTTGGCCCATCCTGGATGCTCTCCCCGAATCCTTTCCCATCTATTTATCAAGGTTCCCAGTGTTGATCAAGGCAATGCAGCAAGTAAGCCGGGCCTTGAGTCCAGGTCCTCAAACTCCAAACTCGGTGCTTTTCATGCTGCACCACACTGCCCCTTCTGTCTCATTTGGCTAAGTTATGGGAGGCATGTATGGAAATAGCACTGCTCTGATATTTATGAGCTGCTGTGTGACCATGAGCAAATCCTTTCACCTCTCTGAACTTCAGTTCTCATCAGTAAAGTGGGATAATAACATGTACAGTGCTTATGCTGCAGCCTTGTTGAGAGGAACTGATGTGAGAATGCATACAAAGGGCTTTGTCAACCTCAAAGTGCCATAAACAGCAATGGCTGCTCTAACCATAGCCTGCTAGCGAGGGATGCATGTATGCTCCCACACACATATGTGTGCTCTGAGGACCTTTAGACCAACTCAGCAGCTGTGGACAAGTGTGGAGGTGAAGTGTGTGATTGTCCAAAATAAACATTTGGGCCCGAGCAGCAGCTGACAGTCTCTGTACAAACCCATCCATCCATCACGCCCCGATCCATCTGTGCAGTCAGTGCTAACGGCTGGTGCCATCTTGCTGGAATTTTACCAGTGCCCTGCTGGGGTCTCAGCAGAGCAGGGAACGCTTTCAGACACTGGGGATTGTGGCTGTAAGAGATGTTATGAAATGGCACTCAACAGGGAGACCAGGGAGATTTCAGCTGAGGGGTTCTGTGAAGCTTCCTTAGAAGCATGCCATGAAGGGATGTGAGGAGGTGATGGAGAGCATCAGAGGTGGTAGAAATGTCTCAGCGTGGGAAGGTGGGAGGTAATTGGATGATTCTGGATAGTCTTATGTTCCATTTCTGCAAGTCTGTCCTTCTTTTCCTCCTTAATTTTCCTTCCTTCTCTCCATTTCTTCTTTCTTTCTTTCCTCCCTCCTCTCCCTCCATTCCTTCCTTCCTTCCCTATGTTTGTCTGTCTCCTCTCCCATGATTTCATTATTACAAGGAATTCCCATGAGTGAAGATCAGCACCTTTCTCTAGAACTTGGCATTGCCTGAGGCTCTAAAAGAATCACCCAGCCAATCTGCCAGAGGAGGAATAGGCACAGAGGCCTTCCTGACTCCAAGCCAGTTTTTGCCATTCTGCCCTCCAAGGAACAACTTCCTTTCATGTTAACTCAAGACCTGGGCCTGTTAGCAGCAAAGACTGATGCATCAAAGAGCTGAGGAATGACTGATATTTGGAGACATGATCAATGAAAGCTGAGACTAGAACTCAGACCAATCAAATTCTATTTGACAGGGGGATCTCCAAGTACTTTGCTCCAACTTTAGAAGCTAAAGTCCACAGACAGGAGAAGATGGAGTCAGAGCCTGCTTGGAGAAGGAACAGATCTAGGGGAAAGTTCCAGGGGAAGGGAGGAATCCTGGACATCCCATTGAGGAAGGAATATATGAAGAAACTGAAGGAACAGACAAGTCAGTGTCTAAGGCTAGATCAGAGGAACAGGAATTCAAGAAGTGGAAGGTGTCTCAGAGACTGACTAATCCAACCCCCTCCTCTGACAGATGAGGAGATATGGAGGAGAGATAGTAAGTCACTTTTCCCTGTTCAGTTGGGAAGTAAATGTTGGAGGCAGAATTTCCAGCCAGGCTCTCTAGCTTCAGAACCAGAGGGCTGGACAGTATACCAAGTGCTCTAAACCTTGTTGTGCACTCACCTCTGCTGTGGGCACCCCCTCAGGGGGACGGCACTGCAACAGCACCTCGTGTTCCAGGGGTACCTCCTTCCCTAGTGGCTCCTGGTCAAAGTTCTTCCGTAGGTCTGGAAGAGGAGAGAGTACCGAGTTAGAATCCTGATTTGGGGTAGCCATCTCTCACCAGGAGAGAGAAAGGCACACCTGCTCCTGATGCCAGGGACTGCCCCTTGGACAAAGTTCCCTTTTCCAGGTGGATGGTCCTGAGCAGAGGGAAAGGATTGCACTTTCTGATGCTACCACGAGATGGCACCATGCTCCCTGGGAATAGACAGCCAAATGGTCAGCCTAGGTGGTGTTTGTTGGGAGAGTTCTTTGGAGCCATGGAATGAGGGTCACCTGGCTCTGCATGGGTGAGGAAGCAAGCAGCAGGCCCCGGAAGGATCAGATGCAAGGGTCATGAGGATTGACTGTTTCTGAGAAAGTTGGCTCCAGAGGCATTGAATCCCATAGTCAATGTGAGAGAAGGCTGGGGGAACCTGCCCCCTTGGCCTTTGTCTGGGGCTGGGGGAGCAGTGACCCACCACAATGGGTGTCCCTGGCCAATCTGCCCTCTGACTGGGATCGTGTATCCCTGGTTGTCTTAGATGGTAACAAAGGAGCAGAATCATAGATTTTAAATTAAAAGAAACTTTCAATGCCATCTAGACCAACCCTATTTTACAGGTGAGGAAACCTGAGGCAAACAGAGGTTAAGTGACTTGCCCAGGGTCATACAGCTAGTAGATATCAGAGGTGGGATTAAAATCCAGGGAAAGTGAGCAACAGGGGCCAGAGATGCTTTCTCATAGTATTACCTGATATTTAGTGCATATATAGGCAGCTAGGTGGCACAGTGGATAGAACTCACCATGCCTTGAGTCAGGAAGACTCATCCGGAGTTCAAATCTGACTTCAGATACTTTTTAGCTATGTGACCCTGGGCAAGTCACTTGACCCCATTTGCCTCAGTTTCCTCTTCTGTAAAATGAGCTGGAGAAGCCCCAGTATCTTTGCCAAAACAAAACCCAAATGGTGTCACAATGAGCCAGACATGATTGAACAACAAAAACACCTGTTATTTTATATCTGCTATTATCTGCTTGCTTTCTTCAGGTCCCACAGGGAAAGAAGAAAGGGTCAGGGCACTGGGGAGACACCTACAAGCGATGCGGACGTAGGCTCGGCGGCTCTTGGTGGTACCAGCCGAACTCCAGGCCACACACTGACACCAGTAATCTTCCAGTCCAAACAGCTCCTCCACCTGCTGCCGGGACACCTCAATCTGCACCTCCCGCACCAGCAGGCCTGTGAAGGGCAGAGGGAGTCAGAGAGAAACACAGGTCAGGCTGTGCTGTGAACAAATGAGGAGGGAAACCGAAATCAAAAGAAGGAAAATAGACAGGGCCACTAGACCTGGCACTCAAGGGCACTGCCAAGGTGTCCAAGAAGCAAATACTATGGATGCCAGGCACTGTGCCAAACACCAAGGGATACAAATAGTCCCTGGCCTCAGGGATCTTACATTCTAGGGGGGGAGACCACATATACAAAGAGAAGCATGCAAAATTAAGTATAAACAAAAAATAGAATCAACACAAGGCAACTGAAGGAGAGAGGACTGAAGAGGTGGAGAACTGGGAAAGGCTTCGTGTGGGAGGTGATCATCAAGTTAAGCTTTGGAGGAAACTAGAGACACTTCCTAGAAGTGATGAGAAGGTTGTGTGTTCCAGGCAGGGCTGCAAGATGGGATTATCACAGAAGCCCAGATTGCTGTAAATTGGAATCACACAATCTCAGAATCAGTTGTTTTTGTTTTTTTTTTTTTAAGAATCTTTGGGTTATAAGGAACTGTAGAGTCACTCTCCAGGCAGGGCAGGAATCTCCAAGTCAGTTTCCTCTGAGACAACAGTGAATCATCTTGTGCTTGAGCACCTGTAGCAATAATGAGGAATTCATGATTCCAGGCTGGTGAGCACATCTTCCTGCTGGACAGCTCCCATGGAAGAGTTCTTGGCTTGCATTATGACCTCTCCCCTTGTGTACCAGCTCTGTCCTCTGCTGGCAGAGAGGACAATGGCTGGACCTTTGGAAATCTGAAGGCCCACTGAGTCTGGAGGCAGGGGAAACACATTTAAACCACTTAACCTCCCCAGACCCCTGTTTGCTCAGCTGTAAAAGAAGGAGGTTGGATAAAATCAGCAGTTTTCAAAGTATGCTCTGGGACCCTTAAGGATTCCCAAGACCCTTTCAGGGCATCTTTGAGACCCTTAAGGGGGTCTAGGAGAGCAAAACTATTTTCATAATAATACTAAGATGCTTTAATGTCTAACAGGGTAACTACCAATAGATATAATGCACATAAAACCGCTTTGGTGAAGTGGCCCTCAATAATTTTTAAGAGTGCAAAGAAATACTAAAACTTTTAAGTTTGAGAACTTGTGAGTTCTAGATGAACTAGATGAAATTCCAACTTGAAATCAATGGCTCCCAGCAGACAATTTGAATTCCCCTTCTAGTTCAATCTACAAGCGTTTGATTTAGGGCTAGAAGGTATTTCAAAAGTCTGTTAGTTCAACTTGCCCGTTTCACAGAATAGGGAGCTAAGACCTTAAAAGGAGGAATGATTTTCCCATGATGGTACTGGGAGAGAGCCAAGTTTCAAATCCAGGTCTCCTAATCTCAAATCCCACCTGTTAATTTCACTGAACCAAATCCATTCCCCACTATGGGTAAGAGTCCACGATACATGGCAGGGGCAAATATATGATTGCAACAATGTCCCTTCAATTCTCTCTTTTTCCAGGTAAAACATGCTCAGGTCATTGAGTCTCTCCCACTGACTGTTCAGTACCTTTTCTCCTACAAACTCTTCTAGGAGGCAGAGAATCTAAGCCTCTTTGTGAGGCTGAGCTGGGAGTTAGTATAATCAGGGCTGGAGCTGGAGGCAAGGGCCCCTGCTTTGGAGGCAGTGTCCTAAATCTCTTTAAGATTTCTTAGCTCCCTGTCTTTGGCTGTAGCTGATCGGCTCAGGGGCCCCTGATTCTCCTTCTATAAATGGCTTGGCCAGCCCACTGAGTGCCAATCACTAGCCTGCCCCAGTCCTCTGTGCTCCATTCATGAGTTAATCCTCCACAGGCTCCCAGGAGTGGGGTAGAGGGGTGGAGAAGGGGATAAAACAAAGGGAGAGACATGAAGGTAGTGGGACTAAACCCTGGCATCTCTCCTTCCACCTCCTAACATCCCATCAAGGATGCTAACAGGCTACAGCACGTCTAAAGGAGAGTAACCAAAACAGGGAGTAAATGAGAAGCCACGCTGGTTGAGGCTTGGGGAGTCAGACCTGGGAAAGACCATGACATGTTTTTAGGTATCTGAAGGATCATCGAGGAGAAGAGAGGTTAGACTGGCTCAGCCTGGCCCCAGAGCACAGAACTAGGCACATGGGGGCAAACTCCAGGGAAGCAGATTTAAGCTTATGATCAGGAAAAGTCTCAATAATTGGAGCTGTCCAAAAAGGGAATGACTACCTGGGGAGGCAGTGAGTTTCCCATCACTGGTAGTCTTCAACAGGGGGCTTGGCTTCTTGAAAAGGATGTTGTACAAGGCACATAGAACCTTCAATTCTGGGCTTCTGTCATTTGGGGGAGGAGCATCCTGAGGACCATCTTCCTTATCCTTCTAATTCTTCTATGCAGCCTTTCCTGACTACTCCCATCCCCATTGATCTACTCCCTTCTCTGAACCCCCAAAGTGCTCTCCTTCTTACCACTGACTGATTAGATAGAGTCTGAGATTATTCAGACTATGAGTGAATATTATCACCCAAACTAGAAAGTAAGTACCCTGAGGGTAGCAAGGTGTCTTTTCCTCTGTCAATCCCACAGGATTACAGGAGGTGTCCAATAAGTATGTATTAAAGTTTTCATGTTGTTGTTGTCCATCAAAGGGGTGGCCTTCCCAAAGTTGAAGGGGGCTGCCATATTAGTAGGTTCCAGTGATGAGGGTGGGATAGGAGAGGAAGAAGAAGAAGAAGGAGGAGGAAGAGGAGGAGGAGGAGACTCAAGTCTGCAAAGTACTTGGTGTATATTATTTCATTCAATCACAGGGCTGAAAGAGGATGGTAGAGAACACCTAGTCTATCTTTTCACAAATGTAGAAACTCTGCACTAGAGAGGGGGAAATGACTTGCCCAGGGTCACACAACTAATGAGTGGCTGAGCAGGGATTTGAACCCAGGTCCTCTGACTCCACAGTTTATGATTTTTCCACTATGTACTATGCCAGTGAATGTCTTATCTAAGACCATGCAGTGAGGAAGTAGTAGCTTCTGGGTTTCCCATTTCCCAGTCTAACATTCAAGCTTCCCCAAGGCTTAGGGTAGTCTATTGATCTAGACAATGATCTAAGCAATATCCAAGAACTGGGATGTTAAGCCCACCCCTAGAGGGGTGACTCTGGCCTAGGGTTCTCTGCTTCCTACTCTTCTCCCATGGATCCTAGTGAGTTTCTGGGAGGGGCCCATAATCACCAGCATAGCCTAAGGGACCCACAGCTGTCAATACTCCACAAGACATTGAGGTATCTTGGGATTCTGGCAAGGGCCTTGAGGCTTATAGGCTAGGATGCCAAGAAGTGAGGGCAGGTGCTTCA
Organism: Potorous gilbertii; assembly: GCA_028658325.1. Classification (NCBI taxonomy): domain Eukaryota; kingdom Metazoa; phylum Chordata; class Mammalia; order Diprotodontia; family Potoroidae; genus Potorous; species Potorous gilbertii. Next base: position 501,853,878 of record CM053769.1, on the reverse strand, counting down.
CCCTGCCCAGTTGGTGTGGGTGTGGTGGGCAGGGCCAATACCCATTATTCCCATGCTAATGAGGACAGCTGTGTCCCAATTTCCAGGACACCATAAGGCCTCTTATTATTGTTGTAGCAGCTAGGCGCGACAGGGGCAGTGTTGGTATTACTAATAATCACAGCATTACCAATCCCCATCAGGTATGTACAGGGGCCAGGACACATCTCTGTCCTAATGGCCTATAAAATATGGAACTATTGGGGGAAGAAAGAGAAACAGAATTATGGTAGGAGAGTGGGAAGGAGGGAGAGAGGGAGAAATAGGAGGACAGAGAACAGAAGAAATGGACCCAGAGAAAAGGAAGGAGAGACGGAGAGGAGAAAAGAGGGAAGAGGGGAGGAGAGGAGTAGCCCTGAGCAGGAATGCCCTCTCCAACACCACTGACAAATAAGAATGCAACCTCCAATTGAGAAGCTACAGTGACAGGGAACTCACTATCTCCAGAAGCATCCCATTACACTTTTTGGACAATTTGAAATGTCTCAACAACTTGCCTCCTTATAAAGCTACCTCTCTGAAACTTCTTAGTTCTGTGTCACAGATCTGAACCACAGAAACTCAGAGTTGGAAAGACACTCAAGGCCTATATAATCCCTTGTATACCTGAGCAAGAATGCACTCTATAATGCCCTTACTGTGTATTTCTGTGAAGGCAACTAATTTAGGGTGATGTCAGGGGCCCAAGGAGAGAATAAGCTGGGATAAGTAACTTTATGGGCTCCCTGATCTGGCTCGATCCGCAGTGTTAGAAGCCCTTCCTCAGATGCTCCCCTATGTTATGGGGATGAAAGGGATATAACGAGCAGATAGCATGTGGATAGCCACTCAGACATGGGGACACCTCCCAGACACCTAAGATTGTGAATAATAAAGCTCAGCACTCTCATACACAGCCTCCTCTGTGGATCTCAAAGACCGCCCTCTAATGAGAACCCCCAGGGGTCTGCATCCCCTGTCTCCCTGTAATCTCCTTTTGTGAGTCAGATAATCACAAGCTCATGGACATACCTTTGGAAGGATCCTTAGACTTCATCTTAGTCCAAACTTCCTCCCCATTTTAAAGACAGAGGGATAGAGAGATAAAGTTACTTGCCCAAACCTGCATGGGCAAGATTTGAGTCTAAGTGCAGAATCAGGAGAACACTGCACACAGTAACAATCACATTGTGTGATGACTGACTTGGATAGACTTAGCTCTTCTCAACAATGCAAGGATCTAAGACAGCTCCAAAAGACTCATGATGGAAAATGCCATCCACATCCAGAGAAAGAATTTTGGAGTCTGAATGCTGATCGAAGCAGACTTTTGCTCTCCTTTTCTTTTGTGGTTTGGTTTGTTTCTTTTTTCTTGTGGTTCCTCTCATTAGTTCTGATTCTTCTTTACATCATGACTAATGTGAAAATATGTTTAACACAAATGCAAAAACAAAAAGATTTGAGTCTAAGTCAGTTGATACAGATCCATCACTCTCTTCTCCTTACTCTACCTCACATCTTTTCTTTGAACATTGTCTATTGTTCAAAGATCTTTTGGGAGTCAGAGTCTGATTCGGTGATCTAACCCGTTGGACATCACCTGGTACATGTGATACCTCAAATAGAACTTTGCAATGGGAAATGGCTTCATTATGAAAATAGAAGTGATCTCTAGGGTCCAGTCCTGAGGTAACCTATGATCTGAAAAATTAGCCATTCCAACCATCCTCATTTTCTAATCAAGTTCTGTCAGTTGGTCAATCAACAAGCATTTATTAAGTACCTACTGTATGCCAGGCACTGTGCTAAGTGCTGGGGATACAAAGAAAGGTAAAAGACAAGGTCCTGCCTCTGAGGAACTTACAATCCAATGGGAGAGACAACTTGCAAACAACCATGTGCCAACAAGCTACATCAAGGATAAAGGAGAGAGAATCAACACAGAGAAGTCACTAGAATTAAAGGAGATCAAGAATTAAGATCCATGAAAGGAACTAATAGGCCACCATGATTAATGAGCAAAAGTTGGAGCTGAAAGGAGTCATCGAATCATATCATTTTAGAGTTGGAAGAATGATGTCCATGAGCAAAAACACCAGGACAGATATCAAGCCTGGGACTTCTGATACCCAGGTGAGCCCTCTTGCCTGCGTCTCTCCGTAATCACCTCCTGATGGCTGCCCCAGATCCTTCCACAGTGTGGCCAGGTGACCACTCAACAGAAGAAAAGAGAGATAGGAGTAGCCTCTCAGGTTACCTAGGGACTGAAAGCACCGTAGAAGGGACTCTCATCTCTACAACGGGGATGATGATGATGATAGCACTTCATAGCATTGTGATGTGGATAAAGTGGAAGACTAGGTAAGCCTTAAAGCACCCAAAGTATGAGCTTTCATTATCCTCCGTTCTTCCTATTACTAGGCTCACTCTTCTTCTGGTCACATATAACACTGATGACATTCCTCATAAAGCATGGTACCCACAACAACAACAGTCCAGATACGACAGAGATAGCAGGACCATCATCTCCCTTGCTCTGGGTACTTTCACTCAGTCAATCAACAGGTGCTGATTAAGTACTTACAAGCCTTCCCTGTCCTTCTACCATTATGTGTCTGTTTTGGTCACCATGTCACTGTTGACTCCTGTTGACCTGGCAATTCCATAAAAGCATCCAGGTCTTTCTCATATGAATTACTATTTGGTCTCCACTTCTCCCATTCTGTACTTTTGCAACTGGTATCTTGAACCCAAGTTTTGAAAGCTGCATAGATGAATCCCTATTAAATTTCATCTTTTTAAAAATATATTATCTATTATTCAAATATCTTTTTGGAGTCAGAGTCTGATTCTGTGATCCAACCCATTGGATATCACCTGGCACAGGTGTGGCACCAGGCAAGGGTCTTACCTTGTAAAAGAAACCATCTATGTGTCAACGGGGGATGTTGACTCCTTGTGACTTGGAGTGATTTCTTTATATGCCCTGGATCTCCTTCAGAACAAAGGGAGATGGAGAATACTATTTGCTCTCCATTTCTTTTGTTGTTCTGATTTGAGTGGGATGAGGCAAGAGAAGGAAAGGTGAAGTGTCTTACCAGTGACCTCATCCAGACTCTCCTTGGTGAGGTGATCATTCTGGTTGACCCACTCGCCATTGCACTTGAAGTAGATTTGGGTGGCTGGGTTGGCTCGGCACAGCAACTCCACGGGCTTGTTCTTCACAATGTAGGCATCCTGGGGCTCCTGTAGAAAGTGGGGCAGGGGCTCAGCAGGGGCAGATGGGAAGGAATCTGGCAGGACTTCACCATACTCAATTCCTGTTGTTAGAAGAAGACAAGGAGATGGGGCTGTGAGTTTAATTGAACAAGGAAATCTCTCTTTTACCAGTAACTCCCACACCCAACCCATTTGCCCTCCCACATATGATCCCACAACATCACTGTGAGGAAGAAAGTAAAGGAAAAGGTGACCCAGAAATTTAATAATATTTTGTATCCATTTACAGATGGGACTAAAACCCAGAAAAGTTTGCAGCTCACACAAGCTCACAATGAGTTGAGATGAAAAACAGCAGAATTGAGATGCCCCAGCATGTCTAATGCTTCATCCCCAAAGCTCACCCTACCTTCTCCCTGACTTCTCTCTCTGCTTTAAGCATTAATTCCCTCCCAGCTCTGATCTGGTTTCCAATTTATAGCAGGCAGTGTACCAGGGCACCAAAACCAGCATGGGGCTGAGGAGCAGAGCTCAAAGTAGGACATACTGAGCCCACCAGGCACATCTGCCCTTAGTTGCCTCTCTTCCTTCTTGCCATCACATTCTACATGGATTAAGGCAGCCAGACTGAAGGAAACTGAAAGGAGGAGTTAGGGACTTTGAGGACACCAAAGGTGGGAGTGTTGCCTGTTCATGCTTCTTTCTCTATTAAATACTCCCCCCTCACTGGGCCCCTAAAAGCCAAAGGCAACACTCCAACCCTAATCTCTCTTAATCCCAAAAGGCTACCAAAGGGGCAACTGATCCAGGTGCCACCTCTTGTCATCATGACGCTGGGGCTAGGCAACCTCCCTGAGTCCCTTCCACTGGCCTTCCACTTCAGCATGTAGGTTCTCCCCAAAGGTCAGTAAAGAAACTAGATATTGAGTTTCTCTCTGGGAATTTCAGCTTCTGAATAGGTCTTTGGACCTAACTTCAGCAGCCTCATCTTGTAGTTAAACCTGAAATCCCCAGTCAGCCCCACTCATCTCCCACCAGCAATCAGAACCCCAATCCAAGTTTCTTTCTCTGACCATTTTCTGAACCATGACACAGGCTATCACATTCTCAAGAGCAACAGAAACCATACATTGGAGGAGCTGTCTCTCGTAATAAGCTGGTGACAGGTCCAGCTATCTTTTATTGGACTATTTTCTGACATTCTTGATCTTCCTTCCCTTCCCTTCCACCTCTTTATCTTCCAACTGAAATCAAATCTGCACCACTGCTGCTTCTGCAAAGGGTTAGTCAATAGACCCTCCTCTTGTTCCACTCTCCATGCCTGTGACTTTCCAAACTAAAATATAGCCCTTCCCAGGCAACAATTCCCTACTTGTGTTGGGTCTCTTTATCAGAATGCAAGCTCCTTGATGGTAAGAACTGCCACACTTTTGCATTTGTAGCCCCATGTCTTAGCACAGAGCTTGCCTTTCACTTAGTAAGTGATTAATAAAAGGTCATTCATTTATTCATTCATTCATCCATCCATCCACTCATCACAAACGGAACTAGCATCATCATTGGTCCCAAGGATGCTAGGTTCAGAGAAATGAAAGGGCCTCTCCACACTGACCCCGGGACCCCAGTGTCCCCAGCACCACCAACTGGGAGCCATTTTGTGAGGAATATGAGTGATGATCTAGATGACCTCAGAAAATCCTTTCCCAACCATGTGGAGTCTCTTAAGTCTTGAGGTAGCTCCTCCAAATCCTTGGTTCCCAGATTTATAACTGGATGAGATCAATACCAGTACTCTGACTATTAATCTAGTACTTTTCCCATGGTGTCATGATGCCTCACTAGACCATCAAAATCACAGACTGTCAGAACTAGAATGAGACTTAGAGGCCATCTAATCTCATCCCAACTCCATCTCCATCTTACAGATGGAGAGAATGAATCCCCAAGAAGTAAAACAAGTTTCTGGAGGCTCCTTCTTGTTACCCAATACCATCTCTTTCCCAAAGTCTCTACTGAAGAAGGCCTCATGACAGAGACTTCCAGCACCCTCTGAAATCACTGGTCCCATGAGGGGAGAGTCAGAAAAGGAAAGAGGAAAGGGAGAAGGAAGTCCAGAATGGGAGAAAGACCTTGACTGAGCAGCAGACTCTGGAGTAAAAAGGGAAGGGAAAAAAGAGGGGGAAAATCCAGCTAGGCGAGGTCACTCGTTGAAAATCCATTTAGGAAAATTGACTTTCCATTTCCTTTCTAAGTCGGCAGGGAGAGAAGACAGCAGGAGGTTTGTCATAACCCATTAGCTGTTCTTTTGAAAACAATGATTTAAGTTGTGGGGGTCAGTCCTCTTTCTCCTCCCAGAACAGGATTCAGCCCTCTCCTCCTTGTAATTTTCTCAGCACCCTTACAATTATGCTGGGAATTGTAGCCATGGGACATACTTGGCGTTCACAGGAGACAGGTAGACAGGGTGTCAGTCATTTTTGGATCCAGGTGCTAGATGACCCCAGAAGTTCCTTTTTTAATTCCTTGAGCTTCAGAGGCACAGGGCAGAGTTGGACATGATAGGAGGGGGTTAGAAAAGTGGTGAGGCTGAATTTCAAGCCACCTGGGGATGCTGTGAATCAGGATGGATAGGAATGGCTTGGATAGAACTTCCAAGCTTGGTAAGAGAGACAGTTCTTGTCTGTTGGGAGAAGATGTGCGTTTGGGCCCAATCTGCTCGGATGGCTCCCATGACTCTTCTAGAAAGTACTAGAAAAACTTCCCTATCCCTGTCTTCATTGCCCTCCCTCACTTAAATCCAATTCACTTGTGTATCATGGCATCACTTCCCTGATGTCACGATATTCTTCCATAATGAAGGACAAACAAACACCACTTCATCGGTAAATGAAAGACATCCACCCATCATGGGCTTTCATGAGAGGAAGTGCAATCAGAACACATCCTCTTGCAGTGAACCCTCTAGGATCTGGGCATGGTCAGGGAAATGGGGCTTCTGTCTACACTTACTGACTCCATTTCCTCCCCTCTCACTTCTTGACCTTTTGCAATGTCTTCCAATCTCATCACTCAATTGGAACTGCTCTCTTCAAAGCTACCAGGGATCTTTTAAATCCCCAAATCAGATAGCCTTTTCTCAATTTTCATCCTGTTTTGAACTCTCTGCTGCAGAACACCAGTGACCACACTCTTCCTTTTGGATTCTCCAAAGATCGTTAGGATATTAATCCTTCACATTACTCTTGCAGCTATCACCTTAGACCCAACTTCAATACCTCTTCTCTGGATTCTGCAGCTGCCACCTACTTATTCTCCTTCCTGGTCTCTCCCTACTGTAACTTTTCCTCCACACAGCCGCCATGGTAATTTTTCTTAAATATAAGTTGGATTGAATTACTCCTTCTCAATAAACTCCAGTGGCCTTGAGAACAAGAGTTTTTAACTTTTTTTGTGTGTCACAGATACCTTTGGTAGCCTGGTGAAGTCTATGGACCCCTGCCTCTGCAATACTCATCCCCCATGACTGAAATGCCCTCCTTCTTCATCTCTGCCTTGCAGAATACCTCACTCCCTTTGAGGCTCAGCTCATCCACGACTTTCTGCATCAGAGATATCAAACTCAGTCACAAGCTGTCCTCAAAGGAGTCAGGCCTGAATCAGATTAAGATGTAATTGAGAATTATTTGACAAATAAATAAAAATTCAATACAACATAGATAATGTTCATTTGTGGTTTTCTGAGTCAGTATGGGGCTCATAGGGATCATTTCTATTTGAGTCTGACATCACTCTTCTACATAAAGCCTTTCCTAATCCCTTTCCAATAGACTTTATTGATTCTCATTAAACTTAGATATGTCCATGTTGTCTCCCCCAATAGAATGTAAACTCCTTGAGAAAAGGGACTCTTATTTTGCCTCTAAATTCCTAGGGCCCAGCACAGTGCCTGAAACAAAGGAGGCACTTATTAAATGACTGTTGAGGACAACCGCTTCCCCTGAGGACAGAGACTCTTACTTTCATATTGGTATCCCCAGAGTCTAGCACAGCCCTTAATCCATAGTAGGTGCTTAATAAATGTTTGATGACTGACTGATCGAATCCATATCAATATTAATATCAATATTATTATCAATATCAATTCAAAAGCAATCCTGTATGCCACACATAGATTACCAAGTTCACAAGATTGAAAGTTACAATCAAATGCCCGTGATGCCAAGCCTATGCTGGAGAGAAGACATTCTCTTCCTTGGATGTGATTTAGAAGACACTTTCAGAATCAGAAGGAATGTTGTTAGGAAGCTCAATGCACCTTCTATTCCCCAATCCCAGAAGCATCCACTGCCAGGTACACAGTAGGTCCTTAACAAATGCTTATTGATTGACTGTCAGACCCTTGCTTGAGGTCAGGCATTTTTTTAAACAGAAGTGGTGATGAAGAGAACTTGGAATAAATCTGTTTTATTTTATTATAACTGCTTCAGAGGTTGAAAAACAAATCAGTAAAAGATCTCATACCAGGCCACAAGAGCCCCAGTGTCATTGGGAGAGTGGGCACCCTGGGATGGATATTTTTGACTGCTGAGCTGAGGTCAGAAGAATCACAGATTTAGAGCAGGACTGGAGCGGGGAGGGGATGTTTCTGGCCTTCACAGTGTTCTTTCCACTATAGCAAATTCTCAATGGAAGGAAATATACATGGGAAGCAGACTGAGTCCAACAGAAGAGCCACTGAAGGAGAGCTGGTCTGGTGTCCCAGCTCTGTCTTTAACCAGCTGGGTGACCCTTGACAAGTCATGTCCCCTCACCTGCCCCCAGAGTCCCTTGTGGCTCTTACAATCTGTTAATCTGTTTGGAGAGGGATTGAAGGGAGAGGAATGTTGCATAGTACAGTCTTGACCTCTCAGCTCTCCCATACTGGTTCCTAACCTCCCTCTCCCAGAAGGCCCACAAGAGGGTTTTGTACTCTGCATCTCCCCACCCCAGGGCTCCCTTACATCAGCCCAGGTGCTCCTGGCCCCGGGGATGTTTTAGGTTGGCCATTTGCCAGTTATCTAAGGTCCAGAGAATAGAGGTTTTGGAGGTGTAAAGAACCCAGAAGTCATGCAGACTAAGTCCCTCATTATATAAATGAGGAAACTGAGCCCCAGAGTTCAGGGACATCCAATGTCACATAGGCAGCAAGCAGCAGAGCTGGAATTTGAATCCTGACCCTCTGGCTCCAAAGTCAGCACTCTTTCCACCACACCAACTGGTATGACCAGACTAGACCAAAGGACCAAATGTCCTTTTCCATATCAGGAGAAAGTTGAGCAGAGGCAGTCAGCCCACAGATTTTATTCTTAAGCTAGAGTGGGATCAAACTAGGTTTTGATGTTGGAGAACAGCCTCCCAGGACCAAATTTTGGAGTCTCTAAAGGGTAGAAGGCCTCCAAACTGGGGAGCCCTTGGGCTGGGACAGCAAGCAAAGCCCGAGGGCATCCTGGAAGTGCTCAGGGGGCATCTGGGCAGACAAGGAATACCCTTGAACCATCTTCTCCACCCCTGATCAGCTCAGATCTGAGGCCCCAAAACTCAGCTTCCACCAGTCTCCAAACCCTATTTCTTGCCTCTCTCTCTGCCTTCTCTTTTTCAGCTGTCCTCATACCTACCCTACAGTAGTAGCGGTTTGTGCCCATCTTTATGACTGTCTTTACAACCCTACTGTGGGGCTCTCTCACAGAGCTAGCCCAAGTCTGAAGATTGAGCCCATTAGAAATCCACTATCCCAAGCAAGCTAAGTCAGGCAGCTGCTTCCTCCTCCCCGTATCCAGCCACCCTCCCAGACTCCCTCCCTCTCCACCAAGTAATCTCCAAGCTTCTCTCAGACATGGCTCAGGAGAATCTTCTAAAGATTACACGAACTTAAAGAGAGATTACCTCTGGCCTCCGTGGTGTGGTGGGTTAGTTTCAATGCTTAGATTCTTTTTTTCCCCTCCATTCCTCACTAACTGTTCTTGCCCCATCCCAGACCTGATGGCTACACACACTCACCTGCACCCACCTGAATCCCTTGATGGGTGATAGTAAAAGACTCCCTTTGGAGGAGGAAGCCTGACCCCCAGCAGGCCTGGGCTGAGTCAGATCCTGGCTCTGCCACTGACTTGTGACTCTAATAATTCCCCTCTCTTAGCCTCAGTTTCCACATCTGTAAAATATAAACTAGATGTCTTTAAGGTCTCTTCCAGTTTTAAATCCTAAAGTTTAATAAAGACTAGATAAGGGGGTTATGCTAGATGAATTTTAAGTTCCTTCTCAGCTTGAACATTTTTATAAATATCAAATTCTCCACGCAGGGGAGGGAGGAGTATCTATTATACAGTTAAATAAAAGCGGGTTTCATACTTTGAGAGATTCATGATGTGATAGATGCATTCATTGCTAGCCTCAGTCTTGGAGGTGGCTTGAGTTAATGTCAAGAGCACTGGCTCTAAGGTCCAAAGACTTGGGTTCAAATCCTGCTCACAACTTATTAGCCCTGCAACCTTGGGTAAGACATTTCAGTTCCCTAGACTTCAACTGCCTCATCTAAAATGAGGGGCTTGGACCAGATGACTTCTGACATCTTTTCCTGTTCTAGATCTATGACTATCCATGCCTTATCTTGTCCATGTTATTGCATAGACATTCCAAGGAGGACCTGCCCAATACCTACTTCCTTTAACATTTAGTAGGTGATATTTACTACTACCACCACCACCACCACCACTACTACTGCTACTACCTCTACTATCACTACTACTAGCTAATATTTCTATAGTATCTATTATGTGCCAGACACTATGTTAACTGCTTTATAATTATTACCTCTTCTGATACTCATAACAACCCTGGAAGGTAGGTGCTGTTATCATCTTCATTTTATAGATGAGGAAATTGAAGCAAAGAAGAGTTAAGTGATTTACCCAGGGTCATACAGCTAAGAAGTATCTGAGGTCAGATCTGAACTCCCTGACTCCAGCACACTATCTAGTTTTCCATTGTTATCTTTTGATACAAAATGGAACCACTTCCTTTTACAAACATATATGACTGTGATATTTTTCATGTTACTTCTTACCTACATATTATCATTGGAAAAAAACTTATCTCCTATATCTGTGTATCAGGGGAGGAGTTAAGATGGCAGAGTAGAAAGACTCACATATGCTAGCTCCGAACCCACAGCCCATGAATTTCCTCTAAAAAGAACTCCCAACAAATTCTGGAACATTGGAAGCTGTGCAGCAATGGAGTGAAGGAGATTTCTGTTCCAGAGAGCCCTGAAAAACCAATCCCAAAGGTCCGTCGCGCACCGTACGGGAGCGGAGCCCTGCCCTGCCCTGGCCTCGTGGCACGGAGAGGAACAGATCCGAGCAGGCTTCAGGGACGGAATCTCCAGTGGCCACGAAGGTCCTTCCATCCACAGATGCACAGGTCAGTGAAAGAGACATCTGGACAGGCTGAGAGGGGAGCAGGGTGCCTCCATGACTCAGGCTCCTTCGGGAGGCAGCAGCAGAGGCAGCAAGCGGCCAGAGGCTCCCGAAACAGGCAGGCAGGACTTTGAGTCCATTATGGAAGGTCTCTGCATAAACCCCCTGAGGGAACTGAGCCTGGGAGGTGGCCCTGCCCCCACCTGAGCATCAGAACTTAAGCTCACATTGAATAGCAGCCAGGCCTGATGCTGAAAGCCCTGAGGCTGAGGAGCAGCATTTGAATCTCAGACCCCCAAGCACTAGCTGGGCGGATCTAGGCAGGGGTGGAGAGGAATCTCACAAGTCAAGTAACTGGCTGGGAAAATGTCCAGAAAAGGGAAAATAATAAGACCATTGAAGGTTACTTTCTGGGGGAACTGATATTTCCACCCTTCCTTTCTGATGAGGAAGAACAATACTTACCATCAGCTAAAGACATAAGAATCAAGGCCTCTGTATCCCAAACATCTGAAATAGATATCCAGTGGGCTCAGGCCATGGAAGAGCTCAAAAAGGATTTTGAAAATTGAGTTAGACAGGTAGAGGAAAAACTGGGAAGAGAAATGAGAGAGAAGCAAGAAAAGCATGAAAAATGGGTCAATACCTTGATAAAGGAGACCCCCAAAAAAATGCTGAAGAAAATAACACCTTGAAAAATAGGCTAACTCAATTGGCAAAAGAGGTGCAAAAAGCCAATGAGGAGAAGAAGGCTTTCAAAAGCAGAATTAGCCAAATGGAAAAGGAGGTTCAAAAGCTCACTGAAGAAAATAGTTCTC
>CM053769.1:501775461-501841869 GCA_028658325.1 Potorous gilbertii | reverse complement strand
AACACAAGATCTAGCAGCTTCCACATTAAGGGATCGAAGGGCATGGAATAGGATATTCCAGAAGTCAAAGGAACTAGGTCCTATATCTGTTTATCTACCATGTTATCTTTCCATTATCAATTAGGTCACCTGAAATTAATTATTGTTTCCCTGCACCAAGACTGTGATATTCCATGATTTTCAGTCACAAATAGTACATTGTGTACATCAGTACATCAGTAGTACGTTGGTGTTTCAATGATGGAATTTTGTGTCAGAGGGCAGATCAGGATCATTGAAAACACTGCAATTTCCCCAACTTAACCTAGCCTCCCATCTTCCTCTTCATTTCTGGGACCACTGTCTACCTCCAGAGTCTATTCAAGGTATGGTTACTGAAGGAATACTGTATCTCAGAACCTGGACAATGGGCTATTTTTCATCCACTTGGCTTTTTCTGTGTGGACTGTTGGGTCAAACTCTTTTAAGAGGTTGAAGACTTTCTTCAGAATTCCTGCACAATTAACAGTGCTATCCACAAAGAGAAAATCTCACTATTTAATAATAATAATGTATTGTCTGTAAATCTCTTTAAGGTTTATTTGTAAACCTTAACCAAACTAAACCAAAAAGGCTTTGGCCTTTTTGTGTATAATATCTAATTTGATTCCCACAACAGCTCTATTAGGCAGATGCTATAATAATATCCATCTTACAGAAGGAAAATGAGGCCCAGGGAAGCTAAGCAACTTCCCCAAAGTCACACAGCTAGTAAGGATCCAAGACAGGATTTGAACTCAGGTCTCTCTGTCTCCAAGTCCAATACTCTATCAGTCCAGTATATCACCTAGCTGCCTTTCTGTTCAGTTGTTTTTTAAGACATGTCTTAATGACCCCATTTAGGGCTTTATTGCAAATATGCTAGAATGGCTTGCCATTTCCTTCTTCAGCCCATTTGAAAGATGAGGAAACTGAGGTAAACAGGGTTAAGTAAGTTGCCCAGGATCACAGTGCTAGTAAATGTCTGAGGTCAGATTTGAACTCAGAAAAATGAGTCTTCCTGACTCCAGGCTGGACACTATGTTCACTATGGTGCCACTTAACTGCCCTCTGCCTAGTTACCTAGGGAATCTCTTTTAAATTCAATTCATTTAAAAAAATGTATCAATTAAACACTCCTATTATTTTCAAGGTACCATCAGGGATACGAAGAGAAGCAAAGACTGTTTCTGCCCTCAAAGATCGAGAATATTCCACATGGTTCAAAAACAAGGTAGTACCTGAAGGAACCTGAGGCAGAGGGTAGTGGATATCTCTGCAAAGGCATAGATTTCAGACAAGAGCTAGGAGGCCAGAGTATGTGAGGAAGGATAGTAAGAAGTCCAGAAATGTGGGTAGAGCCAGAAAGGTCAGGCAGAGGCACCTGCATTCGATTCTTAAGGTGATAGGGAGCCATTGAAGACAGTGGAGCAGGACAGTGATGTGATATGGACTTCGTTTTGAGAATATTAATTTCCCGGGGGTATGGAGAAGGGATTGCAGAGGACAGAGGCCTGTGAATCCCTTTAGAAGCAGGCTTCCCCATTCCACACCTTGCTTGATATCTACACTCAGAGGCTCAGGGAAAAAAGGTATCTCAGCAGCTCTATCTGTCACAGGCTCTTATATAATCTTAACATATTCATGGAAGACACCTTGTGGGGAGAGAAATTTTTAAGGCTGCCCTTGGTTCTAGGGAGTCAGACCTTTCTTATAATCAACAAACAAAAGACACATCAGGAACTTGTATTCCCTACACTTCTCAGTCAACTGTATGCCTGGGAAGATGTGGTCCACTGTAGAAAATAACCACTGAACCGGTTTGTTTCCTCCTTTGGAAAACATACAGCCACCTGAGGGTCAAATGGGAAGGGAGAGGGGAGAAAGGGGGTAGGGGGAGAGACAAACAAAGAGAGAACATGTAACATACCTACCCACGCTGACAGCCCCGAGCAAGCCATGCTGGATAGCTAGGACAGGCATGTGACCAGCACAGAACCCAGAGGCTCTAATGAAAAATTCCAACAGAGACAGCAGACCAAAGGAGGCCTTTAAAGGAACAGGAATCACCTGGGGCCCAATTGAAGAGGATGCTCTCCCTCCCCCCTGCCCCTGTAAAAGCAAGGACCCCAAGATACACAGGAGGGCCTGCTATCACAGGTTTTTTGATTTGCTTTTCTAAAAGGAAAGCAACTTTTGAGGGGTCAACAATCACTTTAATCAAGCACAAGTATCATTCACTTAGTTCAGAGGAAAAAGCACCCTGAACTTCAGAGAAAACCCAGAGAAATAAAGATCAATTGACAAGGTTTCCAGCTACCTGACCATAAGCAATACATACATCACAGATCAACAGACAGATCAAACTGTCTGACCATACACACATAGTAACCAGAGAGAGAAGCACCAACATCTGGGTTTTCAAAACTGAGGGCCTTCGTAAGAGGATACCCAGAGTCTCATATAGCCAAACAAACACTTCCAAAGAGTAAACTCCAAAGTAAAACCTTACCTCAGAGTCTTTACACACTTTTCAGAGCCAGAGGCATCACAATCCTTGAGAACTAGTGCCTCATTAGAAATTTACAAAAAGTGTGAGCCTTCCTACAAACCTCCCCTAATCAAACTCTCCTTAATGGGCCAGCCCATTAATGGATGGGGAAGATCTTTAATCTCATTAGCATTACAGCCCCAAAGTCCCATGTTTCAGAATTTAGGTAGACCATAAACAGACAGGAATACCTTCTAGAGATTCAAAAGTCATCTCTGAAAAAGCTTCCTTCCATTCAACTCCACAGGCACATATTAGGCACTCACTAGATGTAAGGTGCTGTGCCAGGTGCCAGAGATGAGAAATCAACCAAGCAGCAAACACTCAGTCTCTGATCTCAAACCACTGCTTCCTAAAATTGAGAGGTCTCCAAGAACATAGTGGGATGCCTCAGGTGGTAGTAGATGACCCTCACTGGAGCCCTTCAAGCAAAGGCTGGCTGACCCCTTGTCTAGCATGTCAAGGATGGGGATTCTTGGTCAGGTATGGGCTGGACGAAAATGGCCTCTGAAGTCCCTTTCAACAAGGAGATATTGTGACCTGCTACAACCCTGGCTCTCCTATCGCCCCAAGACTCCCAAAGAAAAAAGACATAATATTAATAAGAGCCAGCATTTATGAAGATAGATTATTTACAGAGATAGATATTATATTATAGATAGTATCTCACTTGAGCCTCGCAACACCCCTGGGAAGTAGGTGTTATTATGACTCCCATTTTATAAGTGACTTGTCCAGGGTCACAGTGCTAGTAAGAATCTGAGATGGGATTTGACCTCAGGTCTTCCTGACTCCAAGGTTGGTGCTCTATCCACTGTGCCACCAAGCTGTGTACATAGTAAGACTACTGGATTATTCTAATGTCCAGTGATAAGGGCATTCAGGACAACGGTCATATCTGGCTGGGGGGATGGAAGAGGGAAGGAGGAAAGGGGAAGGAGGAAAGGGGAAGGTGAGAAAGAAAATGGAGAATAGATCCAAGAAAATCACAGAATTTTATGGGTTGGAAGGGGTCTCAGAGGCATATAGCCCACCTCCTACCTGAGAAAGGATGTCCTCCATTAAAATTCTCAACAATTGCTTCTCTATCCTGGAGACCTCTAATGAGGGGGAGCTCTCTACTTCCTCAGAAACTTTCAATCCACTGTAAAAGCTTAAAAGATTTGTCTTTACAATTTCCACCCATTGTTCCCAGTTGAACCAAACAAAACAAATTTAATCTCTCCTCCCCAAAACTGTCCTTCAAATACTAGAAGGCGGCTATCGATTCCCATCCCTTCCCCTCCACCCCATCTCTTCTCCATCCCTAGTTCCTTCAACCAATCCTCATTCAGCATGATCTTGAGATAAATATAATTGTTTATATAATATATAATTTATTTAGATAGTGCTTTAGTGTTTACAAATCATTTCCCTCAGAACATGCTATGAGGAAAGACATCTATAAATACTATTCCCATTTTAGAGATGAGGAAACTGAGATTTTGAGAGGTCATGACTTGCCAATGTCACCTAGTGACTTTTCCAGCTCCTTCTGTGAGTAGGTGTGTATGTTTTGGGACATCTCCCTCTTTTCATGAACTATTGCCTAGAACAAAAGGGAAGCATGTTCAGTAATTCCTTGCAGTTCATTCTGTTCATGTCACCCCTTCTTAATTTAAAAAACCTGATCCTTTTCCACTTTCCTTTTTCTGAAAAACAACAGTAAAGCTGATGGCAAGATGATGAGGTTCTGTCTCTGCTTGAATCTGAACCTTGGCTGGGTTTTGTCTATGGGTCAATGGTCATCAATAGAAAGGAAGTTCCCTCCCTTTACACAATAGATGTGTTCATGAAAAGTTATGAGTAAATAGGAGTTTTGTAAATCAAATCCTATTTGAAACGTGGTGGGGGAGCCAAGGACGAAAGGAACCCTATGAGGAATTCTTTGATCCTTTGAAAAAAATCTTTCTGTCAAGTGAGCAGCCAAACTCAATTTATTTGTGGCATGAGTGGGGAACCTGACTCAAGTTTGCATGTGGCCCTCTAGGTCCTCAAGTGCGCTTGCGAACCTAGAGGGTCACATGCAGCCTACGGTCACATTCCCCACCCCTGATCTATGGCATGGCATTAGTCATTCAATACAAGAAATTTGGCACAATGATTCCAGACTTGGAATCAGAAGGCCCTTGTGTGTCCTGGTTCCACAGCCCAGCGGATAAAGCTCTGGGCCTGCAGTTAGGAAGATCACAGTTCAAACACAGCCTTAGACACTTTCTAGTTGTGTGACCCTGGGCAAGTCACTTCACTTTCCTCAGCTGAAAAACAGAAATAATAATAGCTCCTAGCTGCCGTGGTTGTTGCGAGTCTCCAATGAGATAATATTTGTAAAGCATTTAGCACAGTCTGGCCCATAATAGGCACTGCATAACTGCTTGTTCCCTTATCTCATGTATATTCTGGTTGTGTGATTCTCTCAACCTCAGTTTCCTCATCTGTAAAATGGTGGTGATAACAGTACTTGGAACTGACATGTGTAAAGTGCTTCACAAGCCATAGAGTTATCTGTTTGTATTCTTATTGACCCAAATTTCGTGAGTTACTTAAAAGGAGGCCCACCTCCCCTTGCCACAGGTCTTGTCAAGAGCTGGAGACTCAGAAGGCAAAGTGGGCTCCCCATTCCTATTCTGCCAGGGCTAGCTCTTCTCTCTATTATCAACACCGGGCATGGGCAGGTCTTGGAGAGGAAGGAAGAAGAGAGGCTTGCTGCCAATGGAATCCCTGCCACGCCTGCTCCGGGCAGAAGGGTTAGGGCTACACCCTCCACCACAGCCCTTGACTCTAGGGTTAGTAAGAAACAGGCCTGACCTGTTATTGGGGAGCTAACTCCGGGTATTTCGAAGAATGCTGGCTACGCAGCAGGATGCTTGTGTTTTTATCATGGTTTTGCTGCTGTAAGACACTGGACTTGTCAATTTATCTTTTCTTGAATTGAATCAAAGGTTATCTTGAGACTCCTTGGATTGAATCTGGCTCTCCCAAGTCCCCAGAACAGGGAGCGAGATTTAGGAGGAAAGAAAGGAAATCTTGTCAGTTTATAGGATATATATATGTGTATATGTATATGTATATCTATCTATATATAAAGTTAGATAGATTCTCCTTTCCAGGGGTTAAACCAGACAGATACAGAGATATAAATATAGATACACAGGCTATTCTATATAAAGGCTCTCTTTCTCTCTCTCTCTGAGAAGGAGAGAGAAAAAGAGAGAGAGGAGAGAAAGAGGGAGAGAGAGAGAGAAAGAAGAGAGAAGGGATGAAGCTATTATCTTTTCCAAGGGTTAAACCAGATGGCTGGTTCCCCAACTGGATAAGAAAATGGATTTTCTTCCACTGGAAGAAAGACAGTAACCTGACTTATGAGATCTAGGACTCCAGAAACAGGACTTTGAGAGCAGTAGTTTCAACATAAATAAAAGTATTTTTTACTATAAATATTATAGGTTTAGAAAGAAAAATGGAATATAAAGGAGTGATTACTGACTGCACTGATGAAAGATTCAATTTCAAAGAAACCTGGGAAGACTTGTATGAACTGATGCAGAACGAATTTAGCAGAACCAAGAGGATAATTTATACTGTAATAACTTTATGAAAACAAACACCTTTCCAAGACTTAAGAATTCAGATCAATGCAATGATTAGCCATGATTCTAGTGGACCAATGAGGAGGAAGACCACCCACCTCCTGCCAGAGAAGTGACAAACACGACATATTTTTTAATATGGCCAATATGAGAATTTGTTTTGCTTGACTATATTTTTATTTGTCATAAAGGTTTTGTTTTTCTTTCTCTCCCCACCCCAATAAGATGGATGTAAGAGAGGAAGGAGAGAAAGGACAAAAAAGAAATGCTTAATAATTAGGAAAAAATAAAATTTAATTTTAAAACATTTAAATGAAAAAATAAAATTGAGAAGATTGAACTAGATAATCTATCACCTTCCAGTTCTAAATATATTAAACTATGAAACTATGAATATTGTTATGCAAGGGGGAGATGGCTCTGATTCCCAGGAAGGGAAAAGTAAGGACAGTTTTGGCTGTCTTGTGTAATGGAAGCATCCTGCTTGAGTCCATATTTCTGAAGTAGCGTGGATTTCCCATAACTCCACCAGTAGACAGCCCCTTCCCAGGTACACAAGCTGCAGTAATGCCATTAGGCTACAGGACACTGTGAGAACAGGCAGCAGGGTTCCAGGTCTATGAACCTGACTTTGGACCCTTCTCAAGAAGCCAGAGAAAGGACCAGATGGTTTCTAATTCAGTCAAAGATTCTATAGCTTTGAAACAGGAAGGGACCTTACTCAATGAAACAAGTAATTAATAAGCACCTACTAAATGTACCAGGTGCTAGGAATACAAACAGAAAAGTGAGATCACCTCTGCCCCTAGGGAACTTAGATTTTACCATGGTTCACTGAAAAATTAGCACAGGACATGGAGTCAAGAGGACCTGCATGTACCATTTACTATCTACCTGATCTCGGGAAAGATTGTAAGTGCCTACACTGCTCCAGGCACTGTGCTAAGGACCTTTAAAAGTGGGAAAGTCACAGCCCCTCTGGGCTTCAGTTTCCTCCTCTGCATGAATGAGAGGGTCACCAGAGATGACCTCTGAATGTGCTTCCAGCTTGAAATCTAGGATCCTGCTGATTGGACATCCTAGCTGGGTCAGGGAAGGAAATTGACTTGTCCAAAGTCACACAGAGAAGCTGGTGGCCCAGGAAGGACCAGAACCCAGGTGTCCTAACTCCTACCCCAGTGTCCTTTCCACAAGCCCCTTGTTGCCTCTGTAAGGGCCCAGGTGTACTCAGGGGCCCTTCTGAGAACATCCCCAGAGACCAGCCTTGGGGGGAGGCGCAGGAGTGGCCAGGATGGGTTACCAGCAAGAAGTAAGCCATTTTTTCTCACTTCTCTCTGATGGAGCTAACTGATGAAGCCTGCTGCTGTTTCTCCAAATACACTCTGACCTTTACAAAGCAGTAGGATGGAAACTTCAGTGCAATGTTAGAGAAACACTGTACAAAACACTGGAATAGGGGATGGTCCTGAACTCCAAGTCATCAAATTCCAACTTACTGGTCATATGACCAAGGGCCAATCACCTAAAACCTCTGAGCCTTATGTGCCTCATCTGCAAAATGAGAGCGTGTTGGAGAGACTCAATGACCTCTAAAGTCCTTTCTACGTCTAAACCCTATGAGTCAAATTGTTGTGGCTCTAGGGGTAGGCCTGTGGGGCCCACCAAGGCTAGCACATGACACCACAATCACCCATAACACTGTGATGTAGTAACTTCTCCCAAGGCAGTGGTGGAACGGAAGACAAGGAGTCCAGGCATGGCGCCAATGGAGGAGAAGACAGCGGGAAAAGCCTTGAATTTAGAGGGAGAGAAACCTGGAGCTGCCACTTGGGATGCGTCTAAGGTACTTACCTGTCTGGGCGTCAGGTTCCTGATGAAGTTAGACTAAATGGTCCCTTTCAGTTCTAAATCTCCGAACCTGTGATGGCACAAAGAAGGACTGGGCAACTGAAAGCTGCAGAAACAGTGTCCGCAGCTGAACACAGTTGTGAGACTGTCTCTGAGGCAGGTCACTCAAGTTAGTGCCAGCAGGGAGTGAGGGACTGCAGGCAGACGGGAGGTGGGGAGAGAGAAACACAGCACGCTGGGCACATTCATCACAGGCAATCACAGCGGCCTTTCACACACCGTCTCTGCCCCCTGAACACTAGTTAATTCCAGCCAGACTTGACCACCCACTGCAGGGAAAATCTCTTCCATTCTCTCTGCTTAGCTAATGCTCACAGTGGGATGTGGGGAGGGTAGAGGGGAGCAAAACCCATTTGTTATGATGTTTAAAAAACACACAAACGCCACACTGAAAGACCCCCCCACGCCAGACAAAAAGGCTTTTTTTCCATCTGGCCCCGGCTCCTGGCGTCTGGAGGGGACAGAAGGCCCCGGGCCTGACTCCCCTCAGAGAATGTCTCAATGGCCACTCCTAATGATGAATGGGGGGCTGGTGGGGCCTGGGGGGCCCCTTCTTGAAGCCATTTTCCCATACCCTGCTTCCCCAGTCACCAGCATTGATGCCCTCTGCCATGGGGACAGGAAGTCCCTCACAGCCAGCCTCCTCAAAGTATGAGTCCTGGCAGCCCTGTATGCAGAAGGGGGCAAATAATCTTGTCTCACCTCTCCTCTTGGCAGGTCCTGAAAGAGCCAGCAAAGGGGAGGGGCCAACAGCAGAACAAAAGCTAGCCCTCAGTCAAAGAGCAAGGCCATCCCAGGATGCCACAGCTCTAAGGGACCTGAGAGGTCATCTTGTCCCATTTGCTGAATTTTGTGTTGTTCAGTCATTCAGTTGTGTCTGACTCTCTATGACCCCATTTGGGGTTTTTTTGGCAAAGATACTGGAGTGGTTTGCCCTTCCTTCTCCGGGTAGTGTTACAGATGAGGAAACTGAGGCAAACAGGGCTAAGTGACTTGCACAGGGTCACATGGCTCATAAGTATCTGAGTCGACATTTGAACTCACAACTTGAGGAAAATGGAGATTAAGTAACTTGTCCAGGGTCACACAGCTGCTAAGTGTCTGAGTTTAGATTTGAACTCAGGTCTTCCTGACTCTGGGCCTATCTAATCACTGAGACACCTAGCTGCCTTTTACAGGTGAGTAAATGGTAGCCCACGCCCACACAGTCTATGTTCACCATTCTTCCTGCCATATCACACCATCATGTACCAAGCTAGGGTCACCATGAATGGCCTGGCTCACAATTCTGCACCCTGCCTTGCCTAGCTGATGACTGAAAGAAGGACGAATACAGCAGGGGACCATGAGGAATACAGAATTATAACAGCTAATAGTGATATGTCCCCGGGTTAGACAACTGAGAAGTTTTGGAGGTAGAATTGGAACCCAGGTCTCCCATGACTCTAGTGTTCTTTCCATTTCACTCCATTGGGAAAGGCAGGATAGTGGAAAGAGACCTGGATTTGAATCCTGGTGACCACTTAGTACCCTCATGACCTTGGGTAAGTCATGTCATATTCCTAGGCCTCAGCTAACTCATCTGTTAATGGAGGAGGCTGAATGGGTTGGCCTAGCCTAAAGTCTCTTCTAATGCCAAATTGATGAGTTTTACAATTCTAGATTCTGCAAAGATTTTCCCCCCAACAACCCTGTGAAGATGACATTACTATCCCCATTTTTTCTTTTTTTTACTGATGAAGACAGTGAGATTATGATAGATGAAATAATCTGGCCACAGTCACACCCACAGTAAGTGAACAAGCTGGGATTTGAACCCAGGTATCTTAATCTGAAGTCTAGGCCTCCTTCTGTCATATTGTTCACCTAGAGTTTTGTCCTTTAGAAACCAACTGCTAAACCAGGCAGGAAGGCTATCTAGACTATTGGGGCTGGAGGAGGTTTAAGGGGTGGAGTAGACAGAAGTCCCATCACCATCCCGGTTCTGATTGCTCCCCACTCCAGACAACCCTGATGCTAACCACTGCATCCACTACTCCCCTCCCCTAGAAGAACAAACAGGAACAGTATGGAAACAGAAAGCCACCAGGCACCCCTGAGTATCTCATTTCCCAAAGAGGAGGAGGCCAAAGTGGTGGAAGATAGGTTAGTCAGTCAAAAATCTATAGAATTCTGGGGTTCTAAGTGTCCCCAGACACCATATAGATCAGGAATTCTTTGGACCACAGACAGATGTCAAGGGCAGCTAGGTGGTGTAGTGGATACAGTGCTGGGCCTCGAGTCAGGAAGACCTGAGTTCAAATCCTGCTTCAGATATTTATTAGCTGTGTGACCATGGGCAAGTACCTTCACCCTGTTTGCCTCAGTTTCCCCATCTATAAAATGAGCACGATAAGAATAAAGCCTTTACCTGATAGGGTTGTAAGGATTAAATCAAATAAAAATTTTAAAGTATCATACAAATGCCAGCTACTATCATTGTAATATTGAGGGTCTGTGAATTTAAATGGACAAAAATCTATTTTTATTTTCACTAAAATTTAACTGAAATTTACTGTTTTATTCTTTCATTATTTTAAAACATTGTTCTGACATAGAGTCCACAGGCCTCACCAGTTTGCCAAAGGGGTTCATGATAGAAAAAGGTTAAGACCCCATAAAGGTATAGTGACAAGTAGGGATTCTCCCAGAGTCTTCTCATAAACACTGATGTGGTCAGCAGTGAGGCCCAGGAATACCCATGTGTCCTAATTCTGAGACCTGACCCTATTCCTCACTCACAGACCTTCCTTAGGAGCCTCCATCAATTCTAAGTGTTGTGCCAAGGCTCTCCATGCCTCCTTTCCTGCCACCTCCCTTTGGCATGTGGAGGGCAGAGCCAGATGAACAGACATAGGCATTAGAAGAGGGGGTGTTGGAAGCATGGATGGGGTAGCCGACTGGTACACTATGGTGAATCACCCATGGAGCCATCCTTGGCACCCAGGACCACCCTGAACTGCAGGACTCAGCATTAGAGGAAGTTCTCTCTGATCCAGGGGACAGGGGAAGGGCAAGCAATCCGCATGTTCCAACAGCATCCCTGAGAACTCTGCAAAGTCACGGGGGCTAAGTCAGGTCTCAGAGCCGGAGGCCCCCGCCTCTCAGCTCGTGCAAATTACTGAAATGTTTGTTATTGTAGAATGTGTCTCACAGGCAGTAAAGATAAGGTGTATTCAACTAAGATGATATCTCCCTGTGCCCATGAATTTGTCCTTTAGGATCTCATTGTTAGACTTGCTGTAGTCAAAGACCAGCATCCTTTCTGTCTTGTACATCCCCACCCCCTAAATGTGCATGCACACATGCGTACGTGTACACACACACACACCCCACCTCTCCCTGGATGTCACAGTACCATAGATTTAGAGCTGGAGGAATCTAATACATCCTCAGTCAGCTCCCTCATTTTATAGATAAGAAAACTGAAGCCCACAAGAAATGACTTGTCCAAGGTAATACACCTAGTAAGCAAATGAGATGAGATTCAAGACTAAAACGTCTTGACTCGGGCCACCCTGGATCCATTAGAATATCTGCCTTTGGATTCTTCTTTTGTATTCTGAATATGCCACAAATAGTTAACTGTTATTTCCACTGTAAGTTAAGAATAATTCACATTTAACTAGGTTTTAAATTCTGCCAACTTCTTTGTACTGCCTTTATTATTTGCTCCTTGCCACAAGTCTGGGTGGTGAGTACTACAAACATTATTACCCTTATTTTGTAGGAGCTGAAGGTGAAACTGAGGCTTATAGGGGTAACTTGGACAAGGTCATGGAGCTAGTAAGTATTGAAGGGAGGATGTGAGCCCAGGTCATGCCACTGTACCAAATCATACTCATCTCTGATTCTTTAATGGAAAAACCACTGTATTTGGAGTCAGTGGAGTCAATAGGCCTATTTCCTTCTAAGGTATCAAAGGAGACAACCTTTGTTCCTTCCCTTCCAGCTATAAACCTGGGCAGTCAGCCATCCCTCCCCTCTGTTGTCCTTTGACCTTCAACATGGTTGCAAGATCAACAGTGTGGGAGGCCACAGTCTCCTCCCTCACATCCCTGGTACGTACTCTTTCATCCATCCAGCCTAAGACCTGCACCCCAACCTGGGGATATAGCCCAGAGTTGGGGAGGAGGAGGAGGGCAGCGTCAACCAAAAGAAATTCCTCCATCAGGTCACAGATGACTGTGAATCACCTAATCCAAACTCTTCATTTTACAGACAAGAAAACTGAGCCCCACCAGGTAAAGTAATTGATCGAAAGTGCAGGTGAGGAGTCAGAATTTGAATCTGTGATCTGGCTCCAAATTCAATTCTTTGCCACTACGGTACAGTCAATGAGCTGTCTCCAGGGGCCTTTTATCTGCTCCTGAAGAGTTCTAGGCACCATTTTCTGAATCAGCCGTACAGTGTGTTACATGGGGGTCTGTCTTCAGGGTTCTTTCCTCCCCCCCACTTTCTTCCTGGATCCCCACAATGAATGGCCACTCATCCAGGGCAATGTGCAGATCACCATCTCTGATACTGCCTGGTCCCCAAAGCTCTCCATCTTCAGCTGCCTGTGGGTCAGCTCCACGTGGATGTCCCTACCTGGACCTCCCACTCCACTGGTGCCAAACTGCCCCCTAAACCCACTTCTCTTTTTTTCAATTCCCTGCCCCCTCCCACACTTTCCCAGTCACCCAGGCTCAAAGCTTCTGCATCACCTTTGCCTCTGTCCTCACTCTCCCTCCCTCAGGCCCAATCAGGTGCCAAGCCATGTTGATCTCTCCTCTCACATCAACCCACTTCTTTCCACTCCCAGGGCCACCTCCCTAGTTCAGGCCCTCATTGCCTCTCACTTGAAACATCACAATAGTCTCCTAATTGGCCTCCCTGCCTCCAGCTGTCAAAATAACATTCCCAAGGCTCAGGACTGACTGTATCCCTGCCCAGCTCCAAAAGCCTCAGAGACAAAGTCCAAAATTCTTGAGGCACTTTGAGATCTGGCTTCAGCCTGCTTTCCCCACTTTATTTCACATAATTGACCATCATTTATTCCCTGTTGCTGCTTCTTGAATGAAATATTTCATCAGCCAACACTGGGCTGTCTCTTCCTTCCTCCTCAGCTCCATTTCTTGCCCTACTTGACTTCCTTCAAATCCCAGCCAAAACCTCACCATCAGGACAACTAGGTGGCACAGTGGATAGAGTACTGACTCAAGAGTCAAGAGGACCTGAGTTCAAATCTAGCCTCAGACACATACTAGCTGTGTGACCCTGGGCAAGTCACTTAACCAAGGCTACCTCCCAAAACAAAAACTTTACCATCTACAAGAAGCCTTTCCTGAGCCCCCTTCATTCCTTCCCTTGGCTGCTTATTTCCAATCTATTCTGAATATATCTTGTTTGTACATAATCATTTGCATATTGTCTCCCCCATGAACTCCCTGTGGGCAGACTGTTTTGGATTTTTTGGTATCCTCAGCACAGTGCCTAGCACACAGTAGGTATTTAATAAAGGCTTGGTGGCTGGTTGAGGATAACTGATCTGCCCAGCTGGTGGAGGTCTCCAGGCGGCACAGTGGGAGCAGCATTGGGATGTGTCTCAAACACCACCAGCTGGGTGTCTCTAGGATCACTTATGCTGTTTCAGCTTCTCCATCTCCCGCATTCACACCTATGACACACTGGTAAACATCCTAAGAGATCTCTGTCTGGGTCTGTCCTTTTGCTTTGGTCATTTTCCAGCAAGCATAATATCGTGGAGGCAGAATCCTTCCACTGGACTGTCAGTTTCTTAACAAGTGTGATTTAAAAAAAAGTCTTTGGACCAGCAGAATCTGGTACAACTTATATGCAACTGGTATTTAATTAGTGCTGAACTGAACTGAAATATCTTCATGTTGTAGAGAGCAGAATGTTCCAGCATGAAATATATGTTTATTTATATATTTCTTAAAGTAATGCTAAAAATGTCCTATGTTGAACCTCTTGGAGGTGTCGTGCCCTAGGTAACTGCCTCCTGCCTACCCCTGGTCCCTGCTCTGCCATTGAGGTAAACAAAGGACAGTTTATTATTCTGAATGTGGAAACAGCATCCCAGGAGGATTCAGCCACTTGCCTGAGATTGTAGTTAGGAACATGAGAGGCAGCTGTGGCAGAGGGATTGGAGAGCTGACTTTGGAGTCAGAGAAACCTGGATTCAAGTCCTGACTAGGATGCAGAGGAGCCATCACCTAACCAACTCAGTGCTCCAGGCCACCCTCCAGTATTAGAAATTACAGACAGGCTGCGATATGCATCGGTAGAAGGAATTTCCACACCTGAAGTGTCCCTGTGTTCGATTTTTTTCACTCATCTTTGATTCTTTGGGATGCCATCTGGTGTTTTCTTGGCAAAGAAACTAGAGTTTCCTTCTCTAGTTCATCTTGCAGATGAGGAAACTGAGGCAAGGAGGGTTAAGTGACTTGCCCAGGGTCACACAGTAAGTGTCTGAGACTGGATTTGAACTCAGCTCTTCCTGACTCCAGGCCTGGCACTCTAGTCAGCATGCCACCTAGCTGCCCAGAAGTGCCCTATATCAATGAAATCACTGGTCTAGACCAACAAATAGGGAGGAAAATGGAAAAGCATTGATTAAATGCCTGCTGTGTACCAGGTATTGTCCTAAATGCTTTACAGATACCACATCTGGAAACCTGGGAGGCAGGTGCTACTACTGTCCCCATTTTACAGCTGGGAAAATCGAGGCAGACAGGGATGAAGTGACTTGCCCAGAGTCACACAGCTAGGAAGTACCTCGAAGCTGGATTTGAACACAGGTCTTCCTCATTCCATGTCCAGGGCCCTTCCACTGTGTCAAAAAGCACATACAATGAGGCCAAGCTCACCCGAATCCCAACACTTCGCTCTTCCAAAGATCGGAAAGTCCATCACCAACTAGCTCTACAGTCCCTGGAAATGTGCCTTGTTCTGGGCATCGCTATCCTTGTCTGTAACATAGGAAAAATAATTATAAAACACCATGATATAGAAAATCATAAAAATAAGTGGACCCTTATGAAATTCTGTAAGGACTCAATGAAATAGCATCAGTGAGAGTGCTCTGTAAACTTTAAAATGCTGTCATCCAGTCAACAAACATTGATTAAGTACCTCCTGTGTGCCAGGTCCTGTGCTTAGCCCAGGAGAAAGCTAGTTGGAAATCACGATAAATGACTTTTATATAGAACATTAATAGGTAGGAAGATGCTTTGCACCTACAGGGTATCCCAGAAGTCTTAGGGTCATTCTAAGCTTTCACAGGGCATCTAGGTGGCATAGTGGATAGAGTGGATAGAGATTACTGGACCTGGAGTCAGAAAGACCTGAGTTCAAATGTGGCTTCAGACACATACTAGCCGTGTGACTCTGGTCAAGTCTTGGCAAGTCATTGAAACTTGTTTGCCTCAGTTTCCTCATTTTTCAAATGGGCTGGAGAAGGAGATGGTAAACCATTCCAGTACCTTTATCAAGAAAACCTCAAGTGGGTTCAGGATTGAAACGAATGTACAATCACAAACTTTAATAGCTTAAGACAACTACCTCCTTTAAACCTCAAAATCCTTTGCGGTCAGGACCATCAGTAAGGCTAGGACTCATTTTACAGATGAGGAAACTGAGGCTCAGGGAGGATTGACTTGTCCAGAGTCACACAGCAAGAGAGCGCCAGAGGCAGGATCCAGGCCAATTTTCCTAAGGCTGCCCCCTCCACACACACACCATCTCGTTTCTCATTACCAATCAGGAAGTTTCCAGTCCTAAGTCCTCTCTCTTGGGTGTCCTAGATATATTTCCAGCCAGGAAAGACAATGACATTGTCATTAATGCCTGGACATCTGTGCTCAGGGCCATGATGCTACTACACATGTGCATGTGTGCACGCATGCACACCCCACCCCCGAGGAAAATGAACCAAACAGGAAACACACACCCCAAAGCTGAAAACAGATCAGGTAACATCTCTCCCAGCCCTGCACCAACCTCCCATCTCCTTTCTTTCTGGCCTATTGTGCCAACTCTGTTATCAAATCATGGTAAATGCAGCTGTCAGGCCCAGCCCCTGGTTGGGAACAGGGACATCCCACCATCTTTTTTACCCAGCTAACACATCCCTTTTCCAGCCTCCTGAGTGCCTTTTATCATGAGAAGGACAATGAGGCCCTAGGGGGCCTGCCTCTTCCCTCAGCTCACCCTGTGAGTGCACAGAAGAAAACAACAGCCCAGGTGGTGGTGACACCAATGACGTGGACAGCTCTGCTGTCACAACAGCTCTTAAAAACATGATTGAAGGCTGCCAGCAGAGTGCAGTCATTCACGGTGCCAGGCGCAGGAGGTGGCCAAAGCTGCTGCTTCAGACACTGTTTATAGGCCTTTGGGCTATTAGGAGCTGTCCCCTGGTTTCAGTCACTCTCTGGGTGTGGAGTAGACAACGTAGACAGGACCACAGACTGAGCAGGGGCCTTGCCCCTGTGCCAGTCACACAGAGTCCCCAGGGGACAAGCCCTCTGGCCTCTGGAGGCAGGAAGCCTCAAGCCTGAAGCCCAAGTTGCTCCAACTTTTCTAAGAACAGCCCCATAGAGGCGGGCCCTCTCAGTGGTATCCTGCCCCTCCTCCCTGGTTCAGTCAGTGGGTGGTTTAGAGTTCAGAAAGGGGATCGGCTAGCTGTTTATCTGATGCACGGGGTGACTCCCCCCAGAACAGATTTAGTCTAGACCCATCCTTGCTGAGTGTGTGAATGCCCCCAGAGCTTCACTAGAATGCTGGAATGGGGCCACTTGGCTACCTAAGGAGAGGCAAAGCAAGCCAGGTCGGGGAAGGAGCTCCTAGAACTTCTGGGTCATCAGAAGTGGGACTGGCCCAGTGACACTCACTCTGCTGTACTTCAAACCTGAGTGAGAAAGACCCAGTTGGAGGAGGCAGGAGGAGGAAAAGAGAAAATAGGATGGAAATGAAAGGAGGGTGAGAACAGGAGAGGAAGAGAGAGAAAGGAAAAGAGGGAGAGGGAGAGAGAGTGAGAAAGAGAGAGCAGGGAGAGAGAGAGAAAGAAAGAGAGACAGAAAGGGAGAGAGACAGAAAGAGCGCAAACACAGCCTGAAAAGTGCCCTACTGGTCCCTCAGAAATTCTTTCCCCTCTGAAGCCCCTGAAGCAGAGTGTTGGAGGCTGCCAGCTCTCCTGCTTCCAGCTCCTTCTTTTTTACCAAACATGTAAGATCTGAATGTGCCCCAGTGGTCAGGGAGCTGAGCACATACCTGGGCAGAAATACCCTCTAAAATATACTCAAGAAGTCCTCCAGGAGGTGCTTGACACCCTTCAGTGATGGGGAGCTCACTTCCTAACAAGGCAGACGGCTCTGCTGCCAGTCAGCTCAGAATGGTCTGAAATCGTTCCTTAAGCTGAGCCATAGTACCTCTCTGTCACCTCTCCTCCTTAGTTGTAGTCTTGCCATCTGGGGTTTCAGCACAGCAAATCTGTTCTTCCTTCCACATGCCAGCCCTCTGAATCCTTGAAGATGACTTCCTTCCCTTCTCCCACACCCATCTTCTTTTCCCCAGATTAAATGCCCAGTTCTCACAGGGCTCCCTTTACACACAAGCAAACTGAGGCACAGCATCTGCATCTGTCTGAGGCCACAGGACAAACCAACAGAGAAGCCGGAACTAGGCTCAGCCTTCCAAACACCGCACGTTTTCTCTGGCTGTCTCCTGTACTCGGAAACTTCTTCCATCTCATCTGGTGTCCTTGAAGTTCTAGCTCAAGTTCTACTTTTTGCAAGACCAGGTCTTCCTGGTCTTCTTCCCTCTGCTTTATGCTGCAGGTTCCTGCTGGGACACAGCTGTTTGTTGTCGTCGTCCCCCTCCCCCCCGCACTAGACTATACACATCTTGAGGGCAAGAACTTTGTTTTGTTTCCTGGCTTTCCTTTGTATCCCTAGTGTGAGTAGTTCTATTGTTGTTCAGTTGTATCCAACTCTCCAAGACCCCATTTGGGATTTTCTTGGCAAAGATCCTAGAGTGATTTGCCATTTCCTTCTCCAGCTCATTTTACAGATGAGGAAACCGAGGCAAAGAGGATTCAGTGACTTGACCAGGGTCACACAATGACTAAGCTTCTGAGGTTGAATGAGTTCCTGATTCCAAATCCGGTACTCTATCCACTGCACCACTTAGCTGCCCATAAGTTAGCAGTACTTTCTACGTAATGTACAGAGGTCAGGAAATGTGAAAAAGCTAAGTCGTCAACAAACATTAAGTGCTGACTGTGTGTCAAGATCTCTCTGCTCAGTGCTGGGGATACATGGTCCCTGTTCTTAAGGAATTAGTCTTCTAATGATACTGGACCTGTGTGCAGGGAAACCATTGAAAGGTCGGATATGTACCTATCCCAGCTGGTCTGGCTGCTTCTTTTGGCACAAGTTCTAGGATTATGAGATGAGCTAAAGGCTGGCAAAGCTGGTGCCAGGGGCTGGCTTACAGCATTAGGTAATACCACAAAAGGCTTTCTTCTCAGGTGTACACATGAGATACAAAGAGAAAGAAAAACAGACCAAGAGACACAGATTACCAAGATTCGCTCTTTCCTCCTGGCCAGATAAAAGCTTTTGCAAGTAAAGTCCTTGGCTGGGTTGGGTGGCTTAAGCAGGTGGGTCCAGCCAAGCTGGAGACAAAGGGGTCATATGGTCACATATAACCTGGGCAGCAGAAACCAGGCCTCAGTCAAGCTGGCTTCTAGTCTCCAGCTAATGCTCAGGATACCAGCTGGCCTGTATAGAAATCTCACAAGATGATAAGATAGTATGTGTACAAGCACTTTCCAAAATATCACAGACTTAGACCTGAAAAATTCCTGGCTTCCTTCAAGATTTGGCTCAAATGGTGCATTCTGGAGGAGGCTTTTCCCAGGCACCCCAGTTGCGAATGCCTTCCCTTCCAATGCTAGGGTTCTAAACTGACTTTGTACCCCAAGTCCTTCTGCCAGTCTAATGCAGTCTATCAGTTCCCCGGAGTTATGTTTTTAAATGCATAGGATTATAAAGGAAATTCATTATATTGAAACACAGTCATAATTTTTTTTTTACATTCATAAGCCCCAGGTTAAGAATTGCTGTGTGAAGGTTGCCTTCTATCTACTCTGTGTGTGTCTTATATAACTAATTATTTACCCACCTGTCCTGTTAGAATATAAGCTTCTCCAGGGCTGGGACTACTTTTGCCTTCTTTTGTATCCCTGGTACTTGACACAGGGTTCAATGAATGCTGGTTGATTGACTGACAGATTGATTTTAAAGAAAGTTTGCATCCAGGGGCAGACTCAGAAAAGAAACATTCTCTACAGACCTAGCAACAGTGTCTGAGGGTTATCAGGAAATAGAACCTTTCACCAAACTCTTACTGATGAGGAGCATCGAAGGCTAGATAGAGAAGCTTTCCATCTGATTGGCATTCGGCTATCAGCCAAAGACCCCAGAGATTTCAATGTGGTCATCCCCTTGCCTCCAGGCACCACTGAGCCTATACTGTCCTGGGAGAGATAAGGGTCTCTCAAACCTTCCCAGGAACAGAGAGGGCCCCCATCACCAATCTTCTGGAGCACTGTTCCTTGAGATTTCACAACCTTTCATCATCAAGGAAGAAGCTCAGACCAAAACAAAATGATTGCAAAAGTGGGAAACAACCCTGGATAATTCTCAAGTCCTAATGAAACTAATTGCCCCCAAATCAGAACTTGTATTTACTAAGCACCCACTGGGGACAGGCAGTGAATGCTCTTTCCATCTCCCCATCTGTGGGAATTTATCTACCCACACCTAAAGTTGAAGTAAGAAGGGACCTTTGAGGTCATAGTCTAACCTCCTATTTTATTGGGGCAGAATCTGACATGTAGGAGGAGAAGTAGTTGGTCCATGAGATAATGGTTGAGCAGGGAAGGGACTTTCTTTTTTTTTTTATGATTTAAATTTATTCATTTAGTTTCAGTTTTCAACATTCATTTCCACAAGATTTTGAGTTCCAAATTTTCTCCCCATCTCTCTGCTTCCCCAAACCCGAGATGGCATGCATTCTGATTAACCCCTCCCCCAGTCTGCCCTCCCTTTTATGATTCTCCCCTTCGTGTCCCTTTTCCCTTTACTTTCTTGAAGGGCATGATAGATTTCCATACCCAACCGCCTGTACATCTTATTTCCCACTGCATGTAAAAACAATAGGGACCAAGTCTTATGTATGACATATTCTGCACCAGACACTGGTTAAGTGCTTTACAACTACCATCTCACTTGATGCTCACAACAACCTTAGGAAGCAGGGTATTCTCTCCATTTTCCAGTTGATGTAACTGGGGGAGACAGAGGTTAAGTGACTTGCCCAGGGTCACACAGCTAGCAAAAGTCTGAGGATAGATTTGAACTCAGGTTTTCCTGACTCCAGGCCCAATGTTCTAACCACTGTGAGGGCATCTAGTCTTCATGAAAGCCCTTGTCATATATCATATCACCCCCTGGGGTCTTCTCTTCTCCAGAGTAACCCCCCACCAATGATCTATTACTGTTCTAGGATTCCATGGTTTCTGTCTTCTCTGATCTAGATAAAGAATCCTAGGCCATGAAAAAAGACTGACCTCTGACCAAGTAAAGAGGAAAAGCTTGCTGGCTTTGTGTTTCATCCATGTTCTCCTTCCCCAGCACCAGAAGGCCTCCCCCCACCTCCTCTTGTCCCTCCCCTCCCATTCAGCCCCCAGCCCCTTAGTCAGCATGGGGAGGATCAGGGGCTCCCAATTTTTCTAGGGGTCCTGGATGGTGGGGGTGCCAGAAGGCAGAAGAGAGGCAGGAAGGGGATTCAGCTCTCAAAGGCCTCTCCCCAACTCAGTCTGCCGACTGGTCCATGTGGAGGCTTTTCCCAAGTGGTAACAAAGAGTCCCATAAAACAAAGGCAGCCTAAGCCCTGGGGGCAGCTGGAAAGGGAGAGGATGAGATCTGGGCCCTGCCCACCTACCCACCACCCTGCTGCCAGGGAGGAAAAGGGACTGAATGGGGCTCGATGGCAACTCCCCAGGAGTGTCCTACCAGTTTCCCACGCCATTCCTCAGGGGCCAGGTGAGCATGCTGTGGGGACCTGGCAGAACAGACGCTTGATCTAGAACCAATGAAGGCCTGCTTGGGGTCCAAACTGTCTCTGCTAGGTGACTTTGGGATTCCCTGGGCCTCAGTTTTCCTGTCTTCAAAATGGGAGTAGTAACTCTGGCACTCCCTTCCTACCAGAGTGGTTGCAACAAGGCCCTTTTTAAACTTTAAAAAACGGTAGTTTTTTTGTTATTCTCCAAGTCAAAACAAAGGGGGGAGGGGGAGCTCTCCTCGTAGAGGGGCTAGGAGGAAGAGAGGAGAGATTTCATTCATTCATTCATTTGACAGGCACTAATTAAATGCCTATCTTGGGCAAGGCACTGTGCAAAGTGCTAAGTGCCCATGATACAAAGGAAAACAAACCAAAACACTCTCTGCCCTCAGGGAGTTTCTAACTATGAGAAGGTAACAACATGTATGAAACATATGTACAAGTTCAATGCAAAGTAAATCCCAGGGTATGGAGGAAGCTAACAATGGAAGGGAGAGGTAGGGAAGAGGGAGGTTAGAAAAGATCTTGTGGAAGAGGTGAGCAGCGATAGAGGCTGGGGATTCCAAGAGGCTGTGCTTAGGGGGAGTGCACCGTAAGCAAAGGGGATTGTGTTCATCCTTCGTTGCCGAAGAAGACCATGCCATCAGAGATGTGACGACATGACTTGTTCTTGACTTTGTTTTGAGTGAGAGAGGTCACCAGCCTCACTTCTCCTCCGGAGTCATCTGAATCCAGTGACCCAATATTTCTCAGGAGATGGCCCAGGATGCACTGGGAGGCCAAAGTCTTTGCCGCCAGTCACTTAGGGTGAGGCAACACCCATTCACTGAATAGGTCTGTTTAAGAAGTAGCCAGGACATGGCCCCTTTAATGAGGTCCAGAAAAACAAAGACATCAGGTTGGATGGGAAACAGCAACCGTTACTGTGGATAATCACTGTAAAGCTAGCACTGGAGTCTTAGTTTCAGAGTATAGTAGGTTAAAGGTTTGGGGAGAGGACAGGGAGAGGAGAAGAGAGGGGAAAGAGACCAGAGAGGGGGGAGGTGAGGTACCCAACTAGCAGGGACAACCAGTACCAAGGTGGGAAATGAGAGCAGGCTATATATCAGAAAGTTTAATTTAGTCAAGTTATTTCACATCCAGGCACTCCGGAAGAAGGCAATGGATGTATTCCATGTGCAAACAAGACGGAAAATACCCAGGAAGAAACGATGATAGTTGGGATGAGGGAGGGAGGAGAATTCTTTGGAATAGGTAGGGAACCCTAGTGGTGATCCCGTCAATTCAAAGCTTGTTGACGATTGAGGACAAAAACCAGACTTGATCAGAATACAGTGTCTGTTATTTGAAGCAGAAAATGTCCTTAAGAAGGCCAGCACTGGGTCAGGGGTCAGGGCAGGTCTAGTAACCACTCAGTCTGCCTGCCCCATGTTAGAACTGGCTGGACCAGCCCTGGATGAGTATCTGTTTTCTCTAAGCCTGTACAGAACCATAGAGTACCAGAACTAAGAAATCTTCTGGTCCTGGCCCCTTCTAACTCAGTTAGTGCTGAACTAAGCCAAGCAGAACTAACTTCCTCCCTACCCTGACACCTAGTGATTTGCTAAGGCCAGAAGCTTCTGGGGAAATAACCAGTGGAGATCAAATTAGAAATCAGATACTTGTAGCAAGTACAATGGGAAGTGGATGCTATGGTTATTCCCATTTTATAGGTAAGGCAACTGAGGAAAACAAGGTTAAGTGAAAATGTGGGTCACAGGGTTAGTAAGTGTCTGAGAAAGAATTTGAACTCAGGACTTCCTGACTCTGAGTACAAGGCCACATGTGACCTCAAGGTCGCAGCTTCCCCACCCCTGTATCTATCCTCTTACAGAACTATTTCAACTTTGCTTCTGGTTGCCTGTCTCAGCTTACTCTCATGTCATATGAAACTTGGTCAGTCATCACCAAGACACTTGAGAACTGATGTGTGACCTGGGAAATTTCTTGCTTATAGTGTTTGCTTTCTATATACCTGACTGTCCAGTCATGTGAATTGTTGCATCACCCTCAGCACTACCCTTGACCCTCCCTCTGACCACCAGCCATTGCCATATGCACCCTGCCACACTCAGGGCTCAAGCCAGGAAAATATGATTTGTCTATGGATTCCCAGAAGAGTAGGAATCCTTGAAGCATCTTAGGCAACAGAAAGCTGAAAATTAGTTTGATCTGGTCAGGTTATTAAAGGAGGCAAGCCCTGAAGAAGCCTAGGCAGTGTGGTACACGTTTGGAGCCGGGTTTGGATCTCATCATTGCCATTTACCACCCCACGTGACTTTTAGTCAAGTCTTGGGGCCTCAGTTTCATCATCTGTAAATTAAGAGGACTGGACCAAATTATCTTGAAGGTCTCTTCCTCTAAATTCAGTGATGTCTGGAAGGGCATCTGGGTGGCACAGTAGATAGAGCACTGGACCTGAAATCAGTTCAAATACTTACAAGCTGTGTGACCCTGGGCAAGTCATTTAACCCTGTATGCCTCAGTTTCTCATCTATAAAATGAGTTAGAGAAGGAAATGGCAAACTACTCTGGTATCTCAGCCAAGAAAACCCCAAATGGGGTCATGAAGTTAGATGCAACTGAAATGACTGGGCCTCAGTTTCCTCATCTGTAAAGTGGTCACCAGGGTCACTTCCTGCCCTAAATCTATATTCCTGGAGGATTTACCACTCTTGGCAGAGAGGGAGGGATCCTGCTGGGACAGGCTTTCTTGAGCCAAGACCAAGGGAGCAGCCGCTGGTTTAATTTAAGGTGAAATGACGCACCTAGGATTTCTGCCAGGACTCCCCAGGGCCTGGGGGTGGCAGGCCACACAGAGAAGGGGCTGATGTATTGATTTCTCTAGCTTGTCATGTCTTCATCTATTTCCCCATTGTCATTTTCCATATATGAGGAGCGCACAGACAGAGAGGTCCCCTTGGACCTCAGCGCACACAACAATCCACACTCCTAGCAGGATACAGCAAAGCCCAACCCAGCTGTTTGCGGAGAATGCCGGCAGAGAGAATGATAACCGTACCTTCCATTAGCACAGTGCCGGAGCTTCCAAAGGCCTTTCACTGCAATTATCTCAGCTGAGCCTGGACAACAACTTTGGGATATGGGCTAGGCTGATCAACCTGATTTATCTTAGATAAGGAAACTGGCTTCCAGAATGGGAGCACAGCAGAAAGACTGGAAGGAACTCAAGGGCCCATCTAGGTCAGGGCTTCTTAACCTACACCCCTCTGGCTATCTAAATAAAAAGCCTAATTATTCAAAATAATTATCATTAAAAATAATGTTTTTAAATGTGTGAAACAAAACACAGGCTTACAAAGACATAAATTCTATTGAAATACAGTGACTGAAGAATCCAGACTGAGAACTAGTACAACCTCATCATTTTACAGAATTGGAAACTGAGGCTAGGAGAATTTGTAAAGTGACTTGCCCAGTGTCCCACAACTAGGTAAGGGCATAGCCAAGTCCCCAATGGTGCCTCTGGTAATTATATTAATGTGAAGGTTTTTCTCAGATGGTCTCCTGATGAATGAAAGCAAGGCTATTTGGGGGCACACCAGGGAGGCCAGATGGATTTCCTGAAAAATTCCACAGCCCAGTAAGCTCCTTCCCGCCCCCAGAGGCCACATGGAGCAGGCAGCTTCCCCTAGGGGGCAGGCGATCTTCAGGCTGGGTGCCCCGGTGCCAGGCAGCTGCTCTGCCCAATCGTGTTCCCACCAGAGCTCAGCCCAGGCAGGAGGAGACAGCCCTGATCAGCACAGCCCCTTACAGAGGCAGCTGCCGGCACAGGGCCCTGCTCCTGATGCCAGGGACCTGCAAAAGGCTGATGCAAGTCTGGAGGCAGCCATGTAATAGAGACTCCCGGAGCATCCTGGGGCACTGTCAGTAGCCCCTGGGGATGGGTGCTGCTCCCTCCCCTGAACTTGTTGGCACATGGCTGATGTAACCCAGGGCCCTCATTGACTCAGTGCTGGGTGCCTTCCTCTGCCTCTGCCTCTGAGCTGGGGATGGGACAGAAGGGAGAAAGGACTGAAAAACTACCTGGCCAGAGCAGGAATAAGAGGGTGGAGACCCTCCAGTTCAGCAGGAGAGAGGCCAAAAGAAAGCATTCTCAGGCCTGGGAGGGGGGATGAGTGAGGTCAGGATGAGCCTTGACCCAAGAATTTAAAGGTAGAAGTACTTGTGGGATGGCAGCATAGAATAATTCTGGATTGTCAGTCAGGGAGACCTGGATTCAAATTCTCCCACAGAATGCTTCCTAGCTGTGTGCAAATGATAACCTCTCTGTCTCAGTTTCTGCAACTCCTTCATATCTAAGGATCATATGAGAATGTATCTTAAGAGTTTTGCAAGCCTTAATGTAGTAAATAATTCTATTACCATCGCATCATCCATGGGTCTCTTGTCCCATGACTTTGCCAAGGTCACTCAGGTTACACCCAGGCTGCCAGGCTTCAGTCAGAGGATCTCAGATTTAGAATCAGATCAGCCGGTAGTCAAAGGAACTGTCCAAGGTCACAGAGGTAAGAAGTGGGTTCTGCTCCTGATACACCTTTTACCTTCGGACGATGCGTTTCACTCCTCTGGAACTTGACTTTTTCACCCATACCATTTATCCCATGGGGATAAATAGAGGGCCTTCCTACCCTAGCAATGACATCATGACTCACATTGTGAGTCATTTAAGGCTTACAAAGCACTTACCTTGGGCTGAGTGTATTATTAGCCCCATTGCACAGACTGGAAAGTAGACAAAGGGATTTGCCCACGATCATGTTCCAACTTGGGTCCTCCCATTCCACACCCAGCCCTCTTTGCCATTCTAGGCTTCCTTCACAGATGCTGGAGGAGGATCAGACAGTCTGAAAGCATCTGGCAAGGTTTTAATCACTGTACACTTGTCAGCCATCAGTGTTTCCTATTCCTATCCAATCCAGGGTGCTTGAGGGGCAGAGAGGCCATGTTGTCTCATGAGGGTCTCCCACCTTCTGATGGAATCTCCCTGTGGGCAGGGAGACTGGGAGCGACATGGTACCCGAGCCATTTCTGATTTATTTTGTTTGTACCCAACTAACCAAGCCTGGGAAGCAGGAAAGAGGAAGGGGAGGCACGCTTTCCAGCCTAGCCTAGCTCAGCCCAGCCCTGGTCCCAAGGGCCTCATCTTGGGAAGGGAGAGAAGCTGAGAGTGCAGCTCTCCAGAGTCTCCCTGGGGACCTAGTGACTCCAGCAAAAAGCAACAAAGGGAGAACAGAAAAATGTTCACCAAAATCTCAGGGATTCCTATATCAGCTGGGAGTTTGGGCTAAATTTAATTCAATTCAATTTACAAAGCATTTAGCAAGTGCCTACTATGTGTCAGGGAACAAGTATTTATTAAGCACTTACTGTATGCAAGGCATTGTGCTATGTACTAAAAACACAGAAAAAACAGAGCACGCCCCTGACACCATGGAGCTCGCATTTTAATGTACATGCTATGGCATGTAAGCAGATAAGAAAATATAAGGGAAATTGAGGAGGAAGAAAGCACTAATGACTTTGGGTATGCGGGGAGGATCTCTCATGGTAAGTGTTGATTGAGATGAACCTTGAATGAAATTACCAGTTATAGGAGATGGAAGAGAGAAAAGATCCCAAGGACATAGATTGAAAGCTAGAAGGTAACTTAGGGACCATCTTCCCTGCATATGACAGATAACGAAACTGAGGCTCACTGAAAATTAAGTGACCTGCCCCAAGTCCTTAAAGTAGACAGATGGAGTTGCCAGGGATGGCATGCCAAGCATGTGGAACAGTGTGTACAAAAATGCAAAGGGAGAAACAATGCCAAGTTCAGGAAAGTGGAAATATACCAGCTGTGATACAGTAGAATATGACTTAGACCCACAAGGGTAAACTGACATCAGACTGTAAAAGGCCTTAAATGCCAAGATAAGCAGCAGTCTATAATTTATCCTAAAGGCAACAGGGAACCATAGCAGCTCCTTGAGCATGGGACTGCCATGGTCAGGCCTGGGCTTGGAGAAGATGATTTTGGCAGCTGGATGGAGGGGAGATTAGAGAGGTGAGAGATGGAAGGCAAGAAAAAACAATTAGGAGACTATCCAGGCAAGAGGTGTTGATGGAGCCCTGACTATGAAGGTGGTCATGTGCTCACAGAGTACATGGGAGAGAAGGATGGAAAGAAAAAAGAAGAAAAGGATAAGAAAAGGAAGGAGAGAAGGAAGAGAGGAGAGAAGGGTACAAGAGATGACAATATCACCTCCTAGCTCTACAGTATTTGGAGCAAAAGCACTTTTCTCATAGCGTATCAGTGACAGGTAATAGAACTATTATCCCTATTTAACAGATGAGGAAACTAAGCCTCAGAGTTGGAGACTGCTGTAGGTCACAACAAAGTGGCTGACTAAAATGTGATGGAGCTTTATTCCCACCCCCACCCCAACCCCTACCCCTTCTTCCCATCCCCTTCCCCTGTGACAATCTCCAGCGTGGGATCAGGGAGGAGGAAATGTCTCACAGCCGGCCGCTGACTGTGGTTATTTTTTTTCGTACCCATTACATCCTAGTTTCCCATCCAGACTACAAAGTCCTTCAGGCAAGGACTATGTCTCCTATACTCCTCGGATTCCCCGCATAGTGCCTAGAAGAGTGGCCTCATGATAAGAGAAAGTCAATATATGCTTATTGATATTGCAGCTGACATCTTGTTTTACAAGGTAGGAGCTGAGGGAGCTGTAACAGACACATTATGAGAAAGGGGCATCCCTTGGATATGATTTACCCAGTCCTTAAAGCTTTCCTTCTTGCTGCTCTTTGCTGCCTACACACCTGTGGGCCCACAATCCGCTCTCCCAGCATCCTCAGGGCCCTTCTCCCTCAGCCTTGTCTCCTTCCCAGACTAGCAGGGCACAAGCCTCTCCAGATGGACCATCCTGTGATCTTTCCCTGCCTCTCCCACCCCTCCATGTCCCCTGGGATCCCCTAGGTCAAAACAATGGAGGCCTTTGCTCGCCCTTGATATAATGGCATATTAAGTGGCTAATTTTAGCAAGGAGACACTCGACATTTTCCCAGCGGCAGCGCTCCCCAGGACAAACAGTCTTGCTTTTTTCTCCCCAATTGTTCTCAGGATGGAGGCTGACTCTGTGGCCTGAACAATTCCCTTTGTGTCTGCTTCCTGGGGAGCTCTCGGTCATTCGGGGGGAGAAGTTGTCCCCGGCTAGCATCCCAGCTCACAGGTGTGCCTCAGTTTCTGCAAGGAGTGGGATGTAAGTGAAAGGTCTGGCCCGTCTCAAAGTTCTTGGCCACAGAGGAGAGGAGAGGGGCTTGCTATTTGAAGGAACCGGCAAGTCATCTGTAAAACGAGATCACCTTTTGTAAAGTGAATAATATTCTCCCTATCAGATAAGGTGAAAGCTCACCAGTCAGGGCCCAGGGTCCAAAAGGGAAGGAATGCAGAGAAGCTAGCCAGAAGCCTTCCTTTCATCTTGGCTGGAGCCAGGCCAAACACTCCACAAACCCCACTTTCCTTCAGAATCACAGCTCCCATATATGTGCTACTTTCCCCCAGGAGAATATCAGCTCCTTAAGGGCAGGGTCTGTATCTATATCCCCAGTAGTCAACAGACTGCTTGGCCTGTCACAAGGCACTGGAAAAGAATCTTTTCATTCATTCATTCAAACACACTTGAACAACCATGAAAAATTAAGATCTTTACAGAACAAAAATGTTTAA
Organism: Potorous gilbertii; assembly: GCA_028658325.1. Classification (NCBI taxonomy): domain Eukaryota; kingdom Metazoa; phylum Chordata; class Mammalia; order Diprotodontia; family Potoroidae; genus Potorous; species Potorous gilbertii. The sequence goes on along the minus strand of CM053769.1, from coordinate 501,812,810 downwards.
AATTTAAAGTCATAATAACTCCCACTTATTTAATGTTAAGGCTCACACAGAGCCTTTTTCTCATAACTGCTCAGTCAGGGTAGGTAGTGCAAGCCATATTATCCCCATTTTACAAATGAGGAAACTGAGGCTCAGCTAAATGAGATGAATTGCCAGCAAAGGAATTCCAATATGGAATTCCTCTACATTACTTCCTTCCCCAGAGGGTCCCCTTCTTTTCTGAAAGGGGTTACCTTCATTCCAGGACTTGAGAAGGTAGGGAAGAGTGGGGAGAAGCCCTAAGTGAGCCACGCCCCTCCCAATCCTGATCAGCACCCTCCCTCCCTACTCTGGGCTCTAGAAGGATTAATGGAAGGGTAGAGGGTAAGGGGAATTGAAGATAATAGAAAGCTCCAGAAATCCTTGCCCAGAAATTCCAAGGGGCCTCCCCAGGGCCAGACCCTCCTTCTATTTGCCCCAACTCCAGGGAGCCATCAAGCCCTGAAATTCAGCCAGTGCCCCTGTTTCCACCCCCTCCCTACCCCCAATGGAAAGTCAAGTACAGTGGTGGCCTCTCTGCCATTCCCCCCCCCCCATCTGGTTCCTAGGAGCTTCCTGCTTCCCTGGCCTCTCCCTCCCCCCATAATTACTGAGTATTCCTTCCAGGCTCCAGTAATGAGGGGGTACCCGGAGCCAACACTAATTACAGGGTTTTTAAAAGGAACAGGAGCCTCCTTTTAAGCAAAATTCTAAAGTCTGAAGCTGGACTCCCTTTATATGGGGCATGGGGGAGGGGGAAAGGGGACTAAGAGTAACTGGGAAATTTATGAGAAGCTGTGCCCTGTCAGGGCACTGAGACTTGGAGATGTGGCCTGGGATTCAGAAGGAGTTAGGAGGGCCGGTGATCTTGGATGAACTTACTCTTCTCCAGCTTCCCAGGTCTTCCCCTTAGATCTCCCTGACTAATCAGCCAAACACTGACCTCTTTGGCCTCGATTTTCTTATCTGTACAATAGGGCAGGGGGCAGTGTTGGATTCCAGATGTGAATCTTCACTGCTAAGTAAGCCATCCAGTGGGGCTGGCCACTCAGATCAGAAGACTTTTTGGTAACTGGTTTTGGGGGAAGACACCTTACTAAGTCAACTGAGTCACACTGTCTGTTGCCCGTGATGGGTTTACAATCCAGCCTACTTCCTCCTGTTCCTCCCTCAAACGATGCTTACGCCACCAGTTGCCCACTCACCATTAGGAATCAAAGCCTTTCTCATTACCTCCTCCTCCTCCTCTGCAGAGGGCATCCCCACTGGCCCCAACAGGCCTCTTCAGAGCCTTTGATCAAGGGATCTCAAAGCACTTTAACAAGCAGCTGAGTCTCACCTGCTATCATGTGGAAACTGTATATGGGGGTGGGTGAGGAGAGCCAGAGGGACAAAGTTTGGGACCTTCTTCCTGTGGAGTCAAGGAGGAAGTCTTCTTTCTTGGAGGTCACTTCTGCCCTCAGTGACCACATCACCCAGGGGTTGAGGTCGGGGTCCCTCTGAGAGGGGGCCTGGGAACAACAAGGCTTGCAGGAGGTACCAGCCCCACCTGGCAGCACTGCCTGGCCAGAGGGCATTTTCGAAAGGGTGCCTTAATTAGACAATGGGCAACTAGCCAGGGAAGTTATGGGGCCACGCCTAGGCTTCTAACCTAGAGCCGCCATTGCTTGTCCCTTCTGCCCTGAGCCCTGCACTCTACTTGCCCTGCCAGGTCTCTGCCCACCTCCTGTGCCATACAACTTCACAGGTGGAGAGGAAAGGAGCACCCTGAATTCTCTGACAACCACACATCCTGATTTGCTGTCCCCAAGAAAAAAATCATTTACTCCCTGACTGGCATTCCAGAATCTAGGCATGGGAAGAAGGATGTCAGAGGCAAATGGCAAAAGAAGAATTGTATTCTGGGAAAGGAAAAACGAAAAGTCCTGGGCTCTGTCTCCCTGGGTGCACCCATGCCAGAACAGAGGGACAGTAAGGCGGAGACATTCAGTGCCCCATGCAAAGTGGAAAGAGCCACTGGGTCTTAGGCAGCAGGGAGGGGGGACAGGCGGCTTCTGAGTGCCAGGGCCAGGAGTGCTGGCCCTCCATCCTGCTGCCTCCTCCCCCAAGCACCACGGCCTGGCTCCCTTGGAGTGCCCATCTGCCAGGGTTAGATAATTTCCTCTGAGCCAGCCAGACCACTAGGCAGAGTGTCCAGGGATTCAGGCCATTACTGCTCTCTCCCTCCAGGGGAAGTGCAAAAAACTGCAGTCTTCGTGGCCATCTGGACTTGCTGATTCACAAGACCCCAGCTGAAACCTTAGTAGTGGTCATTCCCTGCTCTGCCTCCCCACAGAGGTGGCCCTCTGGGACTTACATAGAGCTTGTGTGAGAATCAGGGTATCAGTGGCCGTGGAGGGCCTGGCCCTTGGGTCACTGGCCAAGCCGGGCTTTGGGGCTGGGCCTAGAGGAAAGGAGAAAAGGCTGCCCCGCTCTTCCCATGGTGCTGGGGAAAGGCTGGTGCCCCACCTCCTCCCCTTCCCCACCTTTCCAAGGCAACTAGCCGGCCCTAAAAAACAACAGCCCTGACAGGCCTGAAACCCAGCCACCTCTACCCAAATTGACCTTGTGGGACACTTACTGACAGGAAGAGAGAACGCAAACTGTCTAAAAGCTTCTGTGCTCATGAATGGTGTCTATCGATTCAGTATCATTTTCTCTGCCCTTTCCTCTCACCTCATCATCGCCCTCTGCCAAGTCCTTGGCTATTAACCCTCCCAGCCCCCACAGCCTTCTGGAGAGCACACTCCTGGCCTGGTGTTCAAGGCCCTTTCCAGTCTGCTTCCTACCTTCCTTCCCAGCTATGTGCCTTTGTAGATTCTGTGTGCCAGCCCAGCCAGGCTGCTCACTGTTTCCCAGCTGTATCATGCCTGCCCTTTCCCAACCCATGCCCCAAATGGATCACCCCGCAGCTCTTCCTGATGAAATCACTCCGTCCTTGCAGGTGCCACCTCCCCCATGAAGCCCTCCCTGAGTCCCTCAGTTCCAAATGCTGCCTCTGCTCTGCTTAAATCTTTCCTATACAGTTAACATATAGCAACTGACCCCAAGTAATCCGAGTAAACTGTTTGTCCTAATCCACCCACTAGGCTCCTGAGGGCAGGGGTTGGCTTTGACTGGCTATTTTTTCTTTCCTCTTTGGATCTTCCAGCACCTAGCCCCATATATTGCACACAGTAGGCACTTAAATCCATGTTGAAGCAAACTGCATTTTTGTAGGTTCATAGATTTTAGGGCTAGAAGGTGTCCTACCCTGCCTCATGATAAATGAATCACTAGCATTTACAAAGCAATTAGAGGTTTACAGAGCACTGTTCATAAGTTATCTTAATTGAGTCTCACAACCCCATGAGGAAAGTGCATTATGCCCATCTTACAGATAAGGAAACAGAGGAAGGCTAAGGTTAAGTGACTTGTGGAAGAAGGGGGTGAAAATGACATAGCTAATAAGTATCTGAGGCAGAATCTGAACTCAGTCTTTCAAGACTTCTAGCTTAGCTCTCCAAACCTTGCCCCCTCCCCCAAACTTTTTCAAGAGGGTCCCAGGTTAAACAGAGAGTAAATAACAGAGCCACTATGTGAACCCAGAACCTTTAAACTCCAAATCTAGCATTCTTCCCACCATGTTATCTGCTACCCGATTAACCTGGCTGGGGAAATGGAGCTTTCATTGGGATGTATGATTTTCATTCAAAGTCTGAATTCTGGCACCTCAGGTCTGATGGGGGCTATCTGTCACATGTCAAATGCTTTCCCAGAGATCAAATGAACACAGTTTCTTCTTGGGGATGGGGGGAATTGATGGGGGGATGGTATTTGGGACCCAGTTCAGGCAGTGGTCTGTTCATCACTCTGGATCCCAGACTGGGCCCTGAGAATCTTCAATAGGAAATTTAGAATGTCTGTGGAGTGAGACAGGCAAGGAGACCCAATCCAACCATCTCCTTTTCTCTCTCCCTCCGGTTCCTCAGTTACCTCCTGAACACAGAGGACTTGTCTTCTGTGAGTACTTTTAGGGATCTTAAAGGCAGGCTGGAGAAATCCTGGGAGGGGGCTGAGGTTTAGCTGGACATAGGATGGTCACATCCTCCTGAGGAAGCTGGGGAAATGTTATCAGGGTCTGTTGGTTTAAATGTCTAGGAAACAGTGAATGAACAGTGATGGTTAGCAGAGACAAAAAATCTCAGAGGCAGAGAAGGGATCTCAGAGATTATGGAGACTGGTACCTATCCCTGACTCAGGTACAACCTCCCTACCAACTGTTCAAGCAGCCTCTGCTTTCAAGACCTCTAGTGAGGGTGAGCCTACTCTGTACCAAGGAAGCCCCTTCTATTGTTGGACAAGCGTTGATCATTAAGGAAAAAAAAATCATCCACTGCGGTTTCCACCCATGTCTCCTTCCGCCCTCTGGGGCCAAGCAGAAACAAGGGAACCCCCCTTCTTCAATGCAGCAGCCCCTCAAATACTTGAAGACAGTTATCACATCCCCTCAAAACCTTCTCTTCTCCACACTAAGCATCCACGGTTCTTTGAACCAGTCCTCACATGGTACGATCTCTTGGCAGTAACAACTCACATTTATATGATTCATTAGTGCTTGCAAATCACTTCCCTCAAAGTAACCCCATGAAGCGGGGAGCATCAGAATTATATCCCTTTTACAAATGAGGACAATGAAGTTCAGATGGCACAAATACATTTATGTGTAGTCACAAGACCAGTAAATATCAGAGCTGGAATTCCAACCCAAGGCCCTGAACACCAGAATCAATATTCTCTCTCCAGCCTCTTTCACTCAAAGCCCTGCTAATTTCCAAATACCCTGAGAATTAAACCACCCTTACCCAAAACCTACCCATCCCTCATGGCTGAGCTCCTCTATGGAGCCTTCACTTCACCAATTGCTGCAGCCTCGCCGAATCTCCCTAAAAGCCTGTCAGCACAGCAACACCACCATTTACCAGGGTTGTGGTCTCAGGCAAAGACTCACCTTCCCTGATCTTCGGTTTTCCCATCTGCAAAATGGGGAGGATATTTGGCCTAACTTCCTCAAATGAGTAATGAGAGGCTCAGGGGAGCTGAGTATACAGTGACTTGAAATCTTGAAACCTTACATAAAGACAAACATCAGAGTCATTCCTTTATTTAACAATAATATGTCTACTACGTGCTCAGTAAACCATATGCTAAGGAGAACCCCATTCTAGGGGTCAGACAACAAGCTCTTTAGGATTCTGGAAAAGTGTGCTAGTAAATGTTTAACAATCAGAAGTCATATGCGTGCATGACATGATTTTAAGTTTACGATGTCTAGACAATCAACCAGCGTAAAAGCTCAACACTGATTACTCAACAATGGGGGCCAGAACACCTCTTGACCAAAGCATGTGTCCTCTCTGAGGCTTGCTATCCTCATCCATAAAATGAGGGCTGGACTGTTACAGAAAGTCAGATGAGATCATGGAGACCCCACATGGCAGAGGGGATACTGGACCTGGAAGTCGGAAAATTTGGGATCTTAACCTACCTCTGACCTTACCCCCCCTCCTCCTCTGGCTGGCTGCTTCACTCTCTGAGCTGGGTTGTAAAGTGAAGGACTGACCTCGATGGCCCTCCATTGTCCCTTCCCTCTCTAAGGCCATGATGCCATGTGAAGGGTTCTGATCCAGTGTAAGGCAGAGCTGTTATCTATCATAGACCTTCACACAAGGAAGACCTGAAGACACGGTGATTTAAAAAGTGAATAATTACTTTCTCTAATTATCAGAGAAATACAAATTGAAGCAACTTGATATTGCTGCCTTTTTACAACCCTGAACCTGTGCAAAATAGCTAAGAAACACAGAGAGCAGAAAGTGCTGCTAAATTCATAACCAAAAGATTATTTAAAAATAAATGATTGTTGAATGAATTTATCCCTAGATAAAAAGAGATTATATAAAATGTGGTACAGTGGGATGGGCAGATGAGAACAGCTAGTGAGGGCTAGAGGAGGAAGGAGCAGGGTCCCTGTGATATGTTAGAAGTCCGGGAAGGCTTCTAGGAAGAGGCAAAGCCTGAACCATGCCTTAAAATATAACTAAGATTTTGAAAAACACAGAGACAGGGGGAGGGTATTCTGAGCAGGGGGACAGAGGACAATGAAGGTCTAAATGCCAGATGAAGGGGCTTAGAGTTCAATTCTATGGGCAACAGGGAGCTAAGAACAAGTGATTGACATGATTGGTGCCTGGCAGACAGGAGGAAGGGACAGAAATATAAACACTGAGCTGGAGGTTCACACAAGGATGCTGCCAATCTAGGCATCAAAGGATTCATGACAGCATGAACCTTCCCTATCTGCCATGGACCAATCATCTGGAATTTTCTTCCCAAAGTCATCAGTTGCCTGACCCTCAGTCCCCTTCTCCCTCTGCTAGACAGGCTGGCTGTTTTCAATCTCTTTCAGATGGCACCTAGGCCAGCCAGTTTCAACACCTCCCCAGCCCACACAGCTACTCAGCTCACCACCTGGGGAGCAGAGTGAGCTAAGAAAAACACTGGGGAGCCCTTCCTCTCTTCAAAGCATTCCTGGTTCGGGTGTGGATGAGGAGTTGGGGGGTTGGTAGAGACAAAGGTGGGAAGACAAGTAGGTGGTGTTCTCCCCATTTCATAGATGGGAAAATTGACTACAGCTCTTGAGACACTTGCCTCAGGCTGCCTATTCAGAACCTTTAGTCAGAATCCTAAACCTCCATCCTCAATAGCATTGGCTGGAGGGGGGGGGAGGGCAGGGGAGCCTTGCAATTTCTATGCTGCGGTCAAAGCTAAGCCAGGTCCAGACCTGGGAGGTAAGGTGTAGGAGAAACTCTAGAATTCTATGAAAAAAAACAGAGGCACCATTAATTTGCTGCACATTCCTGGGCAAATCGCTTCCTTTCTCTGGGCCTCAATTTCTTTCCCTGTAAAGTGAGGTGGGTGGACCAAATGCCCTCCATACTGGGACTGAATAGCAGCTGGGCATTGAAAATGGCATGACTAAGTGGAGGAAGTCAGAAGGAAACACAGACAACTAGGGCATCTTTGAAAGTTACGCATTGAACACAATGTATCATATACCCAAAAAGAAAAGTATGTGCTACAACATAGGGATTTTGAGTTTCAAATGTAATCCTATCCTTCTGCTCCATATTAGGCAAGGTATCTCAAAAGACTTAGTTCAATTTTAACTTCTTCAAAGTGTACTAAGACTTCTGGAACATCCTGTATATGTGTGTGTGTGTGTATGTACGTATATACATGTGTAGATACGTATATACATACACACATATATATTTCATTTTATATTTTATTTGATTAGTTAAAATTAGAAAAATATAAAGTAGAAAAAAATTACATGGCTAACCTTCAATTTATATACAACCCTCTTTAGACTCAGTGTAAGAATACTAACATGGAAAGAACCCAGGGGACCTGGGTTTGAATCTCAGTTGGTTCTTGGTAGCTGTGTGACTGTGAAACAATAACCCTGTCTCTCTGAGTCTTGGAGTTTCTCCTCTGTAAGATGAAGAGGTTGGTCTAGGATCATGGACCTGGAACTGAAGTCACTTCTTTAGAGCACTAGAGGATCTCTAAGGTCACCTCCAGGTTCTCAGTCTGTGGTCTAAGGAGCCCCTGGCTACCAGACAGAGCCCAGATCTGCCTCTTATCCTCTCCTCCCTCCAGGGACTGGCCCAGGGCAGTGGACATGGTTGGCCCCTAGGACTCTGATGAGTGTGTGCATTGTAAGGGATTCTTAGAAATCTTATCCAGCTCTAACTCCTTGATCCTTTACACTTCCTCCACCCCCACCTACCAAATGACCAAGACTTCATAAAGTCAGACCAACTGAAGGGCTCATCCTCCCCCTCCCACCACCAGCCTCAGGCACATTTATTGGGAGTAATTGCAAATTCTAATGCCAGATCGCTTAAATTCCCCTCCATGGACACACACATATATTCATACACACTTGTGAGCATATGCACGCGCGCGCACACACACACACACACACACACACACACACACACACACACACATTGTGGGACACAGTGATGAGGGAAAACCTAGTGGTTCAGGCTTTAGGTCTATCCCAGATTTCTTCACAGAATATTGGACAAGTGATTTCCAAGAACATCTCAGTCTCTCCCTCTGAAAGGATAGCCGACTTTCTCTTCTTCCCTTCCACTAGGCCTGATGATAATTTAGCCTTGTGTATAATGTGCTTTTAGGTCCTTGGGAAACTCAAGGATTGCACATTGGTCATGCACCTGCTGCTTGCTGAACACTCATCAGGAGACAGGTCATTGTTTCCTGGCAATAGAAGAAAAGGAGGGGACTGGAAGGGGGGCAAGGAATACGCTTTTTTCCAAAGGCAGGAAATCCACCCATGAAACCATTTTCCCCCTGCTCATAGAAGCCTATTGATGGGGGCCTAGGGATATCCTCTGGGATTGTGAGCCTCCTTCCCAGGATATGTGGGAAAAATTTCCCAGTGCATGGGCTCACGAAGGCTCCTTCTCCAGGAGCCCTCAGTCTGACAGTTTCCTCTGGGTGTTTCCTGCAATTGTAGGACACCAAAGAGGAACGGATGCCACCCAAGAGACATGGGCCCCTTGTAGACTCAAGGAGAAGGATGCTGGCTCCAGCCTGCCCACCTCACCACCTGACAATGATCCTCCCTCCCACATGCCAAGGATCCTCGGATCCTGGGTCTGGGCCTTACTAATGATGGGTGGACAAGGTAGACTTCACCTCTCTGGGACCCACTTTCCATTGGACTAGACAACCCCTAAATCTCCTTCTAGCCCTAGGTCTTAATCTACGGCAATTAGATGGAATAGCAGATTAGAGAGCTAGACTTGGGGTCAGGAAGACCAGAGTTCAAATCTGGCTTCTGACGCTTACTAGCTGAGTGACCCTGGACAAGTCACTCAACTAATCTGTAAAATGGGGATATAATAGCACCTAACTTCCAAGAATATTGTGAGGATGAAGTGAGATAATTATTATAAAGTACTTTAGCACAATGTTGGCACATAAAAAATAAGCACTATATAAATATATAAATAACTATTATTGTTACCATATATAAAGTGGAATGGTAGTCATCATTATTTTACCATATTTATTGGAATATAGACCACACTGTCCTCGCCAAATGTCGATTGTATAAGAATCCAGGGCTGGGAAGGAGAAAATTTGAGTTTGAATTTCAGCCCTGCTACTTACTATTCAGGTAACCCCAGGTATTGGTAGGCATCAAACAGGGACTGAACTCTGAGAAGCTCATGCCCATTCCTCCCTCCAGAACATCCTGATACCACCCCCAGCCCCAGGAATGGCAGTGCTTAGTTAGGCTCTCAGCCCAGCTCCACAGGTACTCTGGGAGTCACTGGGCCAGATGACAGAAGGCCAAGTCTTGGGCAGCAGCCCTGACAAAGGGGAGGGGGTAAACTGTGCCGTCTGGGGAGCGGGCAGGACTCCCCTCGTGCCCATGGCACCAAGACAAGCAGGCAGCTGGGCCAGTCTCCCTGACTCCCTGGGCTCCAACCCTCTGACATCTGTAGCCAATACCTCTTCTGCTTAGTGTGGGCATTTCTCGTGTAATCATGGAAAAAGAGATGGAAAGAAAATCCATTCTGCCTTCCTAGGGAAGCTGGCTCCTGTCATGTTGCTACCCATTGCATCAGGCCTACTGGGGCCCTGGGGGCTGGGGTGCAGGGGAGAGGGTGAAGACCTGTGTCCCAACTCTGGGCCTACACTGACGCCTCTATTTTCTTCCTGGGTCCTGGGCCACAAAGAAGGTGGCCAATGCACAAACCAGAGGAAAGGATACTTCTAAAGTGAGTCCAGGGATCTTTTTCTCTTGAGTTTCTAAGTATTCCACTGAAAGTCTTTTAAAATCAGGGTGAGGGTCTCTTTTAGCTGGGAAATGAAACTAGATGTGAGTAGAGTAGCATGAGCACCTGACCACAGTCAGTAGACCTAAGTTTGAATCCCAGATCTGTAACTTGTTAACGCTGTGACTGCAAGTTACCTGATCTCCCCAAGACTGGGTTTCTTCATCTGGGAAATGGGTATAATAGTTACCACCTCTCAGGGGTGTTTGGATGAAAAGTGCTTTGTAGACCTTAGGAGTGCTATAAAAATGTGAGATGTTATTTCTGAGGGCTCCTTAACAACTTCAAGATAGCAAAAATGCCTGTTGCTAAGATCCTAAAATTCTCTGGATGCTGGGAAATACTGATGAAATCCTTGGGATTCAGTCTTGAAACAGGCTTGGAAATAGCAGCAGAACCAAGGGATAGAGCAGCCACAGGTTGAGTGCAGTGGAGTTTAGGGATATTTAGCGTAGTGGCCCCTGTGATCCGAACGAGCAGAGAAGGAGGTGTGCATAGAGAATGCCTTCAGACAAAGGAGGGGATCCCTCCTTCCCTCATACCTTGTACTTCTCTGGGGATTTCCCCTTGGCGCCTTCCTCTCCCTGGGTAAGAAAGACAGAAATGGATCCGAGTCACTGAGGGGAGGGGGATCAAGTGTCAGAGTTGTTGGGGGACCCTAGAGATCATCTCCTTTCTCCACTAAGCATTCCTTCTCCTGGGTGTACCCCTCTCCCCTTGCTTTGGTAGAGTGTCATGAATAATTGATCATGCCCCCACTCCACACCCCAGTGCCCTCAATGCCCAGAGACCCTGTCTCTCCAGAATGCCAACGTTGGTAGTGCCTTCCCTCTTTCAATTACTCCCTAATTTCTCTTGTAAATAGCTTGTTTGGGCAAGGTTGTTCACACGTTCTCTCCCCCATTAGCTCCTGGAAAGCAGGGACTATATTTCTGCCTTTCTGGTATCCCCGGACCTTAGCTCAGTTCCTGGAACATAGTAGGTGCTTAATCAATGTTGATTGACCAACTGGTATCCTCTGACTCTAGGGATTCAAGAGGAACTCTGCTGTATCACAAGCATTAAAGATGTCATCAGAGACGTGTGGGCAAAAAACCAAACAGGCTACACAGGGAAATTGAGAGAAGGGCTCAGCATGTACCTCTCTGGCATTCATTCGGTCTGAAGAAAACAAGAGCCCACCAATAAGACAGGACAGCCCCTCCCAGAATCCTTACAGAACGACCCCATATAGGATCTAGATTTAAAGGTGGAAGCAGCCTCAGAAGCTAGCTAATCCAACCCCCTTGTTAATGAGAAAGCTGAAGTTCAGCTATCAGAACTGAAGGTCATGGCAACTGTGACAGGATGGTTAGATAAGGGTCAGAAGTGAGATCTGAACCCAGAGCTTCTGGCTGTGAGGGGGCATGGATGGGTTCCTAATATGCAGTGTTAGGAGGACTCACATTGATGAGACTGTGGTTTCCCTGAAGCCAGCAGCATTGAAGCTGCCACAAGACCATCTGCCCTGCAAGATCTCCATCCAGGAATCATGCTCTCTCCCTTTTTTACAAATGGGGAAACTGAGGCTAGATGTGTCCTGACTCATCTGAGGTTGCTTGGTGAGTAAATGACTTGGTTAGAATTGGAATCATCTAGGAATACTGTCTAGAAACACTCTGAAATGAGTAGGGGATGTAGGTTGGGGGGAGCGAGGACTTGCATAGCTATTGAGGAAGGGGGCAGGATAGAATAGTCGAAATTTGGGGAAAACTTGAAACATAAACACCACATTTTTGGCACCCTCTGAGATCTAGTTACTTTGTTAGCTTCGAATCATAAAAAATGTATCACGCATAACTGGGTTTGTTCACAGAATTATCACATTTGGTATATTTAGAGATGTGAGGGCCTAGGGGAAAAAAATGAGAAAAATCCAAGAGGGAAAAGTGAGCCTTCTCTGTTATTCTTTTCAAAAAGTGAAACAACAAAAAACCACAGGAAACGAGATATTTTCCTCGATTCTTCTTCTTTTTCAGGCCACCTCTTCTCTGGCCTTGACCCCAGAGATGGAGTTCCTTAGGCGTCATTCACCACGCAGTCCTAGGGGAGACTCAGTGTCTTCTAAACAATTGACCAAAGCTACAGTGTCATGGGGGTAGACATGAAAAAAGCCTACCTTTTACTAACTAGGTCTGGGGGAACCCTCTCATTGAGGAAACTGAGGCCCAGGGAAGTTGCTGGAAGCAATATTAAAATTTGAGTTCACTCTCACCCCTCTTTACAGGTAAGGAAATGGAACTTTTCCAAGGTCATAAAAGTAACATATCACCAAATCAAGAGTCGAACCCAAACTCCGTGGGAGGGGAAGGGTGTCCAACTTGGAGCTGGAATCTTTGAATTTAAATTAAATTCAGTCTCACATTTATTACCTATGTGACCTTTGCCTCAGTTTCCCCAAGGAGAGGGTTGGACTAGTCAGCCTCTGAGATCCCTTCAGGCTCCAAATCTAGGGTCCTATAAGGACTCATTTGAACCTAAATCTGTGCTCCTCCTCCTACTTTACCATCCTATTCTGGTTTCCCCATGGAGAGAGCAAAGGCACTTAAAGGGGAAGGGCTTCCTAAGGTAAAAATATACAGACAAGTCTTTCCACATGGGGCTGGCCCCATTGACCTTGCTGAGTTCACAATAAGACCACAGTCCTCTGCCCCTGTTCTGAGGTGCCCCCCTTTGGAGTCTGGGCACCTCTGGCAGCCCAAGCTCAGGAAATGGTCAGGATGAGTAGTGCCAGCAGTCTCCTAGTACTGAGGTTTGTGGGGAAGAAGGGAAGGTGAGGGGGTTAGTGGCTAGACATTTTCCACCCAGTTGTCATGGGGTCAAGGTTTGGCTGGTGCTTATCTCACACACACACACACACACACACACACACACACACACACACACACGTCTCAATACATGTCCCTTGGTACATCATCCATCATTGCCACCCCCCACCCCAAACTCTATCCCCAGAAGGTAAAACAGCAGGCTGGTAAATAATGAGAATGAGCAGATCTGGTCCCAGGATCTGGAGAGTTGAAAGGGACCTCACAGGCCAGCCCATTGTCTTACCCACCCACTGGATTGAAGCCCCTCTTCCTGATCTGGGACAGGTAAGCTGCTCAGGCTTCATTTGAAGAACTCCAATGAGAGGGAGCCCCTGACTTCTGCTTTGGGAGAACTCAGATTATTAGGAAGATTTTCTTGACATTAAGCCTTAATCGACTCTCGAGACTTCTACCTAGTATGCCTGGCTCTGCCCTCTGGGGTCAAATAGAATGAGTATAATTCCTCTTCCAGGGACAGGTCTCCCTAAGATCACAGACTCAGGGTCAGAGCTGGGAGGAACCTTGGGGGCCATCTTAGGTCAACTCTCTAATTTGATACTGGTAGGTAAAGCAGTGGGTAGGTAGATGGCGCAGTGGAGAGAATACTTGGCCTGGAGAACTGAGTTCAAATCCTGCCTCAGAAACTTACTAGCTGTGTGACCTGGGCAAGTTACTTTTTATGTGCCTCAGTTTCCTCATTTGTAAAAAAAATGAACTAAAGAAGGAAAAGACAAACCATTTCAGTATCTTTGCCAGGAAAACCCCAAATAGGGTCACAAAGAATCAGACATGACTGAAAGTGACTGAACGAAAAGTGGAACAGGAAACAGGACTTGGGGGTCCAAAAGACCTTTTGCTAACTGTGTCACTTTGGGCATATCAATTAACCCCTGTCTGCCTCAGTTTCCCGTTCCATAAAACTGAGGATAATGATAGCACCTACAACCCAGGATTGTTGTCAAGATAGAATATAAAAATAGTCTCTGCAGCTACTGTCTCCATGAGATAATATTTATGGAACATTTTGCAAACTTTAAAGGGCTACAGAAATGCTAGCTATTATTATTCTTTTTTTTTTTTAAAGATAAGGAGGTTAAATGATCAGCCCAGGGTCACACAGCCACTAAGTACCAATGGGAAGATTTGAACTCAGGTCCTTCTGACTCGGTTCCTTTCCACTACTTGAAGTCAGCTACAATGTCCTTCCTTACCTAAAAAGCTCTGGTTTCGTCCACTCATTTTCACATGGCCCCTTCTCAAGGTCCTTTGTGATTTCTTCCTCTCTAAGGAGAACAGCAGCTCTGATTTGCAGAAGATGCTGGACTTTCTATCTCAGACCAGGGCCTTATCCAGGGTGGAATGGACACAGGACAACTTAGGTTCTAACCAGTCTGGCCAAACTTAACACAGCATAGAACCTCACCCATAGTAAGCACTTAATACATCCTTGTTGCCTTGCTCAAAGGTCATCACAAATGGGTGCAGGGATGGAGTGTGGCTCTGTCATCCGAGGCCCAGCCTAGCTAAGTTTGGAGACGCTCACCACCAGGCCAGCCACAAGGTAATCAATTTTTCAGCCACATTAAGTCTTAAGAACCATCTCCTAAGCGGAGCGGGGGGTGGTGTCCAGATCTGCACTGGTGAAGAGAAGGCCCACACTGAGAAAACCACAGGTTCTTGAGGTATGAAAAACACTTAAGTTCTACAAAGTGCTTTTCTCATAACAACCCAGGGAGGTACAGAAAGTACAAGTTGTATGGTCTTCATTTTACAGAAAAGGCAACTGAGCCCTGTCAGGGAAGACAAGTGGGTGCCCAGAGCCACAGTTAGTAAGAAAAGAGGGCTGATCTCGGCACTGTACTTCCCTGGGGAAGGGGGCATTAGATGTGCCTCCATGGCCCTATCCCCCTGATATAAGCATCTGAGCTTGTTCTGGAGAAAAGGGACACATTTATCCTGTTCCAGGACTCCCTCCCTGGCCTGACCCTGCTCCTGACTCCCCAGCTTGCACCAAGCCCTGTACCACAGGATGCTTCCAGAGCAGGGTCCTCACCCCTGGAGGCCAGATGCTCTCACCTCAGTGCTTGCGGTCAGAGAAGGGGTCCAGTGGGCTCTGAGATGTGCATTGCCTCCTCTTTCTGGGCTCTGCCCCAGAGTAAGGATAACACAGAAACTGGCCAGCCAGGCTTTGGCCTCCTCTGAGCCCTCTGGGCTGCTCACCCCAGACCCGTGCTTTAATGATGGGATAATGAGATGACGGTTGTTTATCACTACCATCCTCTCAAAGCTGCTCTGAGCATCCTGGGTGGGACTGTTCCACTAGAATCCTCATCAGTGGAGCAGGGCTCCCTGATGAAGAAGCACAGGACGGGCACAGGAGGCTGGAGATATTGGGGCAAGAAGCAACAGCTTCAGGAGCTCCCTTTTTAGAAGCCACAGGAGAGCCCCAGGAACTGGGAGACTTCACCCCGGGGCCCCTGCAGTCTGCAACCTAGGCACGGACCATGACTTCCTACCAGGTCTTGTACCCACCCCAGATCCTCATTCTCTCAGTCTCCCTACCTCTCTGTGTCTTCTCTCTCTCTCTCTCTCTCTCTCTCTCTCTCTCTCTCTCTCTCTCTCTCTCTCTCTCTCTCTCTCCTCTCTTTCTCCCTTTCTTTCTCTCTAACTCTCTAAGTCTCTCTCCTCTCTCTCCCCGCTCTCTTTCTCTCTCTGATTCTAAAGTCTCTCCTCTCTCTAATTCTCTTTCTAACTCTTTCTCTCTCTCCCCCCATCTCCCTCTCTCCCTTCTTTTTCTTTCTCTGTCCCTCTCTGTTTCTGTCTCTCCTTCCCCCATTCACCCCCCTGCATACACACACAGTCTCTCACACACACAGAGGCATCCCTCTGTCACTATTGTCTCCAAAGGTCCTGCCTCTCATAGGCTGGTGATGGGGAAGCTGGGCCAGGTCAGAGAAGGAGACTGGAATGGGAGATGCTGAGACCCTTTATCCCTAATCAGCTCTTCTTGACTCCCTAGTGGCATCAGTGGGCAGAACCTCAGCTCCAGCCTGAGGATGCCTGGGCAGTCTCCTCTGCCAAAGGTCTCTTGGGAAGCTTTCCAGAGAAGCACAGAAGGGAATTTGGTCTTGGAGGCAGCACCAGGGACACTCTCTAGAGGGTCAGCAGGCATGGCAAAGAGCTTGTCCACAAGTGGAGGGCACACTTGATGTAGCTGTAGATCCTGAGGATGGCACAAACTGGTGACTGCTTCAAGATGGATACAAGCATTGGGCCAAATGTCAGGTCCACAAGTGTATGCCTGGGTGCGTGCAGCTGGTGTATGGGGATATACTGGCACACAGCAGATTGCAGAGTGGAAAGCAGGGGAAAGCCCAGGCTCTGGAATCAGAGGAGGCTGGGTTCAAATCCTGCCCTGATGCTTACTTACTTTGGAGACACTGGGTTTCTTAGCTTCCTCCCTGGGCCTCAGGTTCCTCATCTGTAAAATGGGTTGGACTGACCTCCAAAGTCCCAACCAACTCTAGATCTAGGTTCCTATGACCCCATGTAAACATTTACACACATGTGTGCATGTCATTTTTAGTGGCATTTGGAGTCAGAGAACCTGAGTTCAAATCTCACCTCTGCTACTTAATACCCATGTGATCTTAGGAAGCAGCTTCTACTCTCTGGGCCTCAGTTTTCCTCATTTCTAAAATAACCCAGTTGAACCAAACAATCACTAGATGGATTCTCTCCCACCTCTAAAGACTATGTTGAATGTACCTGATGTCTACACACACAAACACATACACACACACACACACACACACACACACACACACACACACGGAAACACGTACATATCTACTCACATACACACACTGCCACATTGATGCCTCTGTGTACACTGTATGTTCAAAGACTTTGAAAGGCAAAGGAAAAGATGAAATCCCAGGGAAATCCGGTGCATTGAGATTAGCCAGTCTACGGGGGGCCAATACGCTGACAGCGTGACCATTCAGACACATATATAAATTACTAATGTAAATTAAAGGATAATTGAAGGCCTTTAGGCCCAAATATTTAAATTATTTAATAAGCAGTCATGAATGAGAGAGAAAGGAGGGGAAAGGAAAAACAGAGCTTAACTCCCAAAGAAAAATTCCAATCCAGGAAAAAGGACAAGGCCTCTCTCCCCTTCCTTCCTCCTTTCTGGTGTTTACTCCCACAAGACTACTTCTCCCCTGGGTGCTATTCCATCAGTCCAGGTTTCAACCTGGAAAAAAAAGGAAAGGGCCCATTATTGGGGGCATGGCCTGAGCCTTGAAAGACAAAGACCCTTCCTCACCTTTTCCATTCCATGATTTGTACTATCTTTGGGGCTCAGGCCCACCCCACACTGCACTCAAGTGCTCCTCAAGTGCCTCACTGTGTCCTGGAGACAGTGGTCGGAGGGGCTGGGAGGTTGGGCCAGTCAAGCAAAACTCTGGCCACTCCAGAAAGGCTTTGAGGATGAGCACAGAAATGGATGATGGACCTGGCATCCAAGCACCCTCTTGATATATCACTCCCCTAGGTTGTGCTCGCTCTCTCTCTCTCATTCTGTCTCTCCTCTTTCTCACTCCCTGTCTTCTCCCTTTTTACTTTCTCTCTCTCCCTCCTCTCTCTCTGTCTCTCCCTTTTTCACTCTCTCTGTCTCCCCTTTTTACTTTCTGTCTCTCTCCTTCCTCTGTCTCTCTCTGTCTCTGTCTCTCTCTAGCTCACTCTCTCTTTTGCTTTCTCTGTCTCTCCCTTTTTCTCTGTTTCTCCCTTCTTTCTCTGTCTGTTCCCCTCATCACTAAACCACAGCTTCACAGAAACCAGAGAGGGGAAGGACAGCTATCCCCCACCCCAGAGTGGGAACTCTAGACCTGTCATGCCCCCCAAGGGAGAGAATGTGACTGGGGATCTTCCTGTGACCTCATCTGAAGAAATCCCCCAGTCTCCAGCCAGACACTAAGTACTGTTATTTTGTAGACAGAGCTAACACCAAGAACACAGAGTCCTTAGAAAAAACTGAAAAGTTTAAAAAAATATTAAAAAGGTTAAAACCATTGACCTTTCCCCTTGGTGTCAAGATTATAAAACTGAAGAAGAGCAGCTCTGGAGATGATTTCTTCTAATCCCCTCATTTTGCAGTTGAAGAAAACAAGTCCAGAGAAGGCGTGGGATGAACCCAAGGTCACATAGTGAGTTAGAGGCAGAGAGAGGACTCCCAGGTCTGGAAACCAGGGTGGTTCAAGGGTGTGGATGGAGTCAACCTTGCTAGTTTCCAGCTCACATATACATTCCCTTCTCAAGCACAAATTCAGTTTAAAAGTCAACAAATATTTAAAAATTATGTACCTACTGTATGTAAGGGACAATTAGGTGGCACAGTGGATAGATTACTAAGCCTGGAATCAGGAAGACCTTGGCTAAGAAACTTAGTAGCTGTGTGATCCTGGGCAAGTCACTTAACCCTGTTTGTCTCAGTTTCTTCATCTGTAAATGAAGTGCACTGAGTCCTTCTAGGATTCTTTCCAGCTCTAAATCTATGATTTTACAATCATATTCAATAAATACAAAGTAGCTATTCTAGAGATTCTAGAAAGGCCTTATGTGACACCTGGGCTGGATTTTGAAGGAAGCTAGGGACAAAAACTGAGGAGGGGAAGTGAGTCATCCCAAGAGGCAAGATGCCCCACACTCAGTAAGCAGCTCTACCTAAACTGATCCTCTCAGTGGTCATTATTAGGGTAATGGTGGCCCAACCTAGAATTCTCCATAATCTCATCTCTGTTCTGAGAACCTCTCTCCTCTCTGATGACTCCTTGGCCTGGACCACCAGGACACACTTATTTCCCTCCAGGGTCCACCCTCAATCTCCAGACTCTTCCACAATAGCAGGGGAGGGGATGTCCTCTCTTCCCCTATGCTGGCTCCCTCTTCCTCTTTTAGACTGTTCACTCCCTGAAGGCAGGGTCTGGGCTTTTTGCTTCTATAGGCATTCTCAGCCCTTAACACAATGCCTAAAATAAATAAGTGCTTAATAAGTCCTACCTTTACTTATCTAGGTGTCCCCAGACTGGATGTCCAAGTTAACCTCCTCGGGGCTTCAGATTCCCTTCCCAGAATCCAGTGGAGACCAATAAAGCATTGATACCAACTTATTTAGCCCACAGCCCCATTTCCCAACAGCCACTGCCTGACTTCTCTGGTTTCCATGGTGGGCCATTTCCCTGCCTCTGGGGCTAACCCTGTATAATTGTAAAGGGTGAAGGAGACAACTACCCATAAATAGTCCTGGTTATTTGTCTCAAAGAGCTGGCAACCAATAGAAATCTGGGAAGACAGAATTAAGCCCCATTAAATAAATAGGTCACCATTCAGGTCTGTCATGTCATGAGTAAGTCTAATATCTAGCATCCAGGGTACAGCCTAGCATAAGGAGGGGCTGCAGGGAACAGAGGGGAGAAGAGGAGACTTGGGGTCCAAAGACCTGGGTTTGAGTGTGACATGGGACAAGTTACTCCCCCCTCAGTAAGCCTCAGTTTTACTATCTGATGGAGTACTTACACTACCCTAACCTCATCATTTCAGAGTTGGAAGAGACCTCAAAATGCACTTAATTCACCCCACATGTGACTGAGAATCCCTTCAATGATGGTCTCCAAAAGTGACCATTTGGGCCTGAGGCAACCCATCCCATTTCTGATTAGCTCTAACGCAGAGATGCTTAACTTCTCTTGTGACACAGACCCCATTAGCAGTCAGTACAGCAAAACCTAGGGATTCCTTCTCAGAATGTTTTAAGTGCATCAAATTAAATATATAAAACTTCAAAGGAAACAAATCATTTATAATAAAGTTCCCAGATCCCCTTAAATTTTTCCATGGATCCCTTGGGGAAGGACTCCAGGGACCTCATGTTAAGAACCTTGCTCAGTCAACTCCTTCACTCCCAATCTTTCAGGTCCCATTGTCGCCCTCCCTCAAACATCATTTTGCCCAGGTTTCACTATTTAAAACTTGGTGCTCTTTTTTCTCCCCCTGACTCCCTTCCCCCACTTCCCATACTCTCACATGCCCATATCCCCTTGGGAGGTGGGGTAGTATGGTGAAATTACTGGATATCAAATGAGAGGTCCTAGCCTCAGATCCCAGCTTTGCCATTTACTAGGCGACCCTGTCTGACTCACTTAGAATCTCTGTTGCCCATGCTCCCCAAAATGGAAAGGTTGAACATCCCCTGCCTTCCATTCAGTCAAAGAGTCACACTTAAGGACTTAGAGGGCCAGTGAAAGGGTCACACTTGAGGACCTAAAGAGCCACATGTCACCTTGAGGCCACAGGTTCCATTCAGTCAAAGGGCCACATTTGAGGACCTAGAGGGTCACATGTGACCTCGAAGTCATAGGTTTCTCACCTCTGTTAGATGCTATCTTGTTATGGGAGTGATGCTCAATACTTTCCACAGTGACTTTTGGCACATATCAGAAGCCTGCCACCTTCCCTCCCATTGAGAGGGAGTCCCTCCACCCCAGAGGTGATGGCATTCTGGGTCATGGTCTCTCCTATACACAGAAAACCCCTGCAGACTTCCAGCCTTCCCCTGATTTCAATGGGTAGCTCCTCACTGCACCATTTTCAAGTCTCCCAAACTTCCAGCCACAGACGCCCAAAGTAGTCAGCAGTCCATTGGGAATGTACATCATATGAGAACCAAAAACAAACAAAAAAAAACCCAGAAAAAGAAAAACTTTTTCCAAGTGGGGATGGGGAAGCAGGAGGGGAGAAGCTGCCCAGAGACAATAGTGAATAGATTTCAGATTATTTCCTGAACTCTGACTCCTTGTGGGAACAGGGTTATGAAAAGCTTTTCTTAAAATGGTTATTATTCGGTGGGCTGTCCAAAATAAACACACACACGCAGAGCACGGAGCCAGGCAGGAAGTGAGAAACATCTGGGAGACATCTGGCTCCTTGCAGTGTGGAGAGCTGGGGGGAGGGGGAAATCATGAGTGGGGGGGATGGAGTCAGCAGCAGTGAGGTGCAGTGATTATATACAAACATCCACACACACATATAACACAACACAGACACAGATGTACATAGCATACACAACCAGATATCCCTTGGACACTCTTGTGCTTTATGCTGGATACTTGACATCTACCTTACTTAAAGCAAATGTGGGGAAATGGTGGACAATTCTAATGAATGAGACGGTGAGTGGATGGCTATTTGACTAGCTGCCCTCCCAAAGGAGCACAGCTTTAGAGCTGGGGAGGTGACATCAAGAAAGTCTGAATTGAATCGAAACCCCATTTTACAGATGGAGCACTGAGGCCCAGAGAGGCTCAGTGACTTGTCCAAAGTCATGCAGGCAGGATGTAGAAAAGCTGGAAAATCTTCTGAACACACATACTCTGTATCCAGTGGGCTTTTCATTATGCCCTTTCCCTTAATTTTGATGATATTTATCAGACACCTTGCCTGATCCTTCCAATTCCTATCCATTTCTTCCTCAAACAAACTTTTATTCATTTTACACACATTCAGTCTGTCTCCCCTGACTATAAACAAGGCAATGGGCTAGGTGTTGGGAATATAAAGACGAAATGCAAAATAATGCCTGCCCTCAAGACACATTCCACAAGGAAGATGCAATATTTAGGTAGATATGACTGACATAATTAGAGGAGGAAAGGAGCAATGGAGGGATGGCATGTTTGGTAAACTTTGAAGGCAGCTAAGAGATAGGCGGGCCCTCCAGGCATGGGGGCTAGCCTGGGGGAAGGAACACAAGTGAAAAATTCTCATTGCTGCTAACCCAGACAACTGTAATAGCCTCCCAACTCAATGTGTCTGCCTTCCTTCTCTCCCACCTTTCATCCATTCTTCACAAACTGCCAGACCAATCTTTTATATGCACATCTGACTATATCATCCTCTGCTCTCAACCTTTCAATGGCTATCCATTAACCACCCAACAGCCTAATCTCCTTCACCTGAAATCAAAGGCCTGAAGTATTCTTTTCAACTTTATTTCACCCTACTCATTGCCATATATGCCCAACACTCCAATCACACTGGACTAGTCAGTTCCAATTCCTTGTACACGTATAACACAAGAGTCTCATGTACTCCAAGCCCCTTCTCCTTTTCCTAAGGATGGTTCTATTCTAGACAACAGGAAATAGATGGAATTTGTAGATGGACAACCACTCATATAGGTGTGTGACTGGATGACTCAGTTAACCTCTCACCTTCAGTCTTCACTTCTATCAAATAGGAGGTTAGACTAGATCCAAGTTTTAACCTTTTTCTTTATCATGGAGCCTGTGGGCAGACCAGTAAAGCCCATGGATTCCTTTTCTGAATCAGGTTTTTAAATGCACAGAGTAAACACCAAGAATGACTAAGGAAACCCTTTACCCTTGCTGCTTCTCTCCAAGAATGACAAAGGAAACCAGTTACATTTAAATAGTAAAATATTTTTTCAAAACAAGTTTACGGATCCCAGATAAAAGACTCCTGAAACTATATGATTCCCTAAGGAAGGTCTCATCCAAATGAGCAAGAAGCTGGGAAATAACTCAATGCAATCAATGAATGAATGAACAGACAGTTGAGGGGGAAGCAGGGTAGCAGCAACTGCTACAACAGCCCTGTTGGGCCAACTTTCCAGGACCAGGGCTTAGCAAACTGAATGAGTTGGCAAGGTTCATGTCTAGTGCCCAAATAGAATCATCTCCACCCAACCCCACCCCTGTCCTGCCCACCAACTTTTTGGCTGGTGAACACTCTGTTCTGTTGAGTTGCTTAGGTCTCTCCGACCAAATAAACTCATTCATAATAAACTGTTAGGAGGCTAATTCATTATCCACCAACCTACCCTCACCAAGGGTATTACATTTTTTAAAGATCCCTAAAGAAAGACATTGCTTATGAGGGAATTAATTTCTAATGATAGAAATTTCAGGCACCTCCCAAATCAGGCATCCTCCCTCTCTACCAGGCCCCCCCCCTTCCCCCTGCCCAAGTTCCATACAACTCTTCCCCATCACTTCTCAAAAAATGTCTCTGTCCCCTTTTCCCTTTTGCTGTTCCTCTATGACACATTTCCCTGGTCCTGAGGACCTAGAATTCTCAATGCCCTCCACATAGGGATCATGGAACAGACAAGACACCTTCTTGGCTGGCCACCCAGATGGAGGCAGCAGCAGCAGCAGCAGTACTAGGGAATGGTGTGAAAACTTCAGTATGTGATTGGCTAGTTCTTCCCCTAGATTTCCCTTTCTGATGCTTCTCCTTAGGCTGGTCCATGAGAGCACAGATTCTGTTAGGGCCCACCATGCTGGAAGGGCACCATGACCAGTCCTGCTGATGACTTGTACCATCTGTGGTATGAGGGCCAGGACAGCTGAGTGCAGAGAGGTCAATCACCAGCTTGGCCCCAAGACAAATCTCCTCCCAGAGATCAATCTACTAAGTCTCAGAGGAGTTACAATCTGCAAGGGTGAATGGAGTACCCCTACTAATGGACACACTGGGGCTTCAAGAGCTAAATGGTGGATTGCTAGTCATTGAGATGAAGGGAAATGAGGAAGGGAGAATTGTAAGAACAAAGGATCGTCAAGCCAGAGCTGGATGGAGATTCAAAGGTTATTGAACCTAGTCCACTCATTTTACAGATAAGGAAACTGAGACCTACAGAGGTCAGAGTCCCAGAAGGATACAATTGTCATTAATGCTGAAGCCAGGATCAATCAATCAAGAAGAACACGGCTACCATGTTCAAAAACCATTACTTCCATGAACAAAGAGGAGCCAAGTGGCTTTGACCAAACCATTCAAAGCCTCAGTTTTTCCACATGTTAAATGGGGAATAACCAAGATAATGCTAGGGATGACAAAGGTCTTTACACATAGTATTTCATCTGATCTTACAACAATCCTATGACACAGACTCTTATTATTCCCATTTTACAAATGAGGAAACCAAAGCTATGAGAAATTGAGACTTGCCCAGTGTCCAAACAGCCTCTAAGTGTCTGCAGCATAGTAGGCATTTTATGATTGTTTATTGGCTATCAGTGCGTTCAGTCCTATCTGGTGCTGCCTGTTGGTTTAGGGTAATATCCCACCCCAACTTGCCTCCAGGCCTGGAGAATGGAAATGAATGAGGGGAGAAATGTGTAGTGGAAGCTATCCTGAGCCCACCTGGGCAGGAGTATCTGTCAGGGTGCCCATGGGTCCCTAACAGATTGTGCTAGTCCTTCTCATTTACAGCTGCTGCACATCTGGGGGCGAGTTATTGGTCAGTCTGCTCTATGGTAGAGCTGTCTCCTTCCCCCAAATCTGGTTTCAACATGGACTTAGCAACAACTGCTGAGGAAGCCAACCTACTTCCTATGTACCTACTATACAGTCAGTGTGCTGAACCCTGAGGACATCGAGAAAGGCCACAAAAGAGTCCCTGCCCTTGAGGAGTTCACATTGCAATGAGGGAGACAATATGAAAATAGCTCTTTCTCTCTCCATATATATATGTATTATATATAAAATATATTATATATAATATATATATACACACATATGTATATGTGAATATAGACACATACATAATCATGAACACACAAAATGCACATTATATACATATATACATAGACACACACATGCACACATACCTATACATATACATGCATATATACATACATATACATAATACATATACATGCAAATACACACATAAAGAGTAGAGGAAAGGTAACATCAGAGGGGAAGGCACTAGCATCTAGGGTGGGGGGATCAGGAAAGGCCTCTCCTACAGACATTTGGACATGAACAAAGGGTAAAAAGACTGGAAAAGTAGGCAGGGAACAAACTGAGAAGAGCTCTCAATGCCCCGCAAAGCACTTGGCATCAGATCCTGGGGGAATAAGAAGACATCAGGATTTATTGAGTAGGGGGCAACATGATCAAACATGCACTTTGGGAAAACGGTATTGGTGGCTGAGCAATGGAGGGGAAGAAGGAGAGACAAGGTAGAGGAGTCAATCAGACTCTGGACCACTGTGGTCCAAAGAGGGGATGAGGGTCTGCTCAAGAGGGCTGGAGTCTGAGTAAAAGGACGGAGGCAGAAGAGACAGGGAAGGTAGAAATTACAACATTTGGTAGTGGATTTGATGGGTGGCCAGGCCTAGGAAGGAACTGAGGATGATATGGAGCTTGTGAGCCTGAGGATCAAAGATGGAGGTACCTTTGGGAACAAGAGGAAAATTAGGAAGAGGGGAGGGTTTGGAAGAAAGAGAAGAAGGAAGAGAAACCTATGGGATAGCCAGCTTGAGATGTCTTAGAGGCAAACAGTGACACAGGAATGGGACAGAGAGAGAGACAGACAGACAGAGAAGGAAAGACAAGAGAGAGACAGAGTGACACGGGGGGGGGAGAGAGAGAGCAAAGTGAAGGAGGAAGGAAGGAAGAGAGGGAGAGAGAGAGACAGAGAGACGGAAGGAGGGAGAAAATACAACTCTCAAGGTTTTCTCCCAGGAGACCGAGGGAAAACAGCTGCACCACCAGCATCCTCCAGGGGCCAGGGCGGACCCTGTGGCTGCTGCCCAGGTGACAGCATGTGACAGCCAGGACGCACACAGCATTACTATGCCATGACTATGGGGTAGCTCTATAGCCCTGGGTGCAAAGAAAGAAGAAAGGAATTCATCCCTTGGCATTCCAACTAAAAAATGAAGTCAGCTCCACTTTCCTACTATAATGCCCAGTGCCCCTTTCTCAGGACTAAGACATTATCATAAAACTAAGGAGTAGCTATGTCTTCAGCAAGAACCAAAGGAAATCAAGGTCTGATCATGGCTAGAAAGCTAGATCAGTGAAAAGAGTTATGGATTTGGAGTTAGAGGGTCTGGGTTCAGCTCTGTCTCTGCTATCTGTGGGACCTAGGGCAAGTCACTTGAGATCTCTGGCCCCTCATCCATTCCACAATGGTCTTTAAGGTTCCTTCCTGTGCTAAATTTATGATTTAATGAATAAAGGATTGTTTGCAATGCTTTCTCTACTCTCTCCCTCCCCTCCCCCAGAAAATTTTCTTTCTTTGACAGAAGACAAATTCACTTCCTCTGGACAGGTCAGCACTTTCAAAAGTAATCTCAAAGTACCTTTAAATGACTTCTGGTCAAGTGCTTAAAAGAAAGCAAACTCTTCCAAGGCCCCAAAGAAGCATCCACAAAATGTGTGATTCACCCCCTCTCCATCTACACACACGTACCCAACTCCTATGGTTCTACTGCTAGCTACCCTCTGGGAGGGGAGAGCCAACCAGCAGAGTGAGGCAGGACACCACATAGGTCAGTTGGGAAGAGGCCCATTGACACAGCAAATTTTTTGTATGTTTTGCATATGCCCCCCAATTCCCTGGTGGGCATCTCTGCTAAAGGTTAAAGTAGGAGTGCCAAGTCGGGGAATTGGACCCTTGAGATGGAGAAAAGGGCTCAAGACACCAGAGACTCCAAGCCTTCATTCACACTGATTTACTGTGTGACCCCAGGCAAATCACTTAACCTCTCTGAGCCTGTATCCTCAAAGGAGATGATCTATCAGATAACAGGGGTGAAAGCTCAGAGGGATTATTACCACTATTGTTATTTTTATTGTGCAGATTAGTCTGACCTTAATCCACCATAATAGGACAGGCCCCATTAGCCAAGCGTGTTACAAAGATCCCCTGTTGGGATAACAGTCTCTGGGCCCGAAGTTAAGGTAGCTAGATGATCCTATCAACCTGTACTAATGCCAATTAGTATCATCACCATCTTCATTTTCATGATTAAAGTCAAACCCATCCTCCCTGTGGCAAAACTCAAAAGGATAAGGCCTCCAAGATGCCATTTTTAGAAAGGGTTCCCCTCCCTACAATTAACTAAGAAATAAGACATCCCCAGCTAATACCTTTTTGCAAGGGGCTTTGTGGGCAGAACCTAGACTTTGAGATGTGTAGAACACAGTGAGGCGGTTATGGAAGCAATCTTCCTGGTTTGGACTCTTGCTTGCCCTCCATTGTCTTTGGTATTTTCACTGTGCAGACCAGGGTCACAAGAATAACCAGTCTCTGACAAACTGAGAGCCACTGATTCCCAGTTAGTGGGGCCTTAAAGTAAGAGCTATTAACCTTTTTTTGTGTGTCATGGCCCACTCTCTCACTGTCTGGTGAAGCCTATGGAGTCCACAGAATAAGGTTTTTAAATGTATCAAATAAAATACATAGGATTACAAAGGAAATTAATTATACTGTAATACAGTTACAATTTTTTTTCTAAATGGACAGTCCTCCGATTTCTTTTAGAAGAAATCAGACTCTTCCAAGGCCCCAAAGAAACACTCATAAAATTTGTGATTCTTCACCCCTCCTTCATCTACACACACTTAGCCTGTTGTTCCACTGCTAGCTACCCCAAGTTAGGTTCACCCCCTGGGAAGGGAGGGCCAGCCAGCAGAGTGAGGCAAAACATCACATTGGTCATTTGGGAAGAGGCCCCTGATTTACTAGAATCAGGCAGACATGCTACTTGCTAAGGCTGGAGACTTCTTGAAATACCCATCCCAGACTGAGTTGAGTCTTTCAACAACCATTTACTGGGGTCCTACTATGTGCCAGCCACTACACTAAATGCTGAAGCTATTAGAGACGAAAAAGAACTGGTCTCCGCCCTCAAGGAATTTATATTTGACAGGGGGAAAATAATGTTGACACACATAAGTGGATATACAGCATCTAAATTTTGTAAACTAACATAAATACTAAACCAAACTAAAACTAAACTGATACACACAATGTCTAAAACTAAGCTAAACTAAATGTAATGGGGGAGGGTGGACAGCACTAACACTTCTAGACACAAGGAAAGGCTTCCTGTGGCACCTGAGGTCCTGCGGAGGCCTCCTGGGCAGTGGATGTGTTTGGGTTTCCTTCTTTCCTGTTGCTTTCACCACAGAAGCTGCAGAATCCTAGGCTCTGACTCCAGAACCTCAGAATGCTGGAATACTAGATTTGATCTGGTTGGAAGAGGCTACTAAGGGCAGAGTACCTGCCATGCTCCCAACACCATCCTAGGCACTAGACACAAAGAAGTCCAAGACAAAGTCTCTACCCTCAAAGATCTTAGGAGAAAAGAAAGATAGCCAGGAAACAAGAGTGAAGAGTAATCCCCAGTGTCCAGCCCAGCAGCAAGTTTAGTGGTGCATGATGTCTCAAGAGGGAGATCTGTATGGTCTAAAATGCAAGGGAAGATTTCCAAGATATGCACAGACTCCCTCTAGGAGAGGCCTTCTGCTTCAACCACTCCCCCTCAAAAATGACTCCCCCCACCCGACATACCTAACAGAGGTAGCCAGATGTGGAAAGAGCACTGGACCTGGAGTCAGGAAGACCCAGGTTCAAAGGCAGCTTCAATCAACAATAAATAAACATTTATTGAGTGCCTATAATGGGCAGGTAGGTGGTACGGTTTCTAGAGCAGCAGATCATCAGTGAATATCCCTCTTTGGTATTTTTCCCTCCCTTAATGAGAAAGGGAAGCTAAGTGGCAGAGTGGATAGAGTGCCAGGTTTGGAGTCAGAAAATAATTCATCTTCCTAAATTCAAATCTTGCCTCAGACATTTAGTCAGCTGTGTGACTCTGGGCAAGTCACTCCACACTGTTTGCCTCAGTTTCCTCATCTGTAATGTAGTCACTGAGAGTCAAACACAACTAATCTAAACAAGTGCCTATTATGTATCAGGCACTGTGCTAAGCTTAGGGGATACAAAATGAAGCAAAAGACAGTCCCTGGGCAAGTCATTTAGCATCTACTTCAATTTCCTTCACTGCAAAATGGGGATCTTTTCATCTTTTTTTTTCTTTCAAAAAAAATGTTTAAATGTAAGTAGCATTTTATTTTTTCCAATGACATGTAAAGATAATTTTCAACATTCATTTTTATAAGACTTTTGAGTCCCAAATTTTCCTCCCTCTTCCCTCCACAAGACAACAAGCAATACATGCGCAATCATGTAAAACCTATTTCCATGTTAGTCATGTTGTAAAAGAAAAAACAGGGCAAAAGGAAAAACCATGGGGGAAAAAACAAAGAAAGTGACAGAACAAAACAAAACAGAGTGAAACAAGGAAAGTGATCCACACCCAAACTCCTTCTCTGGAGGAGGGTACATGAACCTTGCAGGCTTGTTGTGAGGATCCATTTGTAAAGCACTTAGCACATTGTAGGAGTTTAACAGGTACCTAGCCTCCTCATTCTCATCGGTGAAGGGAAGCCAACTGGAGGGCCGTTTAATCCACTTTGGGATCGCCATTCATTGTCAGAATGTTTTTCCTTACATAGAACTAAAGTGTCTTAAGTGTTGTTCAGTCATTTCAGGCATGTTCAACTTCGGTGACCCCATTTGGGGTTTTCTTGGCAGAGATACTGGAATGGTCTGCCATTTTCTTCTCCAGTTCATTTTACAGATGGGGAAACTGACACAGAGTGAAGTGACTTGTGCAGGGTCACACAGCTAGTAAGTGTCTGAGGCTGTATTTGAACTCAGGAAGGTAAGTCTTCTTGACTCCAGGCCTGGCGCTACATCCATCTGCCACCTTGTTGCCCCTGCTTCTCTCTACAACTTCCAACCATCCTTACTGGCTCTGTCCTCTGAGGCTAAACTGTACAAGTCTAACTCTTCTGCCAGTGACAGCCCTTCAAATGCATAACGCCAGCTATCAATCTCCCTTCAGCTCCCCTCTGCTCCAGATGAACACACCTCTTCTCACGTATCATGCTTTCGAGGCCCTTTGCCAACCTGCTCACCCTCCACTAAGACCTTCCTGATTATCCTCGCCCTTCCTAGCATGTGACTAGGAGGGGAAGCTGAGGAAAGGAGCTGCAGGATGCAAGCATGTCCCTCCCCATGCTCTCACACTGAGGCTGCTACCATTCTTCTGGTCTCACCATCATTATCAGTTAGCCCAGCCCTAGCCTATAAAGAAATAACAATAACCACTCCGTTAGCTGGTACTTTATAGTTAACAAAGTGTTTTATTTCCAACCCTTGTGAGGTAGATGATGGAAATTTTATTAATACCATTTCTTTCCAATTTTTAAAAACATTTTTAAGTTTCGAGTTCTAAATTCTATGGTCTCCCTTACCCCTTCCTGAGACAGTAAGCAATCAGATATAAGTTATACATGTGCAATCATGTAAACCTATTAAATTAAATTAAAACTATTAATACCATTTTATAGAAAAAATAATTGAACCTTGGAAAGGTTGTCACTTGCCTAGTCATGCAGTGGTGAGTTAGCGCAGGATCTGAACCTTTAACTCCTGATTTCATTGCCAGGGCTTTTCCTACCCTGCTTGTGGGCTAGGCATCCTCCAGACTGTTGTCTCTACTACATCCCAGGCTCCATCACTCTTTCTGAAGCTGCTTTCCCAAAATCTTTGTAATTTTTTTTGTCCTTCCTGTACCCTCAGGGAATCAGGTCTGCTCATAAACACCCCACTCTGGCCCCTCCAACTGTTTACTAAGTGAGAAGCTTTAATAGGGGATAAAACAGTAGGGCTTCTGGCTAGAGCCAGCTATGGCCAGGAAGCCTCCAGCTTCTGTTAGAAATCTCCACTGTCGTGGAACTGCTGGGAAGCAGGTGCAGGGAGCAGGCTCAGTGGTAAGAGGAGGAGCCGGCAGTACTGATAGCTCCAGTCCTGGGTCTCTTTCCAGTGTCTCAGCAAACTGTCCAACATCGCTGGGCCTCAGTGGCCCTGACAGTAAAAACGGCAAGTGGCCTTGGTTCTGGCTCAAGGAAATATCTGAGCACAAATGTAAAAAAGACCAAATCTCTGCTAAACCCTCACAGACTAAGTAAGCCGCTTAAAAAGTTCTGTGTGTTTTTCTTTCTTCCCAAGGGATTGAAAGTCTAGGAATGAGGGAAAACAGATATAGTCAAGGCCCAGAACCCTGGTTGTAGCTCATGTCCAAGAAGGAAAGTCAGGAATTCCTTTGGGTTAGGTGGCAGAGTAGAGCTGGCACTCCCCTCTCCCTCCCTTCAGCCCCCCAAGGCTTTCGGGGCTTTCAGTTCAGTCCTAAAACCTCCTAAACAATCCCAGAATTCCCTGCTTGCTTTGTCTCCTTGCCCCATACTCCTTCTCATAAAAATGAATGCATCATGGTGTTACGGAAAGAAGTGGGAGATTTGGGAGTCTGGAAACCCGGATTCAAATTCCAACTGTAACACTGCTATGTTCCTCTGGGAAAATTGTTTAACCCCTAAAAACCTTAAGTTTTCAACTCTGTAAAATGGGAACAATGATGCCCCTGTGCATACATGAGAGGACTGATGTGAGGAAAGCTTCATGAGGCTATAAAATGGTGCAGCTGGGAAAATCACTGATACAAGAGTCTGAAAAACCCTTCCTGAGCAAAGATCCCCTCTCTTTCTCCAAAGAGCCATTTGACCTTTGCTTGAAGAACTCTGCCCATGCAGCCTGGCTTGTGGTCCCTTCATATCTCATGGTCACCGTGCCCATCTGGAATCTCTCGTATATATTACCTGACCAGGCTACTTCCTTTTCTGGGCACACATGCCCTTATGGAGGTCTAGTGTGCCTGGCTTTTACCTTGTTTTCTTATTTGGGATGAGTCATCCTTGGTAACATGATACAGGTTCCTTACACCCACCAGGTGTCTTTGCATTATCCTCTAAAGCATCGCCCACAATTTGGATTCTTCTGAGACCACAGGGTTTCCATGAGAGGTGGCTGGAGAGTATCACCGGAAGAATATTAATGTTAAAAAGATGGGCTTTTCAAGAGGGAACAGCTTGGGAGCAGTGAAAGCTCAGCATAGTTCCCTAACTCTAATCCAGCCGGCTCTCCTCCTCCCACTTCATTCTGTGCCTCCTCCTCCCACTGTCTCTCTGCTGCCCTATCCAAGACTAGCTCAGTGGCATGAGAAATTTCTCTTTCCCCCTCCCTATCCTCTTTCCCTTTCCCCCTTCCTCCCCTCCCATCAGCTTCGGTGGGTCCAATGACCCTCTCTATACAGATGATGACTTTCTCTCTCTCTCTCTCATTCCCTCCCCCTTCCATCTATTCTCATCAGCTTCAATGGATTCAGTTACCATCTTCAAATTGATCAATCACAGACTTGACTTTGCACTCTGCAACCTTCAGTAGCTCCCTATTCCTTCTAGGACAAAATATAAATTCCTCTGGCATTTAAAGCCCTTCATAATCTAATGATTATGTCATTAGTCTAATTTTCCACATTTTTGGCACATTATGTTTACATCATGTTCACACAATCTTTCCTAAAGCCAGACCTACCTACTTACTGTTCCTGGTATGTGACATTTCATCTCTCACCTCTCTGCCTTTGCCTATTACCAATATTCTTCTTCCTTACCTGTCTCTTAAAATGCTTTACCTTCCCTTGACACTTACATCAAGTACTACCTTCTGCAAGCATTATACTACCACCCCCTTGGACTGCTACTGCTCTCCTCTCCTGATTCTTTTGTATTTACTTTGTATAAATTTTCATATATTTATTTATCAATGCACATACTGTTCCTTCCCATAGAAAGACCATTCCTTGAGAACAGGAACTTTTGTTACTGTCTTCACGTCCACAGGGACATGAATAGCCTAGAGAAGATTACTTAATAAAAGCTTATTAAATGAATGTATGGATAACATCTATTCTTCATCCACTTTGTTTTTCCTGTGTGGATAACAAGGCCCACTGTTCTGAGTATATTTAGTTTAGTTTAGTATCATGAAGACAATATCATTTAAATGATACAGAAATAAGAGTTATTCCATGAAAAACTCTGCCCCAGCATTCTATAAACAAACCTGTCCTGTATCCTGGAATGCTTCTAAACTCTCTGTGGCTCCTGGAGTTCAACAGGAAGTGAACTCTCTACCTTAAAGCGTAGAATGTAACAGCTAGTATATGTGTACCTTAAGGATGAATTCAATACTGAGGGTTGAAGGAGGGGGTTGTATGTGTTTTAAAATTATTATAGCTATTTATTTATTTCCTTAGCTGTCTCTAATTCCTGCCTGAGGGAGTTACCAGCAGCCAAGTTATTTGTAATAAACTTAATGAGGTGGACTCAGAGCAGGCCTCTCTCTTCCTTTCCCACTGCCTCATGGGGAGAAGGCAAAAGGGGGCCCCCTTCGTCCCCAAGTCTGCCAAGCCATGAGACAGCCTATCACCCCTACTTTTCTTAGCAACCCCATCAGGTCATGGCAGGAGTGGGATCTGGTTCCCTTTCCTTCCCTTCCCCCACACCAACAGAACAGCTCCCAACTTGCCATAATGATAGAGAACCAATCTAATTTCAGGTTTTATTACCTTTTATCACCCTGACACAAGCATTAACAGTTTATTTTAAAAAGCCTTGAACCAGCAACGTGAGGGCCTCGAACTGTGGTGTGGGTAGTGGGATTGCTGAAAAAGGGAGCTCCTGGGAAGAGATCTTCTTACTCTGAATCCAATAGGGGAGGCCTAGATCTGTTTTCCTAAAATTCTTCTCTCCTCATGTCATGCTTCTGCTAGTGAATTTCTAATGGTTCCCAAATACATCCATCATAAAAGTCTTGAGAGTTTATGCCTCAGTTTCCTTCTCTGTAATAGGTGGAGGCAGTTAGACTAGATGGCCTGTAAGACTCTGTCCAGCTAGAAATCCACAGCCCTCTGACAAGACCATTCGGACTCTCCAGAACCTGGGTCCAACCCAGCTTTTCAGTCTGACACCATGATTATTCAGGTGGGTGGTGCTTTGATCACCTGAGAAGGCCCTGTTTCTATAGAAATTCCACTCATTCCAAGGGCTGCCTCTTCCATGAAGCCCTCCATGGTCTTCCTAGGTCACAGGGATCTTTCCCATATCAGTCCTGCCACTTCTTTTATATCAAACTTTGATATAGGAGTATTTGTCACCCCAGTTATACTATCATCACACAATTCAAGAAGTATTTATTCAGTGTTTACTTTTTGGTAAGATATGAGGCAGTATGGTACACAATGGACAGAGCTAGCCTTGAAGCTAGGAAGACCTGGGTTCAAGTTTTGCCACTGCCTGGGTGACCCTGGGCAACTCAGTGATTAGGAACTCTCTGAGAATAAGTTACATTGAAAGTTCCAATCTGCACTGGTGGAGGGACTTTTCTCAACTGGGAGTTTCCCAAATCAATTAAACCACAAATCTCTGTTCCTATTATTTAAGTAACAGTGCTAGGTTCTGAGGGGACAAAAACAGAAAATGTAAACAGTCCCTGCTCTCAAGGAGAATACATTCTACTGGGAGAATACAACAAAAACCCAGGGAAATAACTGGAGGAGAATTATCGGCTAGGGTGGAGAGAGGGGAGGGAATCAGGGAGGACTTGAAATAGCCAGTATCCCTCAAATGGAGCCTTGATGGAAACGAAGCACTGTAAGAGGAGAAGACATTCCAATCATGGGAGGAAAAGACAAGACTGGGTAATTGATTGAATCTGGGAGAAAGAGCCCAAGGTTGAAGTGGGGGAAGCTTTGGGAAGAAAGGACTGGAGCGCCAATATAATAATGAATGTTGTTTGAGACCTATTGAGCCAGGCACATCTCTGGGACAGCCAGGATATGTCCAGCAGGCAGTTGGCAAAGTGGGACTGGAGTTCAGGAGGGACATTAGAACCGGAAATATAGATTTGAGAGTCAACTGTAAAGAGATAATTGAACCCCTGGGAGCAGGTAAGATCACTAGGAGAGAGTGGAGAGAGAGAAGAAGGCAACCTCAGACAGAACACTGGGGAATTGCCAGGCTTAGGGAGCCAGGGATGGATGACGATCTAACAAAAGAGCCTGAGAAGGAGCAGCTAAAAGAGTGGAAAAGGAAATGTAAGAGAGAAATGTTAGGGAACCTGAGTGAGCAGAATATCCAGGAGGAGGAGGGCGTGGCCAACAGTATTGAAAGTGGCAAAGAAATCAATGGTATGAAGATGGAGAAAGGACCCTCACAGGTTTCAGTTAGGAGATTTAAAAACAAAAAGAAAAAAAACAGTATCATAATACCCACACAAGGTCATCTGTAGAGGAAGAAAGCATTACCAATTGGAGCAGAGTCAGGGCAGACTTGCTGCCAGGAGGAATACCTCAACCAAGTCCAAGAAAGGAGAATTTCAGTTGAGTGGCAGGAGATTTTGAAGGGTTGATAAGAGAGTGATAAGTGAGGAAATGGAGGCAACAAGGGTAGATAAATTTCTGGAAGATGTGCTGTGAAAGGGAAAAGTGCTATTAGGCATTAGTCTAAAGGGATGGCCAGGGCA
Source organism: Potorous gilbertii (assembly GCA_028658325.1). NCBI lineage: Eukaryota > Metazoa > Chordata > Mammalia > Diprotodontia > Potoroidae > Potorous > Potorous gilbertii. The sequence continues at coordinate 501,777,609 of CM053769.1, read as the reverse complement.
ACTAAAGAGTCTTTTTTTTAAAGGATAAGAAATACCTAGGTATGATTATAGGGGAAGAATAAAGATGAAAGAAAAAGAGAGAATGATCCAAGGAGCAAGTTTCTAGGAGAAATGGGAGGTGATGTGCAAAGTAGAGAGGGATCAGCCTTGAGAAGAAGGCCCTGAACATAATACACACTTATTTTAATGAATGAATTAATGAAGGGTTACATATTCCCAAAGCTTTCACTCTCCTGCTGGTAAGAGATTAAGTTCCTTTCTTCACTAAGATCCTTCCTCACCAACCCTAGGAAATCACCCTGCTCCCTTTGGATCATCCAAACCAGTCACTTTTCTTTAGGGGGTCCCAGTGACTTTGTACATAAAGGAGGATGGTCCACATGACCCCTTTCGTCTCTTCCACCCTGATATTCTCTAACTCAGTGGACAGGGTACTGGTTTTGGAGTCAAGGGAGCCAGGGTTCAAATCCCAGTCCTGTACAACTTGCAACCTGTATGACCTTCCACAAATCACTTCACCTATACAAAGGGATCAGTCTCAGGGATTTTTTTTTTTGTGGAGAGAAACAACTGGGGTTAAGTGACTTTTCCAGGGTCAGATGGCTGATGTTTAAGGTCAAATTGGAACTCAGGTCCTCCTGACTCCAGGAACAGTGCTCTATCCACTGTGTCACCTAGCCATCCCAGTCTTAGGGGATCTTAACCTAGGATCTATTGACTTTTCAAAAAAATATTTTAATAACTTCATTTCAATATAACCAATTTCCTTTGTAATCCTATGTCTTTTTTTTTTTTAAAAAGTATGCTTAAAAAAATTCATCTGAGAAGGAGTCTAAGGAGTCCAAGATACACACACACACACACACACACACACACACACACACACACACACACACACACACATATACACATACACACACACATACCCCATTAAGAACCTCTAGTCACTAGATGATCTCAGAGGCCCTTCCCATCTCTAAATCTGTGATCCTATAATCTATAATTATCGCCCAAACTAGGAGAGACATTTAGGCTAAGCTGCCTACTCAGGTCCTCTAGGGTTTTCATTTGTCTGACTGGCCCCTTACTCAACCTTCAGGAAAGTCAAATGCAATGAGGTTTCCTAATTGACACCAGGGGGGAAGCCAAGATGAAGTTGGGGGGTTAGGGGAGAAAAAAGGGAAGCAGCCCCTGAACCAACTGTGCAGCACACAAAGACAAGGAGGGCCAGGGGAACCCAGGGTCCTGGAAGGAGAGGACCTGGAGTAGTGGGATAGAAGTGCCCAGCCCCCAGCTCCCAGCCCCAGCGGTGGAGGCTCTGGGAAACACTTTATGACTTTCTAAGTAGGAGCCCCACTGACAGCTTAACGAGGGCTTCTGGGCAATGGCTTAATATTTACGAGTTGAAAGGCTCTGAGGGGGAAATGGAGGAAGCCCCCATGAGCAGTCACCCAATCACCAGCCCCCTGCTCTGGGCTAAGCAAAGAGCTCCAGGAAACCATAAAAAATGATCTTACTTCATCCTGCGCTCTCGCTTGTTGTTGTTATTTTTTTTTTGAGTGGGGGGAGATGTCAAGGAGAGGAAGGAATCTTCTGCACTCTTCACAATGTCCGCTCCCATCAAATATTCATGGCAGGAAAAACGCTGAACTGCCTCCTCTCCCAACCTTCACGGACAAGGACTCCCCAGCACCCATGAGGGCTGGGGAGGGAAGGAGCAGAGGGAGGTAAAGGTGGGAATGGAGCAAGGAACCCCTGGCAGGGAGCTTCCCAGAAGGTCAAGGGATGGGGCAGTGCCAAAGGACTCAGGCCACTGCTATTCCCTTCTCCCTATCCTTCCCCCCACAGCAAAGAAATGACCAGCAGGGTAGGTCATCTATACAAGGTATTGCACTCCTGGCTATCTAAAATCTACTGGTCAGACAACTTTAGCCCAGGCTCTCAGACAGAAAAACCATTTACTAGGACAACTTGAATTGTAGCAAAAAAAAAAAAATACTAGATCTGAAGTCAAAGGCCTTGGGTTTAAATCTGACTCCGTTACTTGGTACCTATATGACCATGGATAAGGCAACTAACCTCTCTGGGCCTCAGTTTCCTCATCTGAAAAAGAAGCTAAAATATCTTCCAGTTCTATGCTCCTCAGAT
>CM053769.1:501730628-501775361 GCA_028658325.1 Potorous gilbertii | reverse complement strand
GGGGGGGAAGGTGGCGTTGACTGGATCCAGGAGGCATTAAAGGAAAGAGCATTCTCCTCCGAGTCACCAGACCTGAGACTGAATCCTAGCTCCAAAGGTCCTTTACTGTCTGCATAGGCTTGATTTGGACCAGAAGATTGTGACCTAGGAGGGGGCCAAAGTCTTCAGTCAATTCCCTGGGATCTGGTTTCTAGCCATCTCCCCATCCCAGTCACCCTTCTTTAGCAATGGCCCCATCTGGCCACAAATCTCTGATTTGCACCACTCCCCTCCTTATTCTAGTCCATTCTCCCAGCCCATTTCACTTTTATGGGCCAAAGGGGGTGACCATGGTTTTATACATTCTCTCTTAATGAATGGCCCTGCTCAGCTTCCTCAACTGTAAAATGTGGCTGGCCTAAATAATCTACAAGGTCACTTCTAGCTAGGAAAGTCTAGGATTCTTCTCCTAGATTGGGAAGCAGGAGGCCTAGCTCTGGCTATGTCAGTCCCTGTTCCCTGGCATTCTACCTGGCATCTCTACTCCCCGCCTCCCCGCTTCCTACCCTCTAACCTCCATCTAGTTCTACATTTCACAGTGAGTGGGAGCTGGGGAACGAATTCCAGAGGGACCCCTTGGTCCCTGGCTGCCTGTGGGGAGGGCAGGATCCACCCACAGGATGTGGCTGTCTGTCTAGCCAGTCCTAGCCTCCTCCACATCCCCTCTGGGTGCTGTCCAGGCCTGATACTGGTGTACACTGACCATAGAAGAAACCCCACCCTCCGACCCTTCCATCACCCCGGCACCAAATTTAAACCTATCTTCCTGGGTCCTCCTCCTCCTTAAATGGGTCTTGGCCCAACTGCCAGGAGAGTCCTGAGAACCAAAGGGACAAACCCTGTGACGGCTAGGCCCCTAGCTCCCCCTCCTTTCCCAACCTTAGTCTGACCTTGTACAGTCTTCTTTCATACAGCTAGGATTTCAGGGTCTTCCTTCCGGGGCCCACCCACTGCCTACTCATTTCAGAGATCCCACAAGGATCCCTGGCCCAAGCAAGACTGGGGGAGTAGATAGCAGGGCCTCGGAGCCTCTCCCCACCCCCAGCCCCACTTCCCTCTTTCATTCTTTATCTGTGGCCTGGAGCTCCTCTCCGCTTTCTCCCCCTTCAACCCCCAATGAGGGGCTGTCTGCAGATAATCAGGGAGCAGATTTGGAAAGGAAGGAGAAAAAAGCACTTAGGCGCCAGACAGGATCCTTATCTCCTCTCCATGAGGAATGTCAGTGGCGGGGAGGACGGGGGACAGAACAGCAGAGTCCTGGGGGTGGGGATAAAGGGGGCAGGGACTCAGGCATTCACAACAATTTCTGATTCTAAAATATCTCTGCTCCTAGGAGTCCTGAAGGTAAACCATCCAACTTCTAGGACGGTGAGGGGAGTAAATCTAGGCTAGCTTCTGGGAGTTTGGGGAATCCTATGTGGTATAGGTCTTGGCCTTCCTTTCCTGGTCTGTAAAGCGGATCAATCCTGGGCAAGCCTCAGCAGGAGGGCACTTGGACAAATTTCACTGGTCAAGCTCCTCTTGAACTCAATAGTCAGCTGTAAAATGGACACAAGAATCCCTTCCTCTTCTTACCCTCTAACCCAAAAAGGTTACTGGGAGGACTGAGAGAGTGAGACCAGAGGATCGGAGAGCGAAAGACAAAACAGTCAAAGACAGCCTCAGGTCACCCAGTGCTAAGTACTCATTTCACAAAGTGGGAAACTGAGGCCTGGAGATGTAAATCACTAGCCTAGGGTCACTAATGGAGCAAGGATCGGAGCCACCATTGCAACCAAGGTCCTCGGATTACAAAATCCTTCCCACAGAGTCACCAGAAAGTGAGCATCTCGGACAGTCTGAAGAACTACACAAAGCTAACAGGTTATCATCCTTCCTGCTGTTAGGATTTGTACACAGTAGGTACGCAACAAACAGATACTGATTAACCAATAGAGTGTAAACTCCTAAAGATTCAGAAATTATTTTCCTTTTGCCTTTGTATGCCTCAGTGCCCAGCACAGTACCTGAAACATAGTAGAGACTTAATACATACTTACTGATGGATTGATGGACTTAATCTTTCCCACTCAAATATGATTGTTCTGTGAATGAACATATGAGAAAACTTGGCTCTGCCTACGGAAGCCTGAATTGCTACCATCAGAAGCATCTGACCCCGCCCTCCCAACATACATACACACACACACACACACACACACACACACACACACACACTCACACACACACATTCAGCTCAGTGTAAAACAAGAGTGTGGAGTCTTCTGATGTAGGTGATTACAGTCCCTTCCTGCCAGTGGTGCAGTGCCCACTTGGTTCTCCAGAGAGGGACCTGTGGCTTCCCTCCTCTCAGTGCCCAGCCCAGAAGCAACAAAGAAAGGGCCTGGCCCAGTGGATAAATCGGCTCCAGTTCCAACCCCTTTTTAAAACTCAACTCTCTCCCCGGGAGGGACTGGGGCGACTTCAATAACGGCCCTGACACACAAGGAAAAGAATTCCCCCCCATCCCCCCACTGCTGCCTCTGTCCCTGATTAAAGCAGACTCCCCCTCCCCTCCAACTGAGCCTGCCCTTTCAGCCCGTCCCCCAGCTGTCAGCACGCAGGGACTGGTTCTCATTAGAGGCCCCAGGTCGGGCGGCTGCCGAGAGGTGACGTCTGTCTGCCAGCAGAAGTTGGTCTGCGAAGGTCCCCACGGCGACTTCTTCAGCATCCCGGTGCCCGAGGCTGACTTTTTTTGGAGGTGGGAGGAGACAGGAGGGGAATAAAGGGAGTGTGAGTCCAGGGTAACAAGAGAGGGGACAACAGTGATGATAGCTCCCCTTCATGCAAAGTAGCCACTGGGGGAGAAAGGTAAGCACAGGTATTCTCCCCATCTTACAGATTAAGAAACTAAAGCTCATTGATGCTGAGGCTCTGGCCCAGGGTCACTTGGCCTGTCAAGGTACAGAGCCAGGATCCAAATCTAGCATGTTTTTCACAACACAAGGCTGCTTAGGCCAACCAGGCTTCCAGGAGAGGGGAAGCCGGGCCAGAGCTTTTATTTGTGAGAAATGTTTTCTTGATTTAAAGGCTTGGGATTCAGGTCAGCTCAGCTGGCTCTACATTTAAGAGGCACATCAGCTTTTCACCAAGTAACTGGAGATCAGTAGAGGGGGACACAGGCCACTGGTGTGGCCAGTCAGTCTTCTGTATCTGCTCGTTCTTGATCTCCACATTTCACATAAAATCCTACAGCTAGAAGAGATCACAGCTAATTCAACTCCCTCATTTTACAGATGAGGAAACTGAGGCCCAGAGCTGGGAAGTAACTTGTCCAAGATGACACAGGAAAGCAGCAGAGCCAGCATTTGAACCCAGCTCCCATGACTATAAATACCACCTACTCCAGCATCTGGAAACTGACTATTGGAAAGACCTTGCTGGCTTATTTTCAACACTGCTTCTCCCTTTCAGAGGCGGGAGTTAAGTGAGGACAGCTAGGGCTGAGTGGTCATAGAGTGAACAACCAAGACTATTGCTACCACCACAATCCACTGGTACTGACTTCTCACCTACTTCCTTCTTCCTGCCTGGTGGCAGATCCTGACAAGTATACCCAACCTCCAACTACATGTCCAGTTAGGTTTGGGGTTTAAGAGGAGTTTGTAGTGGGACAGATATGAAATGGAACCTGGGAGTAAAGACCATTAGTGAATTTGGGAGACTAGAACACAGGGAGGCTTAGGGTGGGCTTGGATCATCATGACATCGGACCAATCTGCCATGAGTGGAGGCCTCATCCAAGCTGTATACATGGATGTGCATGGATGTGCCTCCACATGCCCAGGATGAGCAGATAGGGAAAACTCATCCCAGAAGCAAGATGATAAAAGAATGGTCCCCAGTAATTCTCAATGCACTTTGTCTCCCTAACCCTCTGTGGCCCATCGGCATTCATTTGCTCTTCTGCCATGCTCATCTGGTGCCCCTCCCTGGATCTCTCCCTCCTTGCTCCCTCCTGGGAGGCTCCAAGCACTCACTCTCAAAATGCCCAAGGCCATGCCCAATGCACCAGCTGGAGGATTCGGGTATTCAGAGGTCCTGGCCTCCCCTTCCATGACCAGTGGAGGCAAAAAGAGACAGACAAGGGCATGTCCTTGCCTCTTATAAGCACTTTCCTTTCCTCTCAAGCTCTCTCGGCTTACCTTCCAAGCCCCTGCCTCTCTGTCTGCTGCCATCCTATCCCATAGTTAATAAACTCCTTAGCACTAAAAATAGACTAGACAGCAGTCTCTCCACCCCACTGAGATTATTTAATGGGCTCCCCAGTCTGGCATTAGTAACCCCACCCAGGTGAATACACACTAAAAACTCACAAATGGAGGTGGTGTTGCTTTAGGCTCAAACCATCAATTAGCAAATCTCCACTAAACTAAATGCCTATTTCTAAAAGCTCTACCTAGGGGCTTAGGGAAGTTATGGGGGGAGAAATAGAAGGCAGCCAAGAAGCTTAGCTTAGGCAGCAGTCTCCTGCCCCCAAGGATCTTACAGCCCAGGAGGAGGCAAAACTCTCAGACACAAGATACCAGAAGGTCACACATGGTAAGGGCCCAAGAGGGATTTGGACGATAAAGTAGTAACGGAAGAGACAGTGGGGTAAGTGTCTTATCTTCCAGGGAAGGCTCCCTAAAGAAGGTAGGCCTTGTCTCTCCTGATGGAACATAAGCAACCTGAGGACAGGGGCTGTTCATTTTTGTCTTTCTAACCCCAACACCTAGTACAGTGCCTCTTAGGAGTAAGGTTGGAGGATTAAACTAGTGGAAGGGGTCTTAGTTAATTAAATCCCTGTTGTAATATCCATGGGGGGCCTGAAGCCTGGACAGATGAACTGACCTGCTAGTAAGGAGCAGGGTCAGGATCTGAACCCAGGTCTTCAGATTCCAAATTAAATGCTCTTTCTACTAGGCTGCACTGCCCCTGTAGATGGAATGTGAAGACCCTATTTTATAGCAGATACTTCGATCTAGAGAAAGTGTGATAGCTTACAAAGCACAAGATTCCTATGAGGGAAGCAGGGCCAGGACTGGCATCCCCATCTGACCCCTAGAAAAGGTAAGCGATTTGCCCAAGGTTACACAAGTACTGGCAGAGACAGGTTTGGAACTCAGGCCTTCTGACTCCAAAGCCAGGGCTCTGCTCCACAGTGCTTCAGTATTTCAGGAAAAGTTCCTTTGTCTTTGCCAGAAGCTGGTCCTCATAAGAGTTCTCCCCTGCCCTTAGCAAACTACACAGGAAGCTGAGGAAGAGGAGGAAGGTACCACCAAGAGTGTGATAAAGGACTGATTGACTAATGAGCTGAGAGCATGACCTTTTGGCAATCATGCTGGCCGAGGCTTCTCCTCCGGGGCTGACTCTGGGCTCTGGAGTCCCTCTTCTCTTTCCAGGTGGAGCTAGTTTGCCTGCAATTGAATGCAAAGACTTCTCAACAGTTTACACTCTCTCTCTCTCTCTCTCTCTCTCTCTCTCTCTCTCTCTCTCTCTCTCTGTCTCTTCTCTCTCTCTTTCTTTCTCTGTCTCTCTGTCTGTCTCTCTCCCCTCTCTTTGTCTCTCTCTTCCTCTCCATCTCTCTCTCTCCCTCCCTCTCTTACTCCTCTTCCTTTTTTCCCTCCTTTTTCTACTCTCCCATCTTTCTTCCTTTCTCCTCCCTCTCTCTCTCTCTCTCTCTCTCTCTCTCTCTCTCTCTCTCTCTCTCTCTCTGTCTGCCTTTCTCTCACAAACAATGTCCCAACCCCTAAGATGTCTGGGAGATACCTGGGAGAGGGAAGTGAGAGGCAAGATGGATGTAAAAGTCCCAGATCTGTCAATCTATCAACTGACAGATCAGAAGTGAAACACCTACTATGCACAGAAGAGAATGTTAGGTACCATGGGAAACACAAAAGAAGCTGCAGAGTCCCTTTCAGCTCAATATAAAGAAAAGCTTAGAAACTCAGTGATAGCACAGACTTGTTGGATGTGTAGGCTAGTTTGGAAAAATGGCTTCTTTCCTTCTTTCTTTCCTTCCTCCTTTCTTTCTTTCTCTCTTTTTTCTTTCCCTTCCTTCCTTCCCCTTTGTTATAAGGGATGGCTCACTAGGTAGGGAAGGAGAAAGGATATCTTCTGAACTGAAGGTGTTATAAAAACAAGACATCTATGAAAAAAATTAATTCTTATTTTCTTTTTCAAAAAGAAAGACAACAAGGTATTCCTTCCAGCTGGGTCCAGGATCTGCCATTGACTAAACTGGGTGATTTTATATGTCTCTTCCCCTCTCTGTCCTCAGTTTCCTCTTCCGTAAAATGTGGAGGTCAAACTAGATTTCCAAGGCTCCTTCTGAACCTGGAACCAATCAACCATCAACAAGCATTTACTTATTAACAATGTACTAGGAATTGCATGAAGCATTGAAGATATGCCTCCCAAAGGGAAACAGTCCCTGTCCTCATGGATCTTCCATTCTAAAGGGGGAAATAACCTACAAATAGAAAACTATGGCTGTTTAGTGACATCTGACTCTTTGTGACCTCATTTGGGGTTATCTTGGCAATGACAGTGGTGTGGTCTGCCATTTCCTTCTCCAGTTCATTTTTCAGATGGGGAAACTGAGGCAAACAGTTTGCCCAAGACTTGCCCAAGATCACACAGCTAAGAAAATCTGAGGATGGATTTGAACTCAGGTCTTCCTGACTCCCCCTGGCACTCTCTCCATCTGCCCCGTTGAAAAGTTGATATACAATATACACAAAAAGAAAGATGAGGGGAGCGTACCTTCCCACCAGGACAAAGGCCCAGAGACTACAGATGCAATGTCATATTGGTAACCCAGCCAGGAGGCCAGTATGACTGAAACACAGGGAATGTGTTAGAAGACTAAAAGCCTGTGATTGTATGATCCAAAGCCTAGAGAAGCTGGGAACGGCCAGCAGCCTCCTTCCTTCCTTCCCACCTTGAGAATGAGGATAGAGTGAAAATAGACATGTGTGGAGGGTGGGGGTTTACAATTATAAAAGAGGAAGCCAGAGGGGACTGAAGAAGAGAAAAGAAGATGAACTTATTCACATGTTAAATAATATGCATATATTATTTATAGTTACTAATAATGGATATTAAACAAGGACCTCCTACGGGGATGGAGTACCTCAAGAGGCCACAGAACAGCATCCTTCCGCTCCTTGATGGACCGATTCAGCCCCTACCCACAGGATAAGGCAAGTGTCCTGGAATCACTGAGGAAGAAGAGTCCAAATCCTTGACTCCTCGCCCAGGCCTGGGAGGGGCCAAGGGCTGCAAAAGCTCTTGCTGAAATGGCAATCCAAGCTGGCAAGGGGCCTGGGGTCCAAGCGTTCTATTGAGACTCTGCCGTTCAGAAGCACAGGGGCAAGCTACATGCCCCATGAAGGGACCAGAGGGCCCTAGGGGCGAGTGGGCAGCCTACTCTCCTCCCATAAACCTCGAGGAGCTAAGGCACTGGGCCAGGCGCCAGTGATCCCAAAGTTCCTCCTCTGAGGAAGTAAAGGCACTTTTTCACTCCGAGAATGAAGACCGCAGTGGGGAATCCAAGCAGCGGGCACAAACTCGCTGCTCCCCACCAGCCGACCAGCCGCCTGTACCCTGGTTTTCCAAGAACATTCACTCCGCAGGAGGATTATGTAACTTCTGGTGAGAATGGCAGATGGTGCATTTGTTCTAATGACATTAAACCCATCACTTAATGCTAACCCTTCCTGACGAGGGGCTCCATCCATCTTTGGCTCTGGGAGGATCAAGCCCCCCATGGGAGGGGTCTGGGGGACCAGCGAAGAGGGCAGAGCCAGGGCAAAGTCCTACCACATGCCTCCCACCCACCCCCAACATTCACCAGGCCTCCTCCTCCCCAGTGCCAAACCTCCTAACTCTCTCGGGTTCCTCCCCAGCCCCATGCCAAGGCCTGGCTATTCTGCCTCTGAGCAATCTGTCCCCTGTCCTTGCCCTTGTGCAGTCCCTCATTACCAGCTGCTGGAGCTGTAGCAATAACTTCTCAAGAGCTCACCTCCCACTCTGCCCACTCTGACCCCTCAATCAAGCGGTTCCCAGGCTGAATCAAGTCTTCAATAGGCCCTGACGGCTTCAACACTCAAGTTCCAATTCTTAGAATTTGAGGTCCCTCATAAGCCAGGTTTTATTTGTGACTATTCCCCTTCAGGACACTATAACCTAGCCAGACTGACGCACTCATTAGCCACCCCATCCCTTCCTATGCCCAGTATAATTTTGTTCATGCTGTTTCCCAAGCCAGAAATAGTTTCTCCAATCCGCTTCTGATGCTGAATTTTTATCAATGCTTTCATCTTCCTGATTCCTGGTGTCAGCTAGGTGGCACAGTGGATTCCAGAGAGACCAGAGTTCAAATCCTGCCTCAGACACTTAGTATATGATACTAGGCCACTGCCTACCTCAGTTTCCCCTTCTATAAAATAAGGATAATGATAGCAGCTATTTCCCCAGAATTGCTGAGAGGACAGAGACAATAAAGCTCTCTATAAATGGTATTACTGATTATGACTATATCCCTAATTGGTTATAGCCCATTAATAAGGAACAAGGCCATCCACTCCTAGAACTCCAAAGATTGGAGAAAACTTGGGGGCGAAGAAATGATATCACATATCTGAAATGCTGCTGTGGGGGAAGGGAAGGGAGATGGTCTCTGATGCTCCCTTGGGCCAGTAGGTTACAGAGTTCAATGATAAAAGAATTTCCAAATGACTAATAACAGCAGGTAGGCACCCAGCACTTTCAAAGGTTAAGAAGCACTTAACTCATTTGATCTCATTTGATCATGACCACCCCGAGAGAGAAGGCCTGCTGTTAACATGGCCCTCACTATAGGTGAGAAATCAGAAACTCCAAGGAGTTCAATGATTTACCCAGGCTGACACAGCATTAAGTGGCTCAAGGGAGATCTGAACCCAGGCCTCTCTTGATCACAAATGTAACCCTCTGATATAGCAAGCTGTCTCTAATGCTCTCCAATAGTGAACAGATGTAGTGAGTGCCCCATCACAAATTCTATGCTCTGAATACAGTCCACCAAATAGCAGTATCGCCTGATCAACGTCTAAGCCTCAGGATTGGAGGAGGGAGGGGGGAGGGAAGAGATCAGATTCCCACTGGATAGAGCTAGGCTAGGCTGGGCAATGCATGGGAAGACTCTAGAATTCAGATGAACATGGTGTTATAGCTGTGCCTTCAGAGGGCCAGTGGGCAGCCAGCTGTGGGGGTGATCTCCTCAGACTTGGCTGGCCACTAGCCTGTCAGCCTCAGCCTGGATGAGATATGTTTAATCCCCAGAGGACAACCCCTGAATGTTAATACTGAGCAAGGTGCCAAGAGAACCAACCTGGCTTTGACCCTGATGCCAGCTCACCAGCCCAGGTCTCAGATGGGAAAGAAAGGAATGGTTGACTCTGGCTGGGCCCCATTGAGTCAAGAACCCTGAGTAGTTTCAAGCTTTTTCATGTACATCCTACCTGCTTCCTAAAAAGGCCTCAGTTTCCCCAACTGTAAGACAGACAACTGTCCTTGCTCAGCAACTTAAGAGCCCAGGGAGGATTATTGGCTGAGGGCCTTGCAGATCCGGGGAGACCCTTCAGCATTCCAGAGGTCAGAGGCCAGATTTGCACTCTATTCTGAATGGTCCCACTCTGAAGTCACTGCTCCTTGCTGAGGAAAGGGGAGGCAGTGTGGAGACAAACCTCTCCCCAGGAATAACTGCAGCTCCTAGGTGCTCATTTCTGATCTGTCTAGCAATGACATCAGACTGATATCACACACAACCCCCCACCCACCCACCCCCACCCCCAGCCTCCGCAGCCCCTGTCTGGGGGTGGGGAGTGGGGGGAACGGAAGCTACTCAGCAAGGACATAACCAGTTTTCTTGCAATCCTCACTCTTAGCGATTTGCCAGTGGGTGCTCAGGCCCCATGTTGTGCTGCCAGGGGCCTCCTCATCACATTACTGGGCTGTTGCTTTCTCCTTAGACTATGAGTAATGCCTCCAGACACTCGCTGGCCTCCTGGGGCTACAGGCTCCTCGGTGATCTCAGTTGAACTTGTCCTCTCATCCTCTCCGAATCGGTACAGGGAGTGGGGCCAACGATGGGATCACGACACCTAAAGAGGCACGAATCCCGCCCCCCACCCCTCCCAAAGTACAATGCAAATAGGAAATTCTTCAGGCCAGAAAAAACCAGAGGGGGATGAGCCCAGGCTCCTGTGTCAGACACACCCACCAGGGGAGGAAAGGATAGCATGAGGTGGGCAGGAACCCCTCTCCTCAGCCTCTCAAGTCACTGGTTTGGCCAAAACATCCCCAGGTAATTCAATGAATTTACATTCAAGTGACCTGAATCAAAGTAACCCTGAACCCTGGCTACTTTGTTTCCTACCTCCAAACTGTCCCCCCATCTCTGGAATGCTCATCTACCTCACTGAATCCTCCTGACCCTTGAAGACCTATCTCAAGCTCGCTTCCTCCAGGAAGCCTTTTTTGGTTTCACCAGACCAAACCACAATGATGCCTCTCCTTCCAAAGCTCCTGCAACACCTATACATCCATACCCCCACCTATACATCCATACCCCACACTCAGGCACACATGACCACTGAGGGCACTGAGCTGAGGGATCTCAAATGCCCTTTCTTCTTCAAAGTTTCTCAACCTGGAATTTTGTGATGTATTGCCTTGCAGTGTATCATGAAAGTTCCACGAAAGAAGAGACCCATCTTCTCTTACACGGCCCTACGGCACCCAACCAAGCCATTGGCTCAGAAGTCAGGACAGAAAATTAAATTTTCTGTGTGACCCTAGATAACTCCCTTCCCTTCAAGATCTCTTCCAATTCGGTGGTTTTGTGACCTGTTGATCTGAGGGAAATAATACCAGGGTTTAGGACCATCCAGAAGGGAAAGGACTGGACTTATCTTTGCTCTACCCCCTCCCAAGAGGCTAGCAAGGTACTTTGTAAAAAGTAGCTAATGCATAAATATCTGTCCAGTGGCAGTATGATGCTTGAGTATGGTCCCAGCTTGATGGAGTACTGGCCTCTCCAGCCCCTATAGTCCAAGGCCCCTTAATGCCCTGTGAGCTTGCAATAGCAAGCCCATGGGTATGAGTCTTACTCAGATCAGACCAGTGGTAAGATTCACATTGGTGGTGCCCATGGATCAAAGGACCATAGAGCATAAGTCCAGTCCCACTTGTTGGACAGACACGGATACAGAGATCAGTTGACTTGCCTAAGGTCACACAGCTATCAAATGGCCAAGATGGGAAGACAAGTTCATATATTTGACTAGCAAGCTTTTCTAGACCTCCAGCTTTCCCATGGGCTCTCCATTCAGGGGGGTTATCTTTACCTCCTGCCCACCAAAATCCCAGACTACAGCCACAGTGCCACCCTGGACGTCGGCTGGAAATCTTCCCTATTGTCTCACCAGGATCCAACCCTCTTTCTGGGTGCTGCCCTTTATCTGGGCCTCTCTCTCCCTGGCCAGCTTTCCCTGTTGGTTCAGTCTTCCTGCCTCAGATCCTACAGGGCAGGGGCTGGCTTGTTGGCTTGCTTTTGTATCACCTGTGCTCAGCATGGTTCCCAGAACATTGTAAAGGTCTGAACAATGCCCCATCTATACTCAGTGGAAGGATGTCTAGTCTGGCTTCATTGTACAGCTGAGGACTGATATATTAAGTTATCAGAAGCTAGATTTGAACCCAGATCTTCTCACTTCAACTGTCTAATCAACAGGTCAGTTCTGTTCTCTGCAATGGGGGAAAGAATCTCGGAACTTTTGGGAGGAGATCATGGGAGAGGCAGCCTCTCTCTCTCTCTCCCCCTCCCTCCCCACTCCTTCTCCCTCTCTCCCTCCCCCACTCCCTCTCCCTCTCTCTCTCTGTCTCTCTCTCCTTCAGTACTTAGGAGGCAGATGATGCTAGGAAACAGAAACCCAGGTCCACAGGATAGATGATTTACAACTCTGGAGAGAAACCCAGGGACGCATAATGCACACAAGGGCACTCCAGTCGATATATCGACTTTCAGGAAGGGCCCTTGGTAAACACAAGTGGGTTTGGAGGTCTATCTCTCATCGAGTCCTAGGGGCATTCTCTGATGGAGGAGGATCAGAGAGTGTATAAGAATTGGACGGGACCCTCTCATTTTGTAGAGGCCCAGGCCCAAAAGAGGCAATGATTCGCCCAAGGTCACAGTTGCTCAGGGCCAGGGCCCTAATGTCCTTTTCTTTATCCCAAGAAGGAAGGCCCTTTGTATCACTGGGGCTTCCTCTCCTCGGGTAGCCTTCGGCTGAGGCTCCCAGGGAGCCTGGAGGCAGATGGAGTCAATAAGCGTTAATATCCTCAAAATTCAATTTGCCACACTCTTTCAACACATCTCATGACTCCCCTGCATCATCCGGGACTAGGACCTTGCAAATATGTGTGTGAATGGGAAGGGGTGGAGGTCATTAAGGAGGTGGTGATAGGCAGGACCCCATGGGGAGAGTAAGGCCACAGCTCCAGAAGCTGGCCTTTGTCCAGTGGGGGTCAATAAAGGCCAGATCTGTGGACCTTGGCTGAGGTCTCTCACTCCAGTTCACCCAATCCAACTCACTCAATCCAAGCCCTAGGACAGTGCTGGCCACAGAGGCATTGGATAAAGGTTTGGTGTTCACAATAAATAAAAGAGCCTACTTAAAGTAGGGAGCAGTTCAGAGCCTGGTGATTTCATAAATTAGGGCCCAAGTAGCTCTGATCTCTATCCTTCCTTACCCTAAAGCAAGCTTTATTCTGATGCACATGGAGAGGAAAAATCTGGTACACACACACACACACACACACACACACACACACACACACACACACACACATACACACACACAGGCACAAACAGTCCCACCCTTTCTGATTTCACAGAAGCAAAGATGACTTCTATCCTTTGCTGATTTGCTGTGACCTTCCATCCAGGGTACTTTCCCCTACCCCAGATGTGGAGGTGTCTGTTGTTGAATAGACACTGTACTGGATCTGGTCCATGGGAATAGTTCCACTCAGCCAAGGTAAGAGGACAGGATTAGGCCCCCACTAAGATCAGTCTGCCAGTCCCAAAGAGGGGTTTATAGAAACAACGTTGACTCTGGAGAACTGGGAAAAGAGTCAGAGGATCACAGATTTAGAGATAAAAGAGATCAAGGAGACCAGTGTTATTATATAGCTAAGGAAACTGAGGCTCATGGGAACTAGATGATTTTTCCAAGGTCATACCACGTAGTAAGTGATGAAGGTGACATCTGAACCCAGGTCCTCTCTCATGCTGAGAGTCTTGGGATGATCTGTCACTAGTACTAAAAGAAGGCAATCTGGGTAAAAGGAAATCTACATGGGGAAGGGGGCTGTCATCTAGTCCTCCAACTTTGGGACTCAAGATCCTAAACTGTAAAAATCTTAAAAATTCCTAAGGATTCCCCAAAGAAGACTGTCTAAATTAATTTAAGTTAAATTAAAATAATAGAAATGTTTACATGGGTTATAGCTATAGATATTTATAATATCAGAAATTCAAATGTCTCAATACTGTTAGAAAAAAGCCGTGACCTCACAAAACTCCTGCAAAGGGAGCCCCAGGGGCCCCTGAACCGCACTTTGAGAATCCAACACCTTCACTTTACAGAGAAGGACACTGAAGCCCAGGGAGCAAAAGATATTTGTTGAAGGTCAGAAAGAAAGGCGTTAGGCTGGGCTTCCAGCCCAGATCCTGCCTCAAAATGCCAGGCTCTCCCCCACTGCACCCAGGGAGGAAGCCATCTCCATTCCTGCCTAAGATCTTGCACTCTGTAGTGAGGTCTGGTTCTAGCGTTCAAGGCTCTTCTCAGTTGTATTCAACTGTCATATACAGTCTCTAACATCTCCCACATTGTTGTCATGTATGGATATTTAACTTGACTTGTGTGTATGTATCTTATCTCCCTTCCTAGACTAAGTGTCCCAGAGGTAGGGGCTCCATCTTCTATCTCTGATTTTTGAAGGTGTCCTTCCACCAGATTTGGGAAGGGAGGGGAAGCTGCTGAGGGCACTATGGACTCAGCAGAAGGCTACTTCGGGGCGCCTGGGCACCACAGAGGATGGACAAGAAAAAGGCAGCGGTGCCCCTAAGAAGCTGAGCGTCAATGTCACTGCCAGCAAAAGGCTCAGGGTGGGCAGATCTTTGCAAAGGAACAGGTGCCTCGGGTCCTGCCCAAGCCTGCTCCCCACACAGTCAAAACCAACCCCCTGAGGTCCCCATTCTCCAGCACTGCGCATTGATTAGTTATTCTAATTCAGTTAAACCTTTCCAGCCCCTTCCTGGCTAGTTCCAGGAGTGAATGTCTCGCCAACTGGTGGTGCCAAGAAACAGCCCCCTGGGGGCAGGAGCCGGGGCCAGGAACACACCTAATGCCCAGGCCAAACAGCACAGGACAGAACAAAATGGCAGCCAGGCCTCCACCCACCTCACCCCACTGGGGTGGGAATAAGGCGGGGGATTCTTCCTGGTGCCTCCAGCAATCTGTGTAAATATAGAACTGGGAAGTACCTGAGAGGTCAACTCATCCAACCCCTCATTTACAAAGGAGGAAAGTGAGGCCCAGAAGGGTCATGAGGGCATAGATCTGGAACAGGAGGGGCTTTAAAGGTCATTTCTTCCTTACTTATATTTAGTTTTACAGATGAGGCAACTGAGGCCCAGACAAATCAATCAAATTGCCTTAGGTCAAACAGAAGCAGAGCAAGATTTGAATCTGCATTCTTTGATTTCAAATTGTACCTTCTGCCCTCTGTCTCATTCTGCCTATCACATATATAACACAACCTCTAACCTCCCCCCCACACACCAGACAATTCTCCTCCTTTCTCTAGCCCATACCCACCCACATCCATTTAACCCCATTGTTACAGCATGATCTAGAGCCAGGTTAGCTGCATGATCATGGACACACCCTAACATACATACACAAAATGACAAAACATACATATAGAGATACAGATACACATACAACCTACATAATCACAAATAAGCATAAACACTCCCCAAGTCACATCCAAAACACACCTGAGTAAGCACACACACATACACACATGCTACCATATATAACACAGTTGGATACTTTCACATGGAACACAACACACCTTGCTGCCTCATCTACACACTCACACCCTTTTGCACACATAGCAGTATAAACACACCCAGAGCACACTGGGCACCTCCCTCCCCTCTCTCCTCACCTCCCCCCCGCTCCCAGAGGGGCACAGGAAGTTACAAAGTGCTGAGAGCAGCCTGTTCTGGAGGTGAGAAAGGTGGCAGCCCTACCATCCTCCCTGTTTCCTGGTGGCATCACTTATTTGGAGGGAGAAGGGAGGAGGGAAGTAGAGACGGAAAAGAAAGGAGGGGAGGCAGGCAGTGTGTGAGGGAGAAGAAAAGGTGCCCACAAGCTGCTGCCGGCTGCCCAGCTCCGAATTAAATCCCCATTGCCAAAGAGATGCTAATCAGCCCGCTTTGTTGCACCCGGTAAATGCGGGAGCTTCCAGCGATTCCAGAGCTTTTGGAGTGAAGGAAGAGAAAACAAAGGGAGGAGGGAGAAGAGACGAGGAATTGTAGGAGAGAACTAGCCAAGATTTATGCGTGCACTTCAGCAAATGTTTTCGCTGGCATTAGCATTGCTAAAACCAAAAGCGCAGGAGAAGCAGCAGGGACCTGTGGCTTTAAGCAGCTCTGTGGTTGCAGTAATGAACTCTGGAGGCCCTTGTGGGGGGAGGGGAGAGCTGACCGTGTAGATGATGGGGATGGGAGGGGGCAGCAGGGAGAAGACTCCATCTCAGTGACTGACTCACCTTTCCTTCTTCACCCTACCTGCATCCCTCAACTAAGCCAGTACAAGCTGGCAGTACGACCTGGGGCAATTCACTGTCCTGGACCACACCAGCATCCCTCTGCTAGGAAGTGAGGGGGATAACACACAAGGACCTCTAAGTTTTCTCCAAGCTTTAAGATTCGGTTCTTCTAGACTTCTTTAGGCCTGATTTCCTTATACACCCTACCCTACAGTATCTCCTGCTCCCTCCCAACCAGGGACACAAACACGTGAATCTGTAAAATGGGCTTCCATCAGCCCTGCCAGAGCTGTGGAAAGGATACTATGTGGAGTCAAAAAAGTTAACTTTATGTGTATGATTGGGCAAATCACTTCCACTCACCCTGAGTTTCTCATCTGCAAAGTGAACAGGGTGGTGTGTTTGACTTCACAAGAGTAAACCAGGATAAAATACAAAGTGCTTTTGGGAGAGGCAGACTATATCTGCTAAGCAGAAAGGCCATCAAGGGGCTTCCTAGTCGAGTGATCCATGGGGCAGAGAGAGCAAAAATGCCTTCTTCCCCTCATTCAAGCTGCCTCTAGAGGGTGGCAGAGGGAGGGCAGAGAAGATGTCTTCTGGTCCCTTCTAGAGACCATTAAGGCATCCCCTGACTCTCCTCTCCAAGTAGCAGGAGCACTGACTGTGGGTTACTCTCATTCCAGATTTTGGATTTTCTTTCTTCCAAATTGAAAGAAAGAGCACAGATTGGCCTTGTTTGATTTCTTTTCTCCTCTGAAGCTTTAATGATTCCGATGGTGGGAGTTGTTTAGGAAACTGGTGAGGAGGGCAGCTGCAGAAGAGCAGTTTGCTCCAGAAGCTCCAGCAGCACCCTCCCAGAGCCCCTTCTCTCTCTTGTCCCATCCAGGAGCAGAGCTGATTCTGCCTCCAGCCTCCAGGGAGCCGGCTCTCCCAGTACCGGGGTTCACTATGGCCCCCAGCTGTCCCCCAATAAACAGTAGGCTGGTGCTCTCTCTCTCTCTCTTTCTCTCTCTCTCTCCACTTTGCTCACTCACCCCATTCTTATCCATTCTCAGTTCTCACCAACTTCTCCCCACTCTTGGAGACAGGCGGCTGAGCTACAGGCAGGCTCCAAACTGGTTCCCTCCCCCCCTCCGTCTGTTCACAAGCCCATATGTTCAGTAAGCAGGCTTGGGGTGAGACTCCCCCAACAGGTCTGCACTATTTTGGGTATCCCTGCCTGGTGGGCCAGCCCTACCTATTCTTCCCATACCTAGGGATTGGAGAGAGTTTGGGAGCTTAGAACTGACCTCCTTCCTACCCTAGAGACCCTGACCCCTTTCCCAGAGGGCCACATCAGCTCCAAGATGGGGCTGAGAGGCAAATCCCATCAAGGATTGCCATCAAGGGCAATCAATGTCTCAACAACCCAGCTCTCCAATCCATCTGCAGCCTAGAGTAACCCACCCACCAACAGGGACACTGAATTCCTTGGAAATTGGGGAACAAATCAGGCTGTCATTGAATACAAAGATCTCTGATGAACTATAAAAAGACTACAAATGAGATGGTGCTACCCAAATGGGCTTGGTTTGTTTATACCTTTTAATCTCCCTCCCCCTCCCAATCTAAGCTGTTTATGGAGGAAGTGATGCAGAGCAGGCCAAATCCAGCTGTCAAGTCAGTCAGAGTCAGTCCGCTGTGTGGGGCCAGTGCCCGGCTGGCACAGGGATGATGCTCAGACTCTTCGATGAACCTCCAGTCCCACAGTTATTCCCCTCACTCCCAGCTCTGGGCAAGATCACAACACTCACCACCAATGTCCTCAGTCCTCAACTCCTTCATCCAACTCAATCCTACCAATGGGATTGCACCCCTACTCCTCACCCTCATTCATAACTTGTTCCCACTGGAAGAATCAATTTTACAATTCCAGATGCTCATAGACTGCCCAGAGGTCCTGAACCAGCCAGGAAGGCCTGTAATCAAAAGGTAAGTGCCATGGAAAGAGTGGTTCATTCTACCACTAAGCCACTATGTGACCCTGAGAAATAGGACTTTGCCTCAGCTTCCCTATCTGTAAAATGAGAGGGAGTGAATTAAATAATCTCTTAGGTTCCTTCGGTTTCTTAACTTCTAAGGCGTTCCCCTCCACAGATCTTTGTGAAGGGAAGAGGTGGAAAAATAGCCCTCCTCTGTACTTGAGCTCTAATGAGAAAACTCATTATAACCCTCTTGACTTTCCATTTGTTTAGGTGAGAGAGCTGCTTGGTAAAGTGTGGAGGCAAGGGAAGGAAAGGAAACACACTCCCAGAGATGCGGGGAAAACTACAGCTTTTAATCATACTTTCAAACGAAAGGCTTGCCATCACACCTTGGTTTCTGCAGAACTCCTTGCTACCCCAGGTAGCTCAGGGGGAGAAGAATGTTTGATGGATTGGGGGGGGCCGATAAGGAGTTATGAGACCTCCTTCCCTGCTTGCTTGTCTGCCAGTCTGTCACTGGTATCTTCCTCTCAGGGCTAAAGGTTTTATAACTTGATCTCATTCACCAAATTCAGAAGCCATCAAACTTTATGTTTTGCCTGTTGTTACATTCTCTTGTGCTCTCTCTTTCTCTTCCCTCTCCCCAGAAATCAAGGGGGAGAAAGGGAAGGCCAACAGGGTGAGGGTCCCAGGAGGAAGTATGGGAAGGTAAGCAGGGCGAAGGTCCCATGTTGAGCAGCACTCTCCTCCATTTTTCATTGAGGGCTCAGGAAATGAAGGCTAGGCAGAGATGGAGAGGGAAGTCTCTTAGACTTTGAGAACCTTCAAAGGAGGCAGCCTGGTATAGCAGAAGGGGCAATGGCTCTTAAGTCAGAAGAGTTGAGTTCAAATCCTACATGTGATGTTCTACCACCTATGTGACCATTTCCTTATCTGTAAAATGAGCACCAAATAGATTAATTGGCCTGTATGACTTCTGAGTCCTTTCTGTCTCTAGCT
The DNA here is from genome assembly GCA_028658325.1 of Potorous gilbertii. Lineage (NCBI taxonomy): Eukaryota > Metazoa > Chordata > Mammalia > Diprotodontia > Potoroidae > Potorous > Potorous gilbertii. Next base: position 501,756,447 of record CM053769.1, on the reverse strand, counting down.
TTATAAGGTTTATGTTCTTCTGGAGGTCCCAGGTGGAAGCTGCAAAAACCTTCTCTTTGGACAAAAAGGGAAACTAAGGCAGCTAGGCATCGCAGTGGTTAGGACACTAGATCTGGAATCAAGACTGGAGGTTCAAACCAGCCTCACACTCTTACTTGCTTTCTGATCATACACTTCACTTAAGCTCTCTGTGCCTCAGTTTCCATCTATATAAAGAGAATAACACTAGCTCCTACCTACCCGAGTCATTGTGAGGATAAAATGAGATAATGTTTGTAAATGCTAGTTATTTTTATTATTAAATAACAGGGAATCAAAAATTCCAGGAAAAAGCACCATTGACAGACTAAGCCCTCTGGAAAGCAAATTTTGTTAACCCCTTTTTCCATATCTGTAAAACTGAATGCTTCGAGGCTTGAAATAATAATAATTACTAACATTTATAAAGCACTATATGTTTTATAACCAATATCAAATTGTTTGCCTACTCAATGAGGGGATAGGGAAGTAGGGAGAGAAGGAGGGAGAGGATTTGGAACACAAAATTTTTAAAAAATATATTTAAAATTGCTTTTACATGTAATTGAAAAAAATATTTTTAAAAAACTGGTATGTGCCAGGTACAGTGCTAAGTGCTTTATAATTATTATTTCATGTGGTTTTCATAGTCCTGGGAGGTAAGTGCTGTTATTATCCACTTTTTACAGTTGAGGAAACTGAGGCAACAGAGGTGAACAGGGTCATACAGCTACTAAGTGTCTAAGGTTGGATTTGAATTAGGATCATCAGGACTTTAGGCCCACCCTCTAGCCCCCATAATGGGACTAGTGAAAGGCAGAAGAAAAAAAACCTTTGTGTACTTGTGTTCTATATGTATTCTTGTACCTTGAAGGAAGACAAAAAGCTCTCCAACCCACAAATTTAAGGATTAAACTCCCAAATTTGGGGGACCCAAAAGGAGAAGCCACAGGAAGCTGTACTAGTTAGCCTCTCCAAAGTGGTGGGCATGCAGCACCTGGGTGCAGCTGGTAACAAGCATCATTTAAACCCCACATTCAAACACGAGGGAGAAATCAAAGCCTACTATTAAGGCCAGCTCTAGCTGGGTACTGTTCTTTCCAGGCAAGGAAGGGTCCAGGCACTTTATTAAACAGGCCCACTGGGACAGCCAATTCCTCTGGGCTAGCCCCTCTCAGAAGAGAGATGGTTCAAGATACCCTGCTAGCCCAAAAACGTGAAACAATGAAAATCTGGCCTAACACTCCTCAAAGTGCCCATGCTCTCCTCATAGTGTAAACCCCGAAACTCCTTTCTGTCCAGGACCACTAGCATGAATTATCCAATACCTTGATTTTCAACTCCATGAAAATACTCTCAGCAGCCACCCAGAAGTCCACATTCCTAGGTGGCTAAGTGGATAAAGCTCTGGACTTGGAGTCGGTACAAATGCTGCCCCAGACGATCTCAGCCTCAGTTTCCCCCTTTGTTAAACTGGAATAATAATAGCACCTACTTTCAAGGGTTGTTGTGAGGATCGAATGAGATAATATGGTAAGTGCCTTGCACACCTTGGAACCTTATACCATCCCTCTTAAAACAGTACTGTCCATTTCCTAGTCCTCCTTCTATTAATTAGCACTCATTTCCAACTTCAGGATTCATGTTGAAACCCCAAAGGCTGCCGAGGAGATGAAATGAGAAATTTTGGAACCTTACAGTTCAAGAAACAAAAATAAAAACAGGAAAAAAAGAAAGACTGGGTGGAGAAGGGAGACCAAAGCCAGTATTACCAGACCCAGTGACTGGACTAACAAATTATCAGCCCCCAAGGTGACAGCCATTTGTTATAGAGAAGGGGGGGTGGAGTAGGAGGGAAAAGTAATATAGATAGCTACCACCTTCCTCTGCCCCCTCCCCTAAGTCACATATGTTTTGGGTCTGAACTCGAAGAAAGAACTTCACATAGCACATCCACACTCACACAAACAAGAAACAGACACATGCACACTGCCAAGCAACCAGCGCTCAGCTCGGGTCCTAGTCCCACCTGCACAGGCTCGGGGAGCAGGAGAGAGAGAGTTTGCTTTACTTCTTTTCCTACCTTTCCCAGGGCCCAGCAGACTTAGGGTCACATGGAGAATCGGAAGACACTGGGATTAGTGGCTGGCGGTGGGTGGGAAGGCGCGGTATCCCAGCCGAAGAACCGACCCCTCCCCCGCCCCCAACCCCACTACATACAAACAGAGAGGCAAACGTCCCGCCGGAGGATTTCTTCCTTCCCTAAGGAGAGAGCCAGGGCCCTCGGCAGCTTGGGCGCAGCCCTCCCGGGCCAGGCGGCCCGGCTGAGAGCAGAGCGAAAGAGTGACCTACTTAAAGGGGAGCTCGGCCTGATCTGCACCTACCCCACCCTGCCGCGCCCGCCCAGCCCTCCGCAACCGCTGCCCTACGCGGGCTCGTCCCAGCTCGAGCCCACCAGAGCCTTTTCGTCCTTCAGTATCCAGAGCTCCGTGCGCCTGCACACCCCGAAGCGACGGCGCGCTGGCCTGGGCTCCGCAGCTCTCCTGCTCCATGGACACGCAGATTCCAGCCCGAGAAGAGTAAAAGCCCGAGGCCAAGGAGACGGAACCCGCCTGGGAAGCTGCCCCGAAAGGTACGAAGTACCACCGCGCATCCCGCGTGCACCTCGCCAGCCCTTCCCTGGTCCTCCCCGGGTTCCTGGGGATTCTCGAGAACGGTGGAGCTGATGCTTTCACTACCTGGGGCTACGCTCAAGCATGTAGGAGAAAGATTTCAACTCGGGAGAGTCGGGACCGCGGCGAGAAACCTTTTAGTCAGATCCTGCCATCCAAACTAAGCTCCCCCGAGCGGGAGCAGGAGCCGGAGCCGGAGAACCATCTAAGACGCCATCCCTCCATCCCCTCCCCTCACATTGATCTGCCGGCCAAATTTTTCACTTTTCCACCCAAAAGGAAATCTCAATCACCCAACTGGGGTCTCTTGGCACCGAACTTTTGGCCTCCTAACTCCCTCTCTCTCCTCGCCCCAAGGGGCAGTAATGGGCTGCCCCCACCCCCGGGAGCCGCTGCAGCTTAGCAATGACCTTTGCCTCGAGGATCATCAAGGGCTGGAGATCTATTAGTGTTGGTGGAATTTTGGGAGGGGTTAGGACCCCTGTGGTGGTGGCCAAGGACCCCAGGCGACGGACGGGCCCCACACCTCGGACTCCCCGATGTTGGATCCCCGATCTTCGTACCTGCTCCGCACAGCCTCAAGTTCCAGAGCAGCAGGAAGGCCAGGAGGCGCGCCCCTCGCGCTGCCGGGGCCGCTGTCGCCGCTGCAGCCGCCGCGCTCCGAGCTAACATCGTTCCCCGGCCAGGCTCCGGCGCCTCTCCCCCGGGGATCTCTCCCTGGCCCCAGCCTCGCCGCCGCCGCCGCCGCCGCCTCTTCCTTCTCGTCCTCGTCCTCCCGAGTACCTCCAACCTCCGGCCCCCGGCCGCCCGGCTGCGCCAGCCCGTGCCCACCCTGGGGGCACTGCCAGCCACGCTTTGGGGAGGGAGGCACAGGGGCACTGGTGCCCAGGAGCGGAGCGGCGTGGAGGAGGCGGCCGCCGCTGCTGCGCCGCGCAAGCACTGGGAGCGCAGCGGAGCTCGGTGCCCTCTCCGGTGCCAGGCTACTTCGTGCCCCTCCTTGCCTGCGGGCTCCGGCGGCTCTCTCTGCTCTCTCCGAAGTTGAGCTGCGAGTGAGTGCGGTCAGCGCAGCGCAGCTCAGCCCACTGCTCCTCCTCCTCCTTCTCCTCCTCCTCCTCCTCCTCCTCCTCCTCCTCCTCCTCCTCCTCCTCCTCTTCGCTGGCAGCCCGCCCGCCCGCGCTCCCCTCCAGCGGCCACTCAGCTGGGCTCCGGCATCCTCCCTTGCCCAGGCCGCCAGCCACAATGCCGAGGTGTCCCGCTTGCTCGCCCGAGTCCAGGAGCTTAGGGGAGACTAGGGGGGAGGGAGGGAAAGAAGGAGGGGCCTCGTGAGGAGGGGCGGGTACTAGGGGTATCCGACGTCCGCCCGGGCGCTGCTCTCGTAAAGGTAGGGGCCCTTCAGGGGGGACTTGCGAAGCGCAGGACCCGGCTCTACGGAAAACCCGGCGGGCTGGCACGAACTCCCGGATGGTACTTGACTTCACCTTCCCCTCGCCTTCCCCTTCAACTTCCTCACTAACCTCCCTCTCCTCCCCGCCCCCCCCACCCCGCCATAACCCTTAGCTTTCTCCTTTGGGTAGTGCCTGCCCCTTGCCTGGAATCTTGACTTAGTCCTGAATTCCTTCTCTGATTGTCATCCACATTTCCTGCCGTACACCCCTCACCTGAGTTCGATCTCTACAATTCCCCGCTCCCCGCTTCCCCCCAACTCCCTCAACCCCCTGCCCCCTTCCCCGCCCCGCCCCCAGAGTGTGATGGGTTCTGAGCCAGAGACTCAAGTGTATAGGACTGGGGAGCTTCGTCTTCCGTAGAATAGGTGCCGAAGTCCGACTTCAGGCTCTTGAGGATTTCCTCTGATGCAACTGGGCTTAACCTGAGGTCCTGGATAGATTTCAAGGGATCTGGAAACCTGGATGGTGAAAAAAAAATGACATCTTTATTTTCACTAATCTCTGGCTGAAATTTAACATTTCTTTCAAGTATTTTAAACTATAATTCTGAGAAGGGGTCCAAAGGCTTCACCAGGTTTCCAAAGGACTCTGGGAAACAAAAAAGGTTAACTCCTGTTCTATTGAATTGAAGGGCATGGGGTAGAGATACCTTTCCCCAAGACCTTCATTCCTCCTTTCCAAAGTTGAAGAGGCTGTATAGTCTAGATGCTCTACAATCAGCTTACCTTCTTGGATCCCCTTTGCCTCCTTTTCCCTTAAAATTCTTTGAGGGAAATTCTTATCTGGGATTTCCCCTGGGGATGATAGTCAGGTGTGTAATACTGATGGTGTTAATGGGGAGGAAGCTTGGATCTGAACAGCAGGAGGCCTGGACTCTAGTCCTGGTCCTGACACAAGTTAGGTCTGAGACTCAGTTTCTGCATATGTTCCATGAGAGAACCATAGTCTCTCTGAGATCCTTTCCAGAACAAACTTCCTATGATTTTTTTTTGGAAGGGGGAAGTGACCTGCCCAAGGTCACATAGTAAGTGTCAAGTGTCTGAGGATGGATTTGCACTCAGGTCCTCCTGACTCCAGGGCTGGTGGACCACCTACTATGATTTTATTAAGTCGTGGATTTATTTTAAGTGTGGGATTTGTAAGGAGCAGAGAATTGTTGGGTGTGTATGTGTATCTTTTTGTTATCAAATTTCCAGTTTCCACTAGAAGGGATGGAGGAAGGTTGGGCTATAGGGGATGAAACAATAACACGGGATGGGATTGAGAAGGGCTAGGGGTATTGGAAATGGTTTGTAAGACCATAGATTTAGAGCTGGAATTGACATTTCATCTGCCTCTTTCCTCATCTTGCCGAGAGATGTAAGGCCCAGAAAAGGGAGACCACTGGACCAAGGTGGTGAAGGTAGTAGAAGCCAGGGCCAGGATTCAAATACACAAGAACCTGATTTGAGTCACTGCTTTCAACCCAAGCTAGGCCAAAAGATGGCTTTTTGCCCTTTCATCTTCCTGGAATTTGACCACTTCCCTAAGGGAAAATCCAGCCCCCCCTCCCTAGTTGACAAATAGCATAGATCAGGCCCTGACAAAAGCTGCAGGTGATGAGAGGAGGGGGCCAAACTTCATGACTTATTTGTCCTGTTCTGCTAACAGGAAGGGGGCAAAGGGGATTGGAAGTAGCTGCCTCTGTAGTTATTCAAAATAGGAAACCAAGTTTGTGGACCTGGGGAGAAAACGGACCATCAATCTTTCCCTTTCGTCCTTAATCTTAGTACCTCCCCTCTCAGACTACCCTTTAACTTATCCGGTCTATGTCTTGTTTGTGCAGAGTTGTCTGCCTGTTCTCTCCACCCTCCCCATTAGACTATAAGCTCTTTGAGAGCAGAGAGTGACCTCTGCCTTTGTTTGTATCCCCAGCACTTAGCAAGATGCCTGGCACACAGTACATTCTTAATGATTGACTCCCTCCCTAGTCTAATTAGGGCAGAGAGTCTGAAAAGTCTCCCTTCAGAAGCTGGGGGTTGGGGGTAGGGGCTTAGAAATGAAGAGGTACAGAAAGAAATAGGACGTTTAACCCAGGGAAGGTGCCAGGAGTTAAGAAGGTGCTAAGAGTTTTTAACCTGCCTTAGACTTTTCCCATCTAGTTTTCCCCAGTCTCACCTGGGGAGTGGGCTCCAGGGCACCCAGGAGCCCTCCCCAGCCCACCGGAATCCCTCAGCACCAGCAGCCCTGCTTCAAACTCTGCCCCTAATTTGGGTGCCCACAGATAATGGAGCAAGCTAAGTAGAATCCAGAGCTTCGCCCCCCCAAAACCGGGGTCCTCGTGTGTGCTTATATGCTGAAGGGGAGAGGATTCCACTTGGTAGGTGCAGCCTGTTCATTCACAACCCCTAGAGACCACCGGGGCAAGTGCTGGGCTCAGTGGAAGGGTTGGAAGATGGGAGGGGGAGAGAGAAGTTCTGAGACCACTCCCCTAATCGTGCCCCCATTACATCTGGTCTCTAGGAAGAAGAAAAACAGCTCTCCCTGCAACTACCCCCATACCCTCTTGGGGCTTGAATCCCCCCAGCGCCAGCCGCTATCTCTGATCTGGTCAGTCTGTTTCCCGATGGGGGCTCCAGGGGATAAGGCAAACGACCATTCTGGCGCCAGGCCGAACTAGCTGGCTCAGGGTCTGCAGAAGCACTGGGGAGATCAGGGGCCTAGCCTTCTTCTTGGAGACTGTCTGGCTCCCCTCAGGGAAGAGAGAGAGAAGCTGGGTAGGTGGCCTGGCTTCCCAATGAGAGTCCCAACACCCCCCCAAAAGTTGGAAAATCTGCAGTCAAACCCCAAAAGAAAATAAAGTGTGGGATCCTTGATGCATAGACACACAACTACAAAGACACACATACACTCCTCTGTAGATACAACCCAAGAGAGACACCACTACGAAGACAAACTCAGTCACTAGACTCCAAACACTTTCACCTCCACCTGTAAAGGCAGATACTACTACAAAGTAACATCTCTCTATAACTCTAAAGACTGAAACAGGCAGGCAAGCTACAAAGGCCCATTCATCATTTCAGGCTTCGATTCTCATTTGGAGGCAAGGAGCACTTATTAATCACCTTTCGATACAGGACCAGAAATCAGGCCCTGGGGATACAAATATGGGTAGGAGAAACCCCCACAGCCCTCAATCTAACTAAACCTACACTGACCACCTTGTAGACACAGGTATGCTTTCTTGCTAGACAAATACACAAACTCTGGTAGCCACATAGGAAAGTGACAACAACTGATCATGATCCCCGGTGAAGGAGATGACAGAGAAATCCTCTGGACAGGTTTTTAGGCTCCTAACGTTTTCCTCACAACCATCCAGTGAGATATAGTTCACACATATTATTGTTTATTATACAGATGAAGAAACTGAGTCTGGGAGCTGTTGTGACTTGTCATCTGCAATCACGTGGTCAGTGAATGTCTGAGTGAGGTAAGATTATAGGCTAAGTCTCCTAAATACAAGCCCAGGGCTATACCCATCCTACCAGCTGCTCTTTCTCTCAGGGACACATAACAGAGACTCAGTATCTACGAGGACACACATGCTTTAGAAACCAAAGATCTCCAGGTTGGGGGTGGTAGTGTTTATTTGAAAAGATTATGCAGACTAGGTAGCAATTATACCCAAGTGCTCTTCTATCTGGAGTTTCAAATTTCAATGCTTTGTTTAATTCCTGTGGCTGGGGTGGGGGAAGGGAGCTCGACAGACAGAGGATGAGCTGGTTCTTTCCTCTTCCCCTACCTTCCCCAGACCCAGGATTTTTCTCTCAAGTTTTTGACTCTGAAATGAAACTTTGAGATATGATGGATCAAGCTTTCTGGCCTCCCCACTGTCATAAGCTGAGAGAGAGACAGAGAGAAAGAGGGGGAGAGAGAGAGAGAGCTAACCTTGGCTCTGCTTGCCACATGCCCATAGGGATTAGGAATTTCCCAGTTTCCCCCATTCGAGTCTCCCTTCATTTTAAGCAGGAGTAAAAAAAGGTCAGAGGAAAATCCATTTCTTCACCTGATCTCCATTCCTGGCCCCCGTCCTGTGCCTCTCAAGTAGCTCTCTCTTCTCTTGGCCTCTTCTCCAGGGTCCTTGGGTTCTGGGAGCCACATACAGGGACCATCTCTGTCCCTTTCTCTACATCCCTCCCCATATACATACGTAAAGCCTACACTGTCCAAAGAGTCACAAAGGCAAACTCCATAGTACTGCCAACCAAACAGACTGGGAAATGAGGGAATCCGAGCACTAGCCAGCTTCAGGGCAAAGACAGGTCTAGGTGAGTTTCAATGGATTTGGGAAATCTTTTTTTAGGGGAAGAAGGATGGGAATGAGGGTCTTTTAAAGAACCTACTCTAGATATCTAATTTGATCTTCACGAGAACCCTCAGAGGCAGGTACTGCTATTATCCATCCCCATTTTACAGCTGAGGAAACTCAGTGTAACAAGTTAAGTGACCCACCCAGGGTCATGTGTGTCCTAAGTGTCTGAGGTTGGATTGGAATTCAAGACTCCTTGACTCAAGGCCCAGTACTCAATTCACTGTGCTCACCTAACTGCACAACTCAAAAGCCTTTTGAAAGGTTTAAGAAATCTGTCCCATTTCCACCATTTTCTCTGCAAGCAGTTTATGAATCTCATAATGCCAGAGTTGGAAACAATCAGCCATATGGTTTAATCCTCTCTTTTCTGACAAGAAAAGAAAGCCCAGAGAAAGGATGTGAATTGACCAAGGTCATGTAGTTAGGGAACGGCAAGTGGGGGATTGCTAGCCTAGAATTGTTTCCAATGTCCCCCCACCCCCACCCCAGCTCATCACTCCGTCTGCCCTGGATGAACTATAATCTTGAAAGTCTTCAACCAGAGGCAATATCAGTTGCCTGTGAACTGTGTCTTTAAATAACAATAAAAGCATCTCTGCTGATATTAATGTTAATAGTCATGATAAAGTTAGTCTGCTGCCAAAAATAAGTTGGAGAAATCTCGAGGCTGCCGTTGAAGTGCGATTTCAACAGGCACCACTAGGCGGCATCCTGAAGCTTTAACCTCTGTGACCAGAGTTTGGAGGCCCAGGGTAAGGCTGGGAGGTAAGGTCCCTCCTGTCCCCCACCCCACTACGGACCCACGGAAAGACAGACAGACAGACACACACACACACACACACACACACACACACATCTGAGATCTTATAGACAGGAGATTTCAAGCTGAAACAATGTGTTACAAAAATACATGGTATGTGTGGAGGGGTGCCCATACACTTTACCCTACCCTCCCCAGGTCCTAACTAGGTATAGACCTTGGAGAAAGCTGGTAGTAGTAATCTGAAGTACAGGAAAGAAGCTGGGTTTGAGAGTTGGCTTTATAGCTAAGAGTCCAAACTCTAGTCGCCTGATTTTGCACAAGTTACTTTTTGTAATCTCTGCCTCAGTTTCCCCAATCTGTAGATTAAGGGAACTAGACGCTACTATTTTTCATTGAAGGGCCCTTCCAGCTCTGACATTCTAATTCTGAGTGGGCAGTTTGGATCATCGCTCAGGTTTATTTTCCCAGGTGTACAGCTGACGCTTGACTATTTGTCCCCAAATAAGTCTTGGCTTTCCAAAATCTTAGGAGAAGGGCTCAGCTAAAGCAGTTAGTTGATGTGGTCTAGTGGGGTGGGAGTGGATTTTGGATGGGTTATTTATCTTGGTCAAGTCACTTAACCAAGCTTTGCCTCAGGTTCCCCATCTGTAAAACAGAATCTGGAATAAATGACCCCCAGGTCCTTTCCAACTTCAGAACTATGATCCTATGAAATGAAAACAGAGGAGACAAAAAGCTTTAGAGATATTTAGGGTCACCTGGTAAACTTCATTACTTCTTCTCACCTCACACATACACACTCAAACTTGTTAATTTACCTCCTTTATATAGTGTATTCCAAAAGCTCTAAGCTTTAAAAGCTTCAGACTGCATAAACACTTTTGGGACACCTATTGATGTCAACATTTTTTTCAGTATTTACATAAAGGCACTTTCCTCAGAAGCCTCTTAGGTAGGTAATATGAATACTATTATCCCCATTTCTTATAGATGAAAAAACAGACTCAGAGAGCCAAATGACTGGTCCATGGTCCCATAGTTAGCAAGCAAGGAGTCCACACTTGAACCTAGATTTCTGGATTCTGGGTAGAGCAGTCATCTGAAATCCTTCTCCAACGGTTACACTCAGCCCTAAAACTAGCCACACCCTTCTTCAAGCCCAGCAACTTATCTCACTTTTCTTAATGGAAAATGAACTGAGTCCACTCCCCATATACCTGTGCAACCCCCCTCCCTAACACTAGGCTTGGCACCACCCCATCAGGCAAACAAGAAACAGATATTGAGTCCACCCTCTCCTCAGCCTCTGTCCTTCCTCCAGGAAATAGCATTGATACCATTGGTGCTGAGGTGCCTAGACAAAGGTGATGTGCTATTTTGGAAAGGATATTCAGAAGCCAGAGAGACTGACAGGTATTAACTGTGTGACCCTGGGTAAGTCATTTAACCTCCTCATCTGTAGGACAGTAATACTTGCATTCTCGATCTCAGGCTTTGCAAACCTCAAAGTGCTATCAATGTGTGATCTATATCTATCACTAGTATTATCCGGAGTTAGATGGGGAAGAAAACATTATAAAACACCTACTATGTGCCACTGTGCTAACTACCTTTTATAAATATCACCTCATTTGATCCTTGGAACAACTCCGTGAAGTAGGAACTGTTATGATGTCCATTTTATAATTGAACAAACTGAGGATGAAGATGAGATGAAGTGACTTGTCCAGAGTCACACAACTAGTAAGTGCCTGAGGTTGGATTAGAACTCTTGCTGACTATAAGCTCAGCCTTCTATCCACTGGGTCCCAGCTGATGACTTGGATTCTAACCCTGATCCTTTCTGGGCCTCAGTTTTCTTATCTGTAAAATGGGGACAAAATTTCTTGTACTACTTATTCTGTGGGAGTGTTGTTAAAGAGCCCTTTGTAGGTTTAACATGCTATATAATATGAACTGCTGTTATTATTGCCAAGAGTCAAAAGACCAAGACTCCAGCCCTGACCTTGCCACTCACTTATTCTGTGGCCTTGAGGGTCTTTGGGCTTGTTTCCCCAGCTGGACTGGTGGTCTCTAACATTCCTTCCATTTCTGATGGTTTCTGATTAGTGGCTGAGGCTGAGGGGGCTCTTGGTCTGAGCAAACAGCCCCCCTGCCTGGGGAGGGAGAGACTCAAAGCTGACACTGGATTTGGGGAGTGTCTCCCCCAACAAAGATCAAATAGGGTGTCACATGATCTTGGAACTGGAAAGGGATGGCCTTCAGTCAAGTCCCTGCCTGAAACACAAAGAGGGTGTCTGAGATGACCTCTGAGATCCCTCGGACCATTCCCCTTTCCTACAAGAGCATCAAGTTCTTCCCCTCCTGGCTGCTCCTATTGAACTGTAGCCTCCTGGACAGCTGGGGGTCTTTTCCTAGCAAGCTCCAATTCACCCTGTTGCCCACACAGCTTGCCCAGTATTTACTTCCAGCAAAAGTACACGGGGAAAGAATTAGAGTTGTAGCCTATGAAGACAGTTTATCCTCTATATCTCTTTGCTTTCCTTTATTTATCATTTTTATTCTTTCCTTTTTGTCTTCATTTTCAATGTCTTCCTCTTCCCTCTCCTTTTCTTTTTTCTTCCTCTCTCCTTTCCTTCCTTTTATTCTTTCCTTCCTTCCTTCCTTTTCTCCCTCCCTTTCTTCCTTCTTTCCTCCCTCCCTCCCTTTCTTCCTTCTTTCCTTCCGTTCCTTCTTTTGTCCCTCCCTCCCTTCTTCCCTCCCTCTGTCCTTCCCTTCTTTCCTTCTTCCTTCCCTCCCTTTCCTCCTTGTTTCCTTGTATTCCTTCCTTCTTTCCTCCCTTTCATCCTTTCCTTTTATTCTTTCCTCCCTCCCCCCCTTTTTCTCAATCCTTTTTTCCTTCTTTCCTTCCTCATTCTTTTTCTTAGTCCATTGTTTAGCTCCTCCCTAATTAATTTTTCTCTGTCTTCCAAACTGAGCTATCATCCACAAATAAATGATGCCAACAATTGTTACAGTGAGGACGAGGGTCCTAAGCTTAGGACCAAGAGTCTCATATTCTGGACCCAGCTCTGGCACTAGCTTCTTTGTGACCTTGGGCAAGTGGTTTGTCTTCAGGTCTCAGTTTCCTCATCTGCAGCATGAAGAAGCTGGCCTGGATGATTCCTAAGTGTTCCTCTGATGATGAAAGCACAAGGGACAGTGTGTTATTATGGCAAGACCTTGGATTTAGAAATGCAAGATTTCCATTTGAACTCTCTACTTTCTATGCTGTTACCATATTATTAGAGGGTACATGTACCTTCTAAGTAGCTGTATTTTTTTTCTTCCAGATTAAGCTGAATTCTCAAGGTCTTGTCATGATCTAAGGAAGTTCCACTGCCCTATCTATTATTGTTCCAAGGCAGGAGTGTAGGGGGAGGGACATCACTCCAGGCAGCCTAACATTCCCAGAAAACTATGAAATAGGAGAAGTGTATCTGAAACTTTTCCTTGCTTTTGCTTCTTCCAAGCCTGGAACATCTCTTGCTCCCAGGCAAATGTCAACTAAGGTACTTGACTGATAAAGTATATACCTAGGGACTGTGTGAATCCTCATGAGTTTTGAGGACCCCCAAGTCTTAAAGATTTAACGGAATGAAGCACTAATGGTGAATTTCCAGGTACAATGACAGATCCCTCTTTCTAGGGACCCCCAAAGCCATTTCTATAAGTGGATACTTTTCATTGTTAGTCCTTAGAACAGTATAGATTGAGTACTGGTTGTCAAAGTAGGTTCAATCAAAAACCTTTATTAAGCACCTACTATGTGCCAGACAATGTGCTGAGTACTGGGGATACAAAAAGAGGCAAAAGATTATCCCTGTCCTTAAGACACCTATAGTCTAATGGGGGAGACAACATGCAAACCAATCTATCAGAACAAGCTATGAGATACAGTGTAATTAATTAATAGAGGGAAGTAATTAATGGAGGGAAGGCACTAGAATTAAGAGGGGTTGGGAAAGCTTCTCATAAAAAGAAGAGTGTTAGTTGGGACTTCATGGAAGCAGAGAAGGGAGAGAACATGAAGGCCAGCCAGAAGACATTCTTAGAAGAAATACAGCAGGGATGGAAAACATGAGGAGTGTTATTTGTTTTTTTTTTTTCTGATATCAGTCTGTTTATAGTCAGAAGAGAATGAACCAGGGGACAGGGAGAGTTTGAAAATGAGTGGTAACATAAGAATGATGGAGGGGAAATCTGTTGGAGGAGATGGGTTGTCATGGGATCACCTGGGTAGGTAGAGTGGTTAGCTTTGTTAAGGAGTGAGGCCATTTCATCATGTGAGGCAGGAAGGAAGCGGGGGAGAGAGTGGCAGAAGGCATCTGAATGATAGGAGACAAGGCATAGGAGAGCTCATGGTGAATGGCCTCAACTTTTTTCAGTAAAATGTAAAGATTCTTAGTTGAGAGAGTCAGAGGAGAACAAGTGATGCGAAGTTCAAAGAGAAATGACAAGTTTTGGAAGAGCCATTGTGGATGTGGAATAGTGGGTTGGTAAGGAGGTGTAGGATTGCCTAGCAGCAGTGAGGACTCAGTTGATGCTGTATAACGTAAATATGGTGTGAATCCAGTCAGAACGATTTGTGATCTCCTCTATATTTGTTCAGCTGCACCTGTGCAGGAATGAACAATGATGGGAATGATCCAATGCTGAGGCTTAGCTGGATATAATTGGCAGTATGATAAGGGGGCTTGAGATTTAAGAGGACAGTGTAGAGTTGAATTGATTCACTAAGGAATCAAGATAGGAAAAGGCAAGAAAGTAGTGCAGGGGAGATTGCCTGGGAGGGAACTGAGGGATCAAGGGATTGGAGTTCATGGTATGGATAAAAAGTAGGGTTTTGTAAGGAAAGGAAGAGGGAATGGTGAAAAGTCAATGGATTGTGGTCAGATAAAGTGACTTCAGAATTCTTGAACAGAGAGGTGGTACATTTGTGAGAGATGGCAAGATCAAGCATATGAACATCTTTATGTGTGGCCGAGGTTGAGTGGAGGAGTAGGTCGTGAGACATAAGGAGGTTGAGGAAATGAGTGATTAGGGTGTTTGAAGGAGGGTCCATCTCCATGTTGAAGTATGACAGCAGGAGTTAGGGAGGAGAGAAAAATTATAAGCCAGGTATTGAGTTAATTGAGGAAGGAAAGGGAGTGAGTGACCTGGGAGTCACTACCAGCTAGAGTCAGGAAGACTATTACCAGCATTTTGATTGGGTGATAGATATGAATAGGGTGGACTTCAAAGGAAGAGTGATGGAGGAAGGGGAAGAACTTGGAAGTGGCAGTGAGGAGCAAGGAGCATTTCAACTTCCCCACCCGTACCAGTAAACCAAAGAGAATGAGTGAAAGTATAGCCAGTACTAGGAAGAGTTACCAGGGAGGCTGTGTTATTGCAGAGGGATAGGGGGTGAGAAACAGGTTTCTATAAGAGTTGGTTGGAGTAGAAAAGGAAAAGATTTAAGATGAAGGGGAATTTGTTGCTTATGGAACAGGTATTCCAGAGGGCACAGTGGTACCATGGTATTTGAATGAAACTTTGGGGTAGGAGGGTTGAGGAGGATAGGAATGATGAATCCAGGGGCAAAGGGTGGGCAATGAGGTCTGGATGATCTATAGGAGTTCAGTCACTAGGATGTGAAGGGTATGACCAGGTATAAGACTGTTCATCATTGAGCAGAAGGTGTCACTCCTGAAGGCAAGGGCATTAAAGAGATTGGAGGCGCAAGGTCACCTGTCCTGTTTTGCAACTCCTCTGTCCTCCAGAGATTGGAGATTTGACAGAAAAGGGATGTGGCTGGAGATGGAATTTGAGTCTACACAGCAGGAAAAAGAAATTCCATTCTCTACCAACTTCCCTCTTCCTCTTCAGCTTCCCTAAAGGAATGGTGCAGTAAGAGATGGGGGGCCTTAATGGGACTTTAGCTTGCTTTTCTTTGCCCTGGAACTTCTCCACATTCCCGTTGGGAGATTGGGCTGGCAATTAGGAGTGGAGGTTGTCTCCTACTGGCAAAGATTAGGGTAGATGGAAGACCTTGACCCTGCTTGACCCCTTGTAGCCTTTCCTCAGGGGTTATGCTGTGTTCAAGCCAGGATGGAAGGCACAAGGTGCTCTGGTGAGAGATTTAAGGTCTTCTCACTTTTGGACACTGTCTGTGAGGCGGCAGCACAAAGTGGTAGATATTCTGCAAGGAGAGGGAGAGGGTCGAAACGGGGAGCATCTTTACCCTACTCCTTTGAACCTGAGTTCAAATCCCACCTTTGACAGAAGTCTTAGTTTCTCTACCTGTACAAGGGGCTAACACTGGATAATATATTTATATGTCACTTCCAGTGTGTCAGGCTCTGCGCGAAACACTTTACAACTGTTATTTCATGTGATCCTTACAAGAACCTTGGGAAGCAGGTGCTACTATTATGACTCCCATTTTACAGAGGAGTTAAGTGACTTGCCTAGCTACTAAGGCTCTGAGCCCAGATTTTGATTCAGGTCTTCCAGACTCCAGGCCCAGTGCTTTATCCACGGTGCCACCGAGCTGCCAAGATGGCGGCCAGCTAGCCTGGAAGGTCTTTTTCAGCTCTGTGTCTAGGTTTCAATCTGTTTCTGGGACACAGCCTGCTCACACCCTCCCCTCACATACCCAACAGTAATATCATCTTATCCTCTTCTAGAAATTTCTATTTTGAAGATCCAAAGGGGTCCTTGGAGATCATCTCATGGCTTCTTAACTGTATTTCAATATAATTGGTTTCCTTATAAAGGAATCCAATATATTTTATAGACTTCACCAGGCCACCAAAGGGTCTATGACACAGACACACAAAATGTGAAGACTCACTGATCTAACCCATCTTCCTTACCTTATACATGAAGACAATGAGGCCCATTTGCCCAAGGTCATACAGGCATGAAATAGCTGTCCTGGAATTGGAGTAGAGGTCCTCTGACTCCACACTCAAGGCTCTTTCTACTCTACGCCAATAAGGCACTTAATTATCAAAGTGCTTCATCTCATCCAATCCTCCAAAAAATACCTTGGAGACAGGTAAAGTAGAGATCATTCTCTGCCCTGCCACCAAACTTGTCCAAAGTCACCCAACAAGTCTGTGATAAGACCCAGCATTTTGGTTCTTTGCTCTGGCTCAGGCCACCTCTGTAATCTCCCCCTCCCATCTCTTCCCCCACCCACCGATATAAAGCTAAGAGATGACTTCAGCAAGTGCGCCCAGACCGGGCTGACAGCCTCGTAAACATCTGGGAGACAGAGACGCTGGGGCTAGACCGGTCCTGACTGGTTTTCTTCTCCCAGTCACCGGGCCCCTCCACAATACCCAGCCCTTTTTGCCAAGTACCCAACTGCTTTCCCCCACCCCCTCACACACAAAGGGGAGAGTCGGGTACCCTAAAGGGTGCTCGTCTGCTAATGGAGCCGAGCAGCCCAGAGGCCTCGGGACATATTTCACTCAATTGTGTTTTCCCTCCACGTAGTCCTGTTTTTGCCCTGTCAGCCCCTGACAGGCCTGATCAAACACCATTGTTTATTATATTTATATTTGAGAAATCTCCTCGGCTCTCCCCGTCCCCACCACTCCCCACACCCAGGCCTGCTTGTCAGCAGGAGGCCTATTTGGCTTCTGATCTTTATCCCCAGACCTGTTTGTGCTGGGTAGATTAGGCAGGAAGAATGGCCCCAGGGTGGAAAGGAGAGGAGTGGGGAAATGGGAGAAGGGGCTGATTTCTTCCCTGAACTAGACCTGGAGAATGGAGCTCCACTCTCTGGGGTGGGGTTGGGGGAGGGGCATGAGAGCGCAGAAAGGTTGACACTGTCCAGCACAGGGAGGACTCTTTATTTCTTGTCTAGATCCCCTGTGACAGCAGTTTGGTAAAGACTTTGGGCCCCTTCACAGAATAATGCTTTTAAACGCATACAATAAAATCCACTGGATTATAAAGGAAGACAATTACATTGAAATAGTTGTCAAAATATTTTTCTAAAAATGTCCAGGAACCCCAAGTTAAGAATCCCTGGCTTGGGAACTGACTTAAGTAAGAGGATAAGAAAGGAACCGTAAAGGTTCACTCCTGGCATCCCTTTATTATTCAGAAGAGGAAACTGAGGTTCGAGTTGAAATGATCTCCCCAAGGTTATAGAGATAGTGTATAAGAGGCAGAATTTGAACCCAGGTCCTGGGACTCTAAAGTGAGTGCTCTTTCTGAGGTACTACTCTGTCTCTCATTTTATAAGTGGGAAAACTGAGGCCAGAGGCATGAAGTGATTTGCCCAAAGTCACTTAGCCAGTTAGTGGCTGGGCTAGAAAGTTGACCTCGAGTCTCCTGACTCCTGCTGGGTGCTCTTTGCACCACACCAGAAAGTCTCCCAGGTGATAAGGTAAGTAGTGCAAAGAGCCCTGAAACTAAAGTCAGAAACTTGGTAAAGTGAATTAACCTTTCTGCGTTTCTGTTTCAAATGAGAACTTGACAACATGACCTCCAAGGTCTCTTTCAACTCTAGGTCTTCTATTGGAAAACTTGGCTTCGAATCCTGACTTTAAAACTTAGAATCGGGTGTTTAAGAACTGATAAGATCCTGTGGAATCATATAGATCAGCATAGCCCCTCATTTTTTAAAAAAATAAATTAAATTTTGTGCTTTTTACTTCCCCCAAATCTATATTAGGAATGGTAAAAGAAAAAAAGAAAAATAAGACCCTCATAACAAATATACAGTAAAAAAAACAAACACAAAAAAACAAACTTGACTCCTTATTAGTAACTTAAGCCCTGAGAGGTCCGACTTGTCCGAGGTCACAGAATCCATCTCTTGCTATATTATTCTGAGCTAGAAGGGAGCTGGCTGGGACAGTGGCTAGAGCTCTGGACTTGGAGTCAGGAAGACTCTTCTTGAATTCATATCTGGTCTCAGACACTTACTACCTGTGTGTCCCTGGGCAAGTCACTTCACCTTTTTGCCTCAGTTTCCTCATCTGTAAAATGAGCTGGAGAAGGAAATGGCAAACCCCTCCAACATCTCTGCCAAGAAAACCCCAGATGGGATCACAAGCAGTCAGATGACTGAACAACGAAAGAATGACTCAACTCTCTTTGGGACTCAGTTTGCTTATCTATAAAATGGGGATAATAAGAGTTATATTATCTACCTTGGAGGATTGTTGCAAAGAAAGCAATTTATCCATTTTGAAGTGTTATGGAAATGTAAGCTTTTAGTAGGGGTGTTGTTCTGGAGTCAGGCTGGGTGGAAGGAGATAGAATCATGCTCTAAGAACAAGGAACCCAGGGAGCCATCCATTCACAGTGGCAGCAGTGGACTGCAGTCAGTTTGAAAGCCCATCATTAAATTTTCAGTGTGAGTAGTTTTGCCGTGAAAATCAGAAGACACTACGAATCAGACCTTCATTTGTCTTGTTGGTTGTCCAGACTTAAGAAGGTAAAGGAAAAAATGGATAATCACATTAAACTTTAAAAATACATTTTTTGAAAGAGCTTATTGTTAAACATTTCCCAACATGCTTCTCCCAGTCCCCTCTATTTCACTGGCTGTCCATTTCCCAGGACTCTCACAGTCCCTCATCCTTGTCCTCAAGAGAAAGAGAATCACAGTATCCTGTAGTTGTTAGGTACTTTAGAAACTGTAGATTGAGAACTGAAGCCCACAGAGGTCAAATAACTTGCCCACAGTCACACAGTAAGTGTCTAAGTTACGATTTTAACTCAAGTCCCCTGACTCCCAGAGGACCCAGCTATTTTTTTTTTCAAATAGTTTCCAGCTAAACTCTCACCAGGATCACTGAACTGAAGATTTAAAACTTAGTCCATCAATTCCAACCTCTTCCTTTTACAGATAGGGAAACTGAGGCATGGAGAGATTAAGGTACTTGCTCAAAGAATTCCCTTCAGAGTCAGAAAGACTTTGGTTCAAATCCTGTCTCAGAAACCAGCTATGTGACGTCCATGAGCAAACATTTCAGCTCTCAGTGTCCCAGACAACTCTCTAAAACCATGAATTACCATATAATCACAGGTCTGCATGGATCAGGAATGGGAATTCCCTCCACCAGTCAAATTGCAGGACCACAACAATTGCAAAAGGAAATGAGCTAATTCTAGAGGGAGAGGACCCTCCCACCACTGAGAAACAGATGGGGAAACCGAGGCCTAAGGAGGTTAAAAAAAACTTGTTCTAAGTGGTTTCTTGTAAGTAACAGAATCAGGATTTGAACCCAGATTCCTCTGGATTTAAACCCTGTGCTGTTTTCATTGGACTGTGCTATGGGGCAAGTTGCAGTTCAAACTGCCTGAAACACTAGATCCAAAGATTAGCCATTCATGGATGGGTGTCCACTTTTAGCATTGGAGGGGAATCTTCAACAGAATGCCTCATAGATCTGTCCTTGACCCTCTGCCATTCAACATTTTTATTAATGACTTGGAGAAAGGCATAGTGGCCATTTGGATCAGACATGCAGGGGAGACAAAGTCAATAGGGAGAGTCAGGGGATTGAATAAGAGAGGCAGACTCCCAGAAGATCCCATGCTTTTCCCACCACTCCACACTACTTCTAATATTCATTTACATAGTTCTTTTTTTTTTTCCCATAAACTCAGTGGGCTTAAGAAAAGAGGTTTTGCCTGTGGTCTCATAGAAAGCTAGAGAAATCTAGGTACCTTAGAGTCCAGGAAGGGACTAGTCATAGAGAAGTACTGGAGGCAGCTCGTGATTGGTCAGTTGAAAAGTAAGGAAACCTTCACAAAGAGGGGCCCTGGCTCAACTGTTCCCTTTCTCCCTGGGTCATTTCTTCAGATCCTTAAATCATATTTATGTTTGTAATGAGAGACAGTATGATAGTGGATTACCTCAGTTTTCTCATCTGTAAAATGGGGATAATTAAAAGACCCTTATTACCTCATATTATCCAACACAGAATAAGGAACTGACCTGTGGTTTAATTGTTATGGGGACTTCATGGATGAGAAAACTTCTACAAACACAGGTTGGCACCTCCTCTGAAATGTATAGTGTCAGAGAATTGCCTAGAACAATGAGATGTTATATCACATGTTCAGAGTCACAGTACATTTCAGAAGGAAGACTTGAACCCAGCCTCCTATAAATAGAGATGATGTATGGAAATCATTTTGTGAACATTAAAGTGCTGAGAAAATGTCAGTTATTGTCTTTATTTTGGGTCCTGACTTAGTCACTTAATAGCTATGTGACCTTAGACAAGTCGTGCATTCTCTAGGAGCCTCAGCTTCCTCATCTGTAAAATGAGGGGTAGAAAGACTAGATGATGTCCCAGGTTTTTTCTGTCTTTAAATCTATGAGCCTCTGAATGAGGAGCTGGATTTTTTCATACATGCCCATGTGCTCATGTGCACACCCAGCCCATCAACTCTAACCAGACTGCAGACTCTCCTTCTGCATCCACTATGGCCCCTCAATAATTTATCACCCAGAGGGTACAATAACCATCAATAATGCACAGGCAATAATGTTCTACACGCTCAAATTCACGATTGTGTTATTCCTGAGGTAGCAGGGATCAGGCAGTATTCTCTCCCCGAAGCTGCCTCTCCCCACACCCGGCCCCTGAATAGACAATCACCAGTAGCCTACCCAGATCTCTAAGGAGCTACAGGCCCCAGTTGGGTTCTGCTCTGAGGGGAACTAGAATCCTCAACTTGATCCCACCTCTGAACACTCTGACTTTCCCCACTCAACACTGATGACTGCCTCCTGGAATCCTTCCATCCTCTCCTACCATATGAAGACAAATGGCCCAGCCAATACCCCCAACAAGCCTCCACTGGTTAGCGCCAATATGGTGCATTAGCTAGAGGGCTGAACCTGGATTTGAATTGCACCTCTGAAACTTCCTAGCTTTGTGACCACAGACAAATCCCTTAACTCTGTTCCCTTGTTTGTAAATCAGAGGTAATAATTTCTCTGACAGCAAGACTCAATCATCCATCAGAAAGTCTTTAGAGACTGCCTTTGCCATGTAAAGAGCTGAGTTTGGAGACACAGGTTGCAGGTTTGAAGGTCCACTGTCACTCACAGCCTTGGCAACCTTGGACAAGTCATAATCTCTCTGGGCCTCGGTCTCCTTGTCTGTAAAATGGGGAAGTCAGAGGAGGTGACCTCTCTGGTTCCTTCCAGCTTCATTTTTATGCCTTTGTCAGTGGCATTGGTAGAGAGGGTAATAAGAAGAAGACAAGGTCTCTACACTCAAAGGACTTAAAGTTTAACTGGGGCAAAAGGGTCAGGACACAGGAAAGAATCTGAGACCTGTGTAAGACAAAACACAGTGTAGTACTAAATTTACTATTAGGACCTAGCAGCTGAGGGCTGCCAGCAGCAGGAGAACTTATGTTATCTCTCTATCTATAATATATTAATACATTAACTTATGGTATGCTACCTTAGTGCCAGTCTAAGGCTTGTACTTTTCACAACTATGGTCTTATTTTTGATTCCATGATTGTCTGGTGGGGAAGACAGGAAAAGTTCAGTTATCCGCACTTTCCAGATAAAGGAATCTTTGCTGTTACTCTCCAGTGCCTGAGGACATGGGTATCAGACCTGAGGTTCAGAGACATTAGACAACTAACCTGCAGATGTGAGCAGTTGAGCTGGGACTCCCACTTGAATGCTTCTCAGTACAAGCCCATGGATCTTTTCACTGAACCATATGGGATGCTCCGCCAGGATAAGTACTTCCAGATTTGTTATGTTTGCTGTTACTCAGCTAGGGCTGTGGCACAGCGCATAGACAGCTAGATAGGGCATAGATCTAGTGAGGGTCAGAAGGGACCTTCATTCACAAATAAGGAAACTGAGGCTCTGGAAGAGAAGTGATTTGTCTAAAGTCACCTGGCTGTAAGTAGATATCCAGGATGCTGGGAAATCAGAGGTGTAGGTGTTTTCCTGCAATGGCTCCTGGGGAACCTGTCCCTGCGGACCGGAGAAAATGTGACAACCATTTTCCATTTCCTACTTTGCAGTTGTTATAGAATTCTAAAAAATAAGAATTCAGAGAAACCTTTGAAATCATCCAGTCCTGTCATCTCGATTAACAAATGAAGAAACCAAGGTTCCATAAGTAGCGTCTCTCCCAAGGCCACCTGAGTAGTCAACAGGAGAACAGGGTTTTGAGCCCAAGTCCCACTAACTCTATCTAGAATTCTTTGCAAGTGTACAGGGAACCATGGTTACAGCAGAGTCTGCTTTCAGGGGCTCATGTGGGATGGGTACTAGTGATACCTAAATAACTCTGATACCAGTGAAATAAGGACAAGGAAGGCATGGGTCTAAGGAACAGAGACTAAGACATCCGAGGAGGGAAAGAGGATTTCCAGAATCAGCTGCATTGGAGGGAAGGACAAAAACATTGTAAGCATCCTTAGGAGCAGGCGGCACCTGGATTGGACCTTGACGAGTGGAAAGGCCCTACTCAGATGGAAATGGGGATTGAGGTAGCACATTCCAGGCAGAGCATGTATGTGTGCATGTGTACAGGTGTATGCATGTATAAGCACATGCATGTATTGTAATGATAGGCACATGGGTGTACATGTATGATCATGTGTGTATGTGCAAGTGCATTGATTGTGCCAACATGTGTGTATATGTATGTATGGGTGGGTGCATGTATTGTACCAGTGTATGCACATATATGCACATGTGAGTGGGTGTATATCTAGGTTGGGGGAAGGGCAGTGAGCAAACAAGACTCCAGAGATGCGGGAAAGTGGGGATGAAGAACCCTCAAATCCATTTCACTATCACACAGCTTTCTAAAGGCAGGTGTCATTGTCTCCACTACAAATAGCAAACCCAAGGGTCTGAGAGAGTGACTTGTCCAGGTACATGGAGCTGGGAAGTGATAGAACTCACAGATTTAGAGCTGAAAGGGACCTCAGAGACCACCTAGTCCAATTCATCTCACACACACCTCATTTTATGCAGGAGGAATTTGAACCAGTGAAGTTCCATAGATTTGGAGATGAAAGGGATCTTGGAGGCCATCTGGTCCTACCCTTCTATGTACAGATGAGGAAACTGAGGCAAGGTGGTTAAATGACTCACCCCACATGCCATATGGACTTAGGAAGTAGAACCTGCAGTCTTCCAACTTGATGGGTGCTCTATAACACTCTGCTCTTATAAAGCTGAGTGCTTATAGCTAATTTGGGCTGCCAGGCAAGGTGCCCTAGGGCAGGGTTTTTGTTTTTGTTTTTTTTTTAACAGGCAGCTATAGCAAAGTGCAAAGAATTCTAGGCCTGAAGTCAGGAAGACCTGAGTTCAAATTCAACCTCAGACACTGGATAGCTGTGTGACCTTGGGCAAATCTCTTAACCCTGTTTGCCTGTCTGTATAATGAGCTGGAGAAGAAAATGGCAAAGCACCACAGTGTCTCTGCCAAAAAAAAACTGCAAGTGGGGTTATGGAGAGTCAGGCATGACTGAAAACAATTGAACATAACC
Source organism: Potorous gilbertii (assembly GCA_028658325.1). Lineage (NCBI taxonomy): Eukaryota > Metazoa > Chordata > Mammalia > Diprotodontia > Potoroidae > Potorous > Potorous gilbertii. The sequence goes on along the minus strand of CM053769.1, from coordinate 501,732,651 downwards.
TGGAGTCCATGAACTTGTTTTGTAAAATCCATTTTGATAGCCTTTTCAGTATAATCATCTTCCTTTGTTATCCTATGTATTTTATTCATTTAAAAACACAATTCTGAGATGGGATCCCTAGGTTTCACCAGACTGCCAAAAGGGATCATGAGTCAGAAAAGGTTAGGAGAGCCAGCCTAGTGTGAGCGTGGGGGTAACCTTGGTCTGGGGGTGACCCGGAGCTGGGGGGTTCAGGTAGTGTGCCCCACATTACATAGCAAAGCTGACACCTGCACTCCCACAATGGTAGACCCCCTGCCCAGTGTTCTGTTCCCTTCCATTCCGGAACCATTCTCTCTCCAGCACCAGGTCCCTCCCATGCACAACCATGGATGGCATGGCAGAATGGGGTTAGTCACTGAGTGTAAAGTGCCTGCAATCAGGAGGTGAATCGATGGGGTCCTGTCCCAATGCCGTGGCTAATTTATTGCTGACCTTAGACCAAATCCATCTGCCTTCGGGAGTGTCAGTTTCCTCACCTGTTAAAGGAGAGTGCTGCACACAGTGAGCTAAGTAAAATGGAAAGAGTGCAGGTTTGGGCCCAGAACACTTGGGTAGGAATCTTGGCTCTCTCCTTAGTCCCCCGGATGTCCTTGGACAAGTTCCTAGTCTCTTTGGGCCTCAGTCTCCTCATCTAAAAATTGAGGAGGCTGTACCAGATGACCTCCCAAGGAAAGTCCCTTCTAAATTTAAATCTCAGGTTCCTGGGAGTCCTCTGGGTCATTTTCTGGAAAGAGATACCTATAAATGTATTTCCCTAGGCAACCTGACATGACGGGGGAAATCTATCGGAGTCTTGTCCTCCTCCCATTCTCTCCAGCTCCCCTCTCCCTGCGTCATGGTTTTTTCTGAAATATTCATTCTACCCCTATCAGTGTTTCACCTGATTTCTATTCCCTGTTACCCCTGCCATTGACTTCAGTCACTGGGGTCTTGGATCATGAAATATAGATGTGTTTACCACCCCCATTGCCTTCCTCTATTCAGAACTAAATAGGAAATTTTCCTGTTCAAATGTAACCTTCTCCTCCACCCCTTGGCTCCTCCTCCACCTTCCCCTTCCCTGCACAGAGCTGTTTCTATCCAGGCTGGGCTCTTCTAAGTATCTCATGATTTTATTTTACAATTATTATTGATGACTGTCACAACCTTGGGAGGAGGAAACGCGGTGTGATGATGAGCGTGTGGCTTTTCAAAGCATTTTCAGAAATATATTCTTGAGCAGTAACTTTGAGAGGGAGGGAAGCTATTAGCCTCCCAGTTTTCCAGATGGGGAGTAGAAGAATCTCAGAGCTGAAAGGGACCTTGTAGGCTATAGAGTCAAGCCTGTAACTCCTCTCTAGCATGCCCAACAGACAAGGGTCCAATTTCCACATTAAGCATTCCAGGGACAGGGAGATCATTTCCTTACAAAGCTGCCCTTTCTTCTTGGGAATACCTCTAACTTTTAAGATGTTCTTCTACAGAGGGGAAATCAGTCCTTCTCTATCTTTCTCATTGTTCCTAGTTCTGGCCCCCAGAATCAGTCAGGATGAAGTTGATCCCCTCTACTCCATGCCAGTCAGCCCCTGAGATACTTGGAAAGCAGTAATCCCATTCCCTACCTCTCTACCCCTAAGGTTTCTGTTCTCCAACTTGGGTTCCAGGAAGGGGTCGAGGTTAGGCCCTTCCCAGGCCAAGGATGGGGAGATGGTCTGGCTGCACATGGTGAGGATCTTTCTTTCCTTCCCCTCTGCTCAGAGGCCTACAAGGTCAAAGGGGAAAAGCTTCTTTATTCAAGGTTAGACTTAGAGAGTGTTGGAGTTGTAAGGGACCTTGATCCAACCGTTCATTTTACTGATGAGGAAACTAAGTCACAAGAAACTGAAATGATAGAAACAAAGTGAGGACCAGATCCTGAAATCCCTTGCTTCCTTATCCAATATTCCATCTCCTAAGCTACACTCCATTCTTTCCATTCAGTTTAATTTAATGCAATTCAGCC
>CM053769.1:501704758-501730128 GCA_028658325.1 Potorous gilbertii | reverse complement strand
TTTTTTTTTTTAGTGTATTGATAAGTTCTGCTGAATCATATTCTTTTCTTTCTTTTTTTTTCTTACAAAAAAAAAAAGATTTACCCTGGTTACCACTCCTGACTCTCACAGGACTTTCTCCACCATGCCACAGCAATTTTCTCACCCTGTAAGACCACTCAGTGCCTGTAACCCCTTCCTCTGGTTGATTAGTTTTCTAAGAATGTCCATAATAAGGATAGTGCCCAGGCCATCCATGTCTTCATTTTTCTCCAGGCTCCTGGGGAAATTTAAGTGAGATAGCAACAAAACATTTTAATATAAATCTAATTTTTAAAAGAAAAACTATTACTAATTCAAGACATTCTGTGAATCAGCATCTACTCATAACTATAGCTCATGAGCCCCCACCAGCGTGTTTAATTTTATAAAGCAAGACAGAAAACACAGTTCAAAATAAAAATCATTTAAACAAACACTACAGCAAATAAATTCAAAAGAAAAGATTTCCATGCATTCACAGGGTACGGTCCCTCATAAGTTACTCTACCATCAGTGGGAAAGATACATATGTAGAGAACATGTATGCCCAGGAAACATACATCAAAGATACATATGTATATATATGAAACATATGTATCCAGGGAACACATATGAAGTTACCTATGTATGAATAGTTATGCCATGAAACTGGTGATGAGGGCATATGCATAGAGAGCACATATTTTAGAAATATATATTCTTCTCACACCCCTCTTTATGCAGAACCATGAATGTTCTCTGCTCATCACTGCTTTCCACTGGACACATCATTTTTGTGGGATATGTTGTCTCTATGTTAGACATCATGCCTCTGCTTTCTGTCCCATCATCTCTGCTGGCATCTCCAATGGTCTTAAGGTTACCAATTGACTCTTCACCTTTCTAGTCTATTTGGTGTCAACTGCTATTCCACCCACTCTCTTCTGCTGGGATGCAATGGTTTTAAAGCCTCTCTGTGACAGGAAATGCTGCATTTCTTTTAATGCATCATCAATAATAAAGCCCCACTCATCCACATCCAACTGGACAGTGGCCAATAAAAGCAAGTAAAATGCCTGGGATGAGATTGTCTATTCTTTTAAATACCTATGTCTGATGCTGATTTAAAGTCCATGATTTAGGGCTGGGAAATTCCTTACAACTTCTGTTACATCCTGGATTGGGAAAGTATCTCCAAAATACTATTTTGAGAATAATGAAAAAAAAGCCACAAGAGCTGTGTAGAGGCTGAGTGTAGAGAGTTTCCAAAATCCTCTATGGTATGCAAATGAAGTTGGAGCCAGAAGAAAAATTAGGTGAAGAAGTCAAAGCTATCTCCCTTCACTGGGTCCACATTCCTGCCTTCATTACACATATCTGCTAACAGCAAAACTCAATCTATTTAGATACAATCTAAAGATGAATCATGCATATAGATAAGTAACATGTTAACATGTGGGAAGCAAAGAAGTTGAACCAGATGTGGTGAGAGATTTGGAGATAAAGGGAGGAGGAGGTCATTTTTAGGTCAGGTCAGAGTCCTTCACAAGAAGGGGCTTTGAAGGCAAGAAAAGCTTTCAACAAGGAGCAATGTAAAAGGAGTACACCGAGGCCCAGGGAACAGAATAAAAGGATGAAAGTCAGAGGGAAGCCAGAGAACAAAGGTGGATAACTGCTTTATAGAAACAGGGGGTGAGTTCAAGGACCCATTACTGACTCCTGGGTTTATAGATTCATTCACTTTGATAAGTTCAATACAATAAACATTCCCTGAGTGGCCCATTTATGCAGAGCACAGTGTGAGTTATAGTAGAAGATTCCAAGTTCAGAAATGACATTGATGACTGACACTCTAGTGGGAAAATGTCTTTGGGATCCCAGAATGCAACGGTTCTTCTTTCAGATCCTGACTACTCTAGCCCCTTGACCCTCTGGAAGGTGGAATGACAGAGGTTATTTATCTGTATGAGACCTCCAATGACTGATGAAGACTCTAGTCCAAGATGTCTCCTTGGGAATAGCCATGATGGTGGGTGACGTGGCTTGTGTGGTTAATTGGGTTAATGAGTAAAGTGGGGACTCCGAATATGCAATGATGTGACAACCTTTCCTAAGTTAGCTGACTTCTCCCCTTTCACCCTTCTACCATTTAATACCTTCCTTGTAGCCAGAATTTAATTTCTCCAAGTCTAAGATGAGGGCATTGAGTTGGTCATCCTCTGAGGTTCTTTCTAGCTCTAGAGTTGTCATCCTTGGATACTGGAATGCAGACCTGTTTTCACATCTTCTAATAACACCTCCCCTTCTCCCCATGACTCTCCCCTAATAGGCATTAGCTTTTTCTGCACCCCAACTTGCCTACTACTGGTTCTTCCATGGCTATTCTACCTACATTGGAGACTGAAATCCCTGCAATTGCCTTTTCTAAAATCTAAAGTGTTCTACACAGCAGCATGGGATTGTTGGCAGTGGAAGGTGGGGGTGGGTGGAGATTTCCTAGTTCAGTTCTCATAGAGAGAGCTCATAGATGCCAGCCTCCCCATAGCTGCCCTCAGTGTTGGTACTAAAGCTAAGAATAATGAGAAGAGACCCGAAGAAAGTAGTAGTTAGCTTTGATTTCAAAGAACAAGAATCCTGAAGCCTGGGGCTGGTAGAAGCTAGGCATGGCAGACTCTGAGTCCTTCTTGTGGTGTGGGATTTAATGCTCTACAGCTGTTGTGTTCTTCTCTGCTGCCAGGGTTTCTGCCCGCCTGACATAAAAAATGTCTTCCCCCACCTCGCTTCTGTTTGTGTTTATTCTGGCTTCTATCTTGGATTTTTTAAAAATTTAGTTTAAGAATATTTCATGTTTTCTAACAAGTCATAGTCTGAAGCCCTGTCTTATTTTCTCTAACAGGAAGGCCTGCTTTCACAGCAACCTCTAATTGGGAAATGCCTCAGGCAGGGATGCAAGCATAGGATGTTCCCTGCAGGTCATCATAGGTATTCCCTCAGGGGCTACCCATCTTCTCAGTCTTTGGATAGTTTGTTGGCAGTTCCTAGAGCACCCCCTTCAAAAAAAGAGCAGAAACTTTGGGAGCTATATAAATCCAAATTTTTATTATTACAATTTCATGGGTTTCTGACATACAGTAGGTATTTAATCCATGTTTGTTGATCGATTGATCCATAGAAATTACTTACCTTCTTTCCCTCTTTGGACATGATATTTACATGAAAGATACTCCTAAAGGAGGAGAGGGAAGCAAAGGCATCAGACTGTGGAACCCTTATGATCACCTGGTGCTTTGGGACATAGCTGTTCTCTCCCCACCCCACTCCCGTACCAGTGTTATTTTTGGTGGAATCCTTGATCCTTTTGAGTGTTTCCAGTGTATGGAGCCCTGGGGAACAATCTGAGGCTCTTTCTTGGTCTGAGCAAGATTTTCTTGGGAAGTTCTCTCACCATCCTGGACTTCTAAGATGAGGGGATTTGGCTGGCTCTCCCCTGAGGTGCCTTCCAGCCCCAGAGCTATCATCCTTAGTTATTAGAAAGTAGAACTGCTTTTAGGTCCCCCAATAGTACAGCCCTCCCCACCTCATCCCCACTGACCCACCCTACCCCTAAAATATATCAGCTGTTTTTTTTGAATGGATTATCTCAGTTTGTCTCCCACCAATTCCTTCATGGTCAAGCTAGCCATGTTCAAATCTGAAATCCCTGCAAGTAACCACTTTGCCCCTCTTTTGGGTGGCTTGTCCTCGTGGGGCTTGGGGATGGAACCTGAGAGAACCCTGACACCTAGAACTATGCTCTCTTTAGCTCTCTCTGTATATGGGGCCTGTGTGTGATTGGCTGAGTTGCTGGGGATGCCAGAATACAGATGCCCACTCAGGAGCGGGCAAGGTACACTGCCTAGGCTCTCTCTGTCCTATGCAGATGCTGCCAGTAGTATGAAGGACATTGCTAAGGAAACATCCCCTGTCCACTGAACTTGTCCAGTTTCTGTGTGTGTTTGGCTCTATTGCTAACCAATATAAACATGATTTGTGCTCTAGATGGGCCTTGATTAGACACAGACCTTTGGACTGAAGGAAAGAATGAAGGAAAGAATGAGAAGGCACAATCCCAACCTTCTGGAGTTCTCCCTGTACTTAGCCCATAGAAGTTTCCTGCTTGTGAGCAGCCCCCTGTTTAGGAAAGACCTTTCATCAGATCAGGACTGGGACTTGAGTCTAACAAATGAGGGTAGCACACAGGGTTCTCCAGGAGACTGACTACTCAAGGACACTTTCCCCTTGCCCCAGGTAAACAACCCCTATCCCTCTTTCCTATTAGGAGTTCAGCTCCCTCTGGAAAAGTCAATGGATTTTTTCCTATTTGCTAGTCTTTCCCATAATTGTTTGTGGCTATCAGCCCCAGGAGCCCCCAACTACAGGCTAAAGTCCTTTTCATTTGTGATTTTAAAGGTACCATACTATAGGGAAGTCTCCTGAGCAGTGGACTAGCTCCCAAACCTTTTATTCCTCTAGGTGGTTTCCTACCTCTCCTGCAAGTGGCATTCCAGTTGGTACAGTGTAGTGGTCAAAATAGTGGATTCAAATCCTCCCTCCGCTATTTGTTACTTGTATGACCTTGGATAGGTCCTTTAAGCCTAGCTTTGCTTGCCTGCAAAATCAGGAAGTTGGTCTTGATGATTAGAGAGGTCATGGAAAGAGTCTTGGATGTGGAGCCAGAAGACCCAGGATGAGTTCCCAGCTTTCCCTCTTACTACCTAACTTGTCTGGATCTGATCTAGAAAATATATGGTTGGACAAGATGGATTTGTTGGACTAGGTGACCTCCAAGTTCCTTCCCAGCTCCAAATCTATGATTTTGGAATCTCTAAGGGCTATCTCGATCCCATAAACTCCTGGCGACTGCTCCCCTTCCTACCTATGCAGAATCATGATTGTAAGCTCCTTTCCTGAAATCCAGGAATGAGTCTGTGATAAATGAACTGCTTCCCTTTCCCTCTTTCTCTTCTTTTTGAACACTGAACTTTAACCTCAAGGTGTGGGTTTGAATCCAAGTCTTTCCACATACTATTTGTGGGATCTTTGGTAAGTGCCTAGTGAATTTGGTAGGAAAGAAAGAGCATTGTCCTGGGAGTCTGTAAACCTGGCTTTGCCACTGATGTGATAATGAGACCTTGGGCAAGTCAATCTGTGCCTCAGTTTCTACATCTTTTTTGGGGTGAACTAAATGATAGCATGGTACGATGGATTTCAAACCAAAGTGGTGCTCTGCCACTTACTAACTGCATGACTTTGGGCAAATCTTTTAACTTCACTGTGCCTTAGTTTCCTTATCTTTAAAATGAGGGGGTTAAACTAGATCAACTTTACATTTTTCTGTACCTAGAAACACCCTCTCTCCTAACCTCCATTCTTGGAATCTCTTCCATAATAATAGCTCACCTTTATAACGCACTTTAAAATTTGCAAAGAATCTTACAAGGCTTACTCATTTTATCCCCACAATTAGCCTGTTAGTCAAATACTTTTAGTCCCATTTTGCAGATGAGGAAAGGGAATCCCTGCTACCAGGGATCCTGAGGCTGGTGATTCTCTTGAGTTCTGGAATTCTGAGGTGGTCTAAGCAGACCAAGTATTGGAACTAAGTGTGGTATCAATACAGTGAGCCTTTTGGATGGAGAGGAGAAAAGGATGGTAATATTTTTAATAGCATTTTATTTTTTCTCAATTACTTATAAAGACAATTTTAAACATTCATTTTAAAAAGTTGAGTTCCAAAACTTTTTCCCTTAGTTCCCCTCCCAAGAGAGTAAACAATTTGACACAGGATGCATATATGCAATCATGTAAAACATATTTCCGTATTAATCATATTGTAAAAGAAGAAACAGCCCAAAAGAAAAAAAGAAAGAAAGAAATGAAAAGTAATATGCTTCTATCCACATTCAGACTCCATCAGTTCTTTCTCTGGAGGTGGGTCACATTTTTCATCATGCGTCCTTTGGAATTGTCTTGGACCACTGTAATGCTGAAAATAGTTAAGTCATTCCAGTTGATCATTGTTACAATGTTGCTGTTACTGTGTGCAATGTTCTCCTGGTTCTGCTCATTTCACTTTGCATCAGTTCATATTAGTCTTTAGAGAACAAAATCATTAACCCTCAGTCAAAGCCTTAGGGCACCAGGTCTTCTTTTGGCGACTGGTTCAGAGTGGCAGGACTACTAATTTTCACCACTTTCTAAACTTCCCTGACCATTGGGATTCCATTCAAGGCACAGGACCTCATAGGTCTTCTTGGGCCCCTGATCTGGCTTGGCTTCTTGGATTAGAGACCTGTGGCAGAAAATTTCCAATGACCTCTCTCTCTAGCTATTGTCACCATATCCTGGAACCCAGGTCCAGTCCTCTCTTTCCCCTTCCCCATCTAACCTCTGTCTCTGTTCACTTCAGACCACAAAAGTGCATTTTTCTTTCCTGAGATTATTTACAAGAGAGAATAAAAAAATATACAAATTCAAAAATAACACAGCAGAATAAGGTCATGCAAAAAAAAGTCCAGTCAGACCCAAACTGAACAGTACCTGAGCTTCCTGACCTAATCTTTAACTCAGATTCTCCAGACCTTACTTGGCCTGGTCTATCCTGATTCCCCTCTAGGTCAGGGTCCTGACCCTTCCTTGTGTCATAGATCCCTTTGGCAGTCTGGTGAAACCTATGAACCCCTTCTTAGAATAACATTTGTTGCCTATGTTCAAAATGACAAGAAATGCTAAATTTCAGTTAGAGGTTAATGAAAATAAAGATGTAATTTCCCCCCACCCAAATTCAATCTCTATAGACTCCTTCAGGAATCCATAGACCCCAGGTTCTACCTCTGCACTAGAGGCTGTAGCTTTTAGCACCTTCAGTAAGAATGGCCTCCTCCTTCCCCAGAACCATCCCAAGCCTGATTTTTGAAAGTGGCCTAACTGGGCTCTTTGGATCTGCCTGAAGGATCCACTCTACCCACCTAGATTCACTTTTTTTTTCATCTTAAGGATGGAGTAGATTTTTGGCAGTCAGTCCACTTTAGGCAGCTAATTAACTTTCCTTCTTTTCAGTCCAAGGTCAAGGAAGCTGTGTTCCTACAGTCTTGAAAATCCCAATTCACTCAGGTTACCCCAAAGTTCACAGTACTCCACTGGTATTGTGTATAGGACACTGGACTTGGAGACAGGACTCTGAGGTTGGAATCCTGCCTCAGATACTTGCTAGCTGTGTGACCATAGAAAGATGGTTTAATGTCTCTGAGTCTGTTTCCTCAGCTGTAAAATGGGGAAATAATATTTATGCCACTTAAATCACAGAGTTGTTATAGAGAAAGTGTTTTGAAAGCCTTAAAGCATTGTATGGATGTGTTATTATTAACCTTTCCATCTGTTTCTTTATTTACAGTGAGAGGACCTGTATTCTCCCCCACTATCCTTTAATCCTAACTAGTACTAGGGCAGCTAGATGTGCAGTAGATAGGGCACTGGGCCTGAAATCAGGAGGAACTAAGGTAAAATCTGGTCTCCGATGTTTACCATGTTTACTGTGTGGCCCTGGCCAAGCCACTTAATCCTGATTGTTTCCAAAAAAAAATTTTTAAGCATAACTAGTACTTATAAAGTACTTTCCATTTTACAATGCCTTTTATGTGTATTGTCTCAGTTTATTCTTAATACATCCTTGGGAGATAAGAGATAAGATAATATTATCCCCATTTTACAGAAGAGAAAACTGATGCTGAGAAAAGTTAAGTAATTTGCCCAAGGCTACAGAACTTTAAAGCATCTACAGCTAGATTTGAACTCAGGTTTTCCTGACTCCAGGTCAAGCACGCGCTACCTAGCTGTATAGGTGCTTTTTGACCCTAACCTTGTCTCAGGTGAGTTAAGGGTAGAAAAATTTGCTGACTTGCTGACGGAAAGCAAGGGTGGCTGACTGGGGTTCCATGGGGGAGGACTGACAGCAATATCCAGGGGTAATAGTTTTAGGATCTGGTACCAGAAGTTGGCCCCTAAGGGAAATTCCAATATTTTCCCAGGGTCCAGTGTTGTCCTTGCTGCTTCTGCTTGCTCTAAGAAATGGCCTTCACCTTGAAATACTTCTTCAACCCACCTCCACCCCTGCCATGCTCAGAATGAGCTGTCTTAAGGCTTTAACTATCATGGAGATCAGTAGACTGGACCAGGTGGAGGGCAGCAGAGAGGAGTTGGTGCTGAAAATCATCAAAGAGTGGAAACTGGATAGATTTGGAGCCAGAGAAGAGGTAGCTGGGTGGTATAATGGGTAGAGCACTGGGCTTGAAATTAGGAAACCCTGGACAAAAATTCTGCCTCAGACACTCAATAGGTAAGCCTCTTCAATTTTTTGTGCCTCAGTTTCCTCATCTGTAAAAGGAAAGCTGTCAGACTCAAAGGCTTCCCAGACTTTAATTCTGTGATCCCACATAGGTTCAGATGAAACTCTGCTACTTCTAACCAACAAGTATTTATTAAGCACCTCCTATATACCAGTACTATGCATCATATAGTACCTAAGGTGGAGACAGGAAGATGTGGGTTACATTCCTCCCTCAGTTACTTACTAGCCCTGTGACACTAGCTAAGGCACCTCACCTTGATGGTCCTCTGATTTCCTTACCTGTAAATTGATGGGCCTCTGAGTCTCCTCCAGTGCTAAATGTATGATGCTATGACCCTGTGATTATAAGGTATGTGATGCACAACAGGGTCTGGGAGGAAATTAGGGACTTTGTTTGGAAATGGCCTGTAGGGCCAGAGGCATTAGAAGGAATGAGAACTCAGAGCCAGCTGCAAGAATCTCTCCCCAACACCTCTCCCACCCCCACAGGGTTAAGACCAATCTATTACTGTTTCCTTGTCCTTCTGTCACTGATTTAATGGACGTCGATAATAGTTGAATAAGAATTGATGGGGAGACAGATTTAATTAACCCCATGTCAGCAGCTGCCTGGGCTGGGGCCCTCTCCTGAGCTTTGCTGGGGAGCCTGAGGCCAGCAGAATCATTCTCTCCCTCAGTGGCACCTCCCTAGGAAGGTACCAGTTCCTACTAACCCAGCTGAACCAGCCTTTCTCCACTTGTCTCCACCACCAGGAGAGGTCACCTAATCAACGGCAATCAAGGAGAGAAGGGCTCAGGAACCTACAATTGTTCCCTGTTGCCTGCCAATGCAGGCCCTCCACAGCCCAGTGCCTACCTGCCTATCTTATTTTAACTAAGATTTAAAGCTGGGACTCCAGAACTCATCTGGTTTAGCCCCCTCCCTTCATCTTACAGATGAGGAAACTGAGACTCAGAGAGGTTGAGAAATGTTAAGTCCAACTTATTGTGACCTCATTTGGGATTTTCTTGGCTAAGATACTGAAGTGGTTTTGCCATTTCCTTCCCCAGCTCGTTTTACACATGAGGAAACTGAGGCAAATAAGGTGAAGTGACATGCTTATAGCTTACAGCTAACAAGTGTCTGAGACCAGATTTGAACCCAGGAACATGAGATGGGGAGTTCTGTGCACTATGGCTCCACCTAACCGCTTAAGGTCAATCAACTATTAAATAAGGTTTGAACTCTAGTTCTCTGACCACAAATCCAGCTTTCCATGGGACCACACTGCCCTAGTCACAGGATCTAAACTCACATCCCTGGGGATAAGAAAATATGGATTATGTTTTCTCTGCTCTCTCGTCCCCTCCATAACCAGCGGCTCAGATGTCTCTAAGGTGAAATCAACAATTTTGTACTCCACACGTAGAGAGTAGGAGTCTCCATTCAAAATCAGAGTATCAAAGAGATGAAAGCTACCCCCAATGCCCTGTACCATGCAGACAACAAATGGTCATGCGGCCTCAACTTGAAAGGAGCTCTAGAGAGGGCAAAACCCATTCACAAAATCCCAACTCCCACAGCCCACTGACTTTTGGTGTGACTTGGCTCAGATTGCCAAGAAATTTTTCCTCATAATTGATCCTAAATCTGCCTCTCTGCTGCCAATCTACCTTACAGGACAAATCAGAGTAAGTCTAATGCCTGTTCCAAGTGGCAAATACTTTGAATTATAAGATTTAGAAGTGGAAGGAATTGTAAAGATCATCTAAGTTTATTTTCCTCCACTGCCACCCTCCATTTTAAAGATGAGGAAATTGAGACTGAGTGAAATTGAGGAATTTACCCAAGGTCACACCGCTAGTATCTGAGTTGGGATTAGAACCCAGACCTTCTTTACTCCAAGGCCAGCACTACTCTTACCCTGTTTTACAGATAAAGAAGCTGAATGGGATTATAATTGACTGGGTCAAGAAGCTGGAATTCAAGCTAGGTTGTTTCTCTTCTCCATCTCTATCAATGGCTTAGATGGAAGTGTCCCTTCACCTGTCCTCCCACTTGGAAGAAAGGTGTTTCACATTTCTTGAAGGTCTGAAAGGATTTCTATCCCTTACTACAGGAATGAGAGTTTGGGGAGGTGGAAAAACTATGCCCCCAAGGCCTTGAGTGGTAGCAGCAAAGGAAAAGATCCCTTGGATTGGCCAGGGAACAGAGGCAATAGAAGCTTGACTCTTGTTGTATGTTCCCCCTCCTTCTATCCTACCGCTTTTTTGGGTCATGTTCCTCTCTCTATCCCTGTGCCTATGCTTGGGATCCCTTTCTACTTTGACCAGATCCTAAAGATGAAGCCTCCTCCTAGACAGGTAGTTGACATGCCTTGTCCGTATTCCTTGGGGTGGAAAGGACTTCAGATAGAACCTTCCCTTCCCCCTCAGGGTTGGGGGTCCCATGCTGGGGGGCTCTAAGGCAGGTGTAGGAGGCAGTTGAAGTGGAGTGCCTGCCAGCCACCCTGTCTGGCAGTCTTTCATCCCTGTTTCACACCTCCTCTCTCATTCATTTTCAGCTCTGATTGGTTTTCTTGTTTTAACACATACCCTGGCCCCTGTCCTTGACCCTCAGGATGAATTTGATGCTGCTCCCTGGGGCTCTGGCTGGTAAGCATGTTTGGAGCTGTTGGGGAAAGGGAGGAGGAGGAGGAGGAGGAGGAGGAGGAGGAGTGAGGGGCGAGGATGGGAGGGGGAGGATGATAAAAATCCCCTTCCATAGAGTTGGCTTTTTTTGGATGAATAGGCAGGATGCTGTCTGCATTCAGCTGGGTCAGATCCAGGAGACCAAGTCACAGAGCAGGAGTCCAGGGGCTCAGGACCTTGCAATTTAAATGTGATAGGCTCCTCCTTTCTCCTTCTAGGGCCCCTCCTCACTCATGTCTACACATGGTCCAGTGCCCTCCTGCTCCTGTGGTTTCTGCTCCTCATCTTACTCTGACACAAGTCACCAGAGCAGACTATGCCTGTAGCTGAGACAAGGTAGAATCCCTTGCCTAGTTGGAAAGTAATTTCTGTTCTCTGGACCAGTTTCTTCACCTTTAACATGAGCAAAGTTTTAGAGGTCAATGGTATGGTCAGATCATACAAGCTAGATGACCCTGGGCCAGCCACTATCTCTGAGTCTCAGTTTCCTCATCTAGGATAAAGTACAGATGCTCCATTTTCTCCCCTTCCATATCTCTACATGACCTTGAGAAAGAAAATTGCTCCAAAATCATCTCTTCACCTGGAAGCAAATGAGGCTCTGTAATCCCAGCAGCCAGTTCCCTCGATGATCTCCCTGAGAGGAGTTAAGTCTTCAGTCATCTCCTCCTTCATCTCTTTTGGTTCCTTTCATTCTAGTCCAAAGATCAACCTCCTTTTTGGTGACAATGGAAGCAGAGCAGATGTTGAGTTATTCTGCCTTTTTCTCTGCCAATTTGTTTCATCATTCCATTTACCCCAAGCTCTGGGCTTACACCTTCTCCAATCTGCTTCTTGACCCCATTTTACTTTAAAAGTTTCCTTAACTATGCCCAAATGGCTATAAAAATGTGCATGCCTTTTGGCCCAGCAATACTACTTCTAAGTCTGTATCCCAAACAGATCATAAAAATGGGGAAAGGACCCACATGTACAAAAATATTTATAGCAGCTCTTTTTGTAGTGGTCAAAAACTGGAAATTGAAGGAATACCCATCAATTGGGGAATGACTGAATAAGTTGTGGTATGTGATTGTAATGGAATACTATTGTGCTGTAAGAAATGATGAACAGGAGGACTTCAGAAAGTCCTGGAAAGACTTACATGAACTGATGTTGAGTGAAGTGAGCAGAACCAGGAGAACACTGTATACAGTAACAGCCTCAGTTAGCTCTTCTCAGCTAAGTCTTCTCATGCAAAGACCTAAAACAATTCCAAAGGACTTAGGATGGAAAATGCCATCCACATCCAGAGAAAGAACTGTAGAGTCTGAATGCAGAGCAAAGCAGACTATTTTGTTTTGTTTTGTTTTTTTCTTTCTCCTGGTTCCTCCCTTTCATTCTAATTCTTCTATATAACATGACTAATGTGAAAATATGTTTAATAGGAATGTATATGTAGAGCCTATATCAGATTGCACATCATCTTGGGGAGGAGGAAAGGAAGGGAGGAGGAGAAAATTTAAAACTTATGGAAGTGAATGTTGAAAACTAAAAATAAACAAGTTAACTTTAAAAGAAGTTCCCTTTGGTGTCTTCATTCTTCAGTCAGCCTCAGATAATTCTTAGTTCTAGTGCTCCTAATGATATTCAATTTAACAAGCATTTATTAATCACCTACCATATGCCAGGCACCGTGATAGGCACAGTGGGGATCCAACAAGAAGAATGAAACAATCTCTGTCTTCAAGGAGCTTCAAAGATTGAGGGGCATGCCATTTATAGAGATAGGCATATTATCTATAGGTAGAAAGTAAAGAAGATGGAAGAGAGATCAGATATACTCTAGGAAAAATTGGGGGGATTTGGCAAAACTTCATCAAGAATGTTGCAGCTGAGCTGAGTTCCAAAGGAAGAGATAGATTCTGAGATTGAAAGCTAAAGGAAGAGGGCCTTGTAGGCAGAAGCAAAAAGTATATATACAGTTGTGGGAAATAGAATGTGGAGTTTTGGGGAAACTACTAGAACAATCTGGCTGAAACTTAGAGTATATGAAAGGGAGTAATGTTACTCAAGGCTGAAAATATAGAGTGGAGTCAGACTGTCTAAGCTTTAAATGTCAAGCTTAAGAAGTTGTGCTTTTTCCTATAGATGATAGGGAGAACATAAAGTTTTTTTTTAAATTAGGGGCAACATGACTAAGTCTATGCTTTAGGAGGATTACTTTTGCAGCTGTGTGGAGTATGGATGGGAAGAGAAAGAGACTGGAGGCCAGGAGACCAATTAAGAGACTATTACAGTATTCAGAGGGAAAGCGATAATGATGGTCTGATGATAAGATGGTCTTGTGAGTGGAGAAATGGGAACAGATGCAAGAGATGTTGTGGAGGTCAGCTTGCCAAGATTTGTCAATGGACTGGCTAAGGGAGAGTGAGAAGTAGAAGCTGAGTCTGAGGTGGTGAAATTGAATGTTAAGGAAGATGATGGCTTCATTGACAGAAATAGGAAGCTTGACAGAGGAGGAGAAAAGGGGAGGGAGGTAGGATGATTTCTCAGTATGGGATACATCGAGTATAAGGTGCATATGGGGCCTCTAGGAGGCAGTTAGAGATAGGGCCTGGGGTTGATTAGAGATTAGGGATGGATAAATAGATTCAGAAGTCATCTCTGTAGAGATGATAACCGAACCAATATAAATAGATGAGAGAAAGTGTGGACAGAGGAGGAGTCAACACATCACCTTGGGAGTTATTTAGATTTAAGAAGTCAGAGGTGGATGATAAACCAACAAAAGTCTGAGATGGAGGAGCCAGACAAGGATGGGGAAGACCAGGAGAGAACCTATATCAAGGAAGTCAATAGAAGTGGGGAGGAAAAGGGAAGAGGAGTCAGTGATGTCATGAGGTACAGAGAAGTAAAGGAGGATGAGGACTGAGAGAAGCCCATTGAATTTAATTGTAAAAGATCATGGTTAGAGAGAAGAGAGCAGTTACAATGGAGTGGTGGGACCGGAAACCATGCTATCAGGGGACAGGACCTGAGAAGAGACATATTGGGAGACCACCTTGAGGGAAGGGCAGGATCAAATGAAAGTTTTGAAGGATAGGGGAGGGAGGGAAAAAACAAGTATTTATTAGGTGCCTGTTACATTCAAGGCAAGGAAAGATCTGGTATATCAGTAGATAGTGGGGAGAGATAGAGAGATAGACAGACAGACAGAGACAGAGAGAGGCAGAGAGAGGCTGAGACAGAGAAACAGAGAGAGAGAGAAACAGAGACAGACAGGAAGAAGAGGAAGAAGGAGGAGGAGGAGGAGGAGAAGGGGAGAAAAGAGGGGAAGCAGAGAGGGAGGGAGAAAGACAGAAACAAGGAGGAGAGAAGAAAGGGAAAGAGAGAAAAGAGACAGAAAGAAAAGGGAGGAGACAGGGAAAAATAAAGAGAGAGGAGAGAGAGAGAAAGAGAGAGAGAGAAAGAGAGAAAGAGAGGGGGAGAGAGAGAGAGAGAGAGAGAGAGAATGGTCAATGGGACCACCTCTTAGAAAAGATCAAGGTCTTGATTTTCTCAGTGAAGTTGGAGGTGCAGTCATCTGTTTGGAGACAGGGGGATGAGAGAATATCAAAGACTTAAAGGGAAAGGAGAAGGTTTGGAGTAACAGCTATGGGGATCACAATAGGGAACCAATAATAAAAGCAGTACAAAAAGATTGTTGTGCAGCAGTGAGATCCTTCAGTCTTCCACACCTTTGGGTTGGGGCTGGCACCTCTGATTTCTGACATTGATATCCAATTCATCCAGAGTTCATTGAACCCTGCTCTTCCAGTATCTCCAGTACATCAGTCTGTACTTGGCTTTCCTCTCCTCTCTCTCAAAGGCTTGGTCAAGTAGATGGCAGAAGTAGAAATTCAAGCTTCTCTTTCACATTTCAAGCAAAAATTTCCCAGCATTCCCCTACCCTGAGAATTTTTGTCCTAATCTTGAGGCTGAATGTCCATAGAAGCAAGAAGCAAGAAGAGAAGGAGGAGCTAAGGAAGCTGCTTCCATGGAAAGCAGAAGGGAGGTCACCAGTGGCCATGGAGTTCTTGAACCATGGTAGCACAGAAGATACATGCATGAACGATTATAGGTAGCCCCCATCATACTTGTCTTTTCATGTGCAGACCTGAATGGCCTCTGTGCTGGTGGTGCTTACAGAAGCCACATTGGCATTGTTTGGAGCCCAAGAAGCTAGCTTCTCCTCGGAGATCTTCACACTTATTCCTGTTGTTATTCAGTAGATTCAGTCATGTCTGACTGCATGAGCCCTTTTGGGGTTTTCTTGGCAAAGATACAGGAGTGGTCTGTTATTTCCTTCTCCAGCTCATTTAACAGATGAGGAAACTGAGACAAACAGGATTAAGTGATTTGCCCAGGGTCACACAGATAGCTAGTGAGTGATAGAGGCTGAATTCAAACTGAGGCCTTCCTGACGCCAAGTCCAACACTATCCACTGTGCCACCTCAGCTATTACCTAGCTCCAAACCTTCCATGGTACTTCTCTCCCTTTCTTTGCTGTGTCTTATTCTCCCACCTCTAATCTCCTGAAACAGGTTAGGATTCCCCTCTGCCTCCTTATTCTTGTCCTCTTGGAACAGTGGAGGGAGCGTTGGCTTTGGAACCAGAATTTTGTCTCTCCTATCTTCTATCTGTGGCATCCTCAGAACCTTAGTGTCCTCCTCATTTCCCCCCTCCCACTCACTGAGTGTATCCAAGCAGTTGCCAAGTCTTGAAATCTGCACCTTCACAACATGCCCCTCCTTTGCACAGACAGCCAGCACCCTTGTTCAAGCCTACTTCATTACCTCATTGACCATTGCTATAGCTGCTGCTTGGTACTCCTGCCTTCATATCTCCCCACTCCTGTCCGTCCTCCACTCAGCTGCAAAGGCAAATTTCTAATCCCTAAGTCTGGCCATGTTGCTCTACACACACCTTATTCCATTAACTCCAGGGGCTCCCAGTAACTCAGGATCAAATATAAAATCTTCTCTTTGACTTAAAGCCCTTCAGACATGGGCCCTTCCTATCCTTCCAGCCTTCTTCCTCTCCTCTCCTCCCTATACCCTTTGCTGAATCAACATGGGCCCCATGATGTTCCTTCCCCATGCCACTCCATCTCCTGGCTTCATGCATGCATGCTCACTGTACCTGAAATGCTCTCCCTCCTTACCTTCCTGGCTTCCCTCAAGAAGCAACTCAAATCTTACCTTTAGCACGAAGTCTTTCCTGAGTCCTCTACCCCACTAGTGGCTCCCTTTATTGTCTTTATTTTGTGTGTTCATAGACATTTGTCTGTTATTTTCGGAATAAATAGTGTAAAGTCCTTGAGAGCAGGTACTGTGTTCTGGCCTTTCTCTATATCTTCATCATGTAACACAGTGCCTAACATATTTTGCTGTTCAGTTGTTTTTCAGTCATGTCCAACTCTTCATGACCCTATTGGGGTTTTCTTCGCAAAGATATGGGAGTAATTTGCCGTTTCCTTTTCCAGCTCACTTTACAAATGGAGAAACTGAGTCCAGATATGAATTCAGGTCCTCCAGTCTTCAAGTCCTGAACTCTATTCACTACACCACCTAGCTATCCATGCTTAAGGTCTTAATCAATACTAACCAGATGAATTGGTAAATGAGGACAGGTCATTTAAGCCCTTTTCCCATTCTTTCAAGGAAGAGATAACTTTCTCAGATAAGTTCGAAGAGAGAGTTAGTATAATCTAGTGGGAAGATAAATGATCCTGAAATCAGGAAGGCTTGAGTTCAAATTCTGCCTCTGACATACTGGCTATGTGTCCCTAGACAAGTCACTTACCTTTTCTGAGCCTCAGTTTCTGAGAAAATAGAGATAAAAACACTAGTTCCTCCTTCATTCCAAGGTTCAGATGTTTAGGCAAAATATTTTTCAAATCTCCAAGGCGATATTGCAATTGTTGCTGTCCAGGATAGTTAATACTCCAAAGGAAGCATCCCAGAAGGGATTATCATTCATTCCTGAGGTTAGAATTCTGCCTAGACTCCATAGGAAAGAGAGGAGGAAGAGACGGGAGATTGAGGGCCATCATCCTCTGCCATAAATATTTTGGCAACGTTCTAGCAGGATCAGTGACAGAGAGGGTAGGATGGTTCAGGACTGATGCTCACCTTGTTGGTTTGGAAGGGGCCTCCCAGCCCTAACAAACATCCTGTCAGTCACTGGGACACTGCTCCCTTCCTGCCCAGTCATGGCCTTGCTGATTCCATGACTAGGCTGGGAGCACCGGGCTCTGCCAATGATGCAGATGAGAGCAGATGCCAAAGCGTCCCAGGGTGAGCAGAAGCCTGGGTCAAATGGGTGGAACTCTGGTTCCTGGAGCCAGCCTCAGTCAGGTCTTCAATCAGCCACTCATCAGGAAGCCTCCTGACTGCTGATGGCATTTCTACCTGGTAAACAGGAAAGAGATCTCCTAACAATGACAACAAAAATTCAGTACTTTAAAGATATGTGACTTATCTGAAAAAATAAAATAAAATTGAGGATTGCCCAAAGGACAATGAAAAGGCTCATGGCCTTGGCAATTATACTGCTACAGTCTTTCTCGTATCTGTCCCTTTCTCTCCATTCTTATGACCACCTCCCTGGAACTAAATAAATCCTCTCCATTGGTCTCCCTACCATCTGAGCTCTCTCCCTTCTAACCCATCCTTCATACAGCTGTCAAACTAGTATTCCCAAGACACCGATCATGCCACTCTGTCTCTCAAAAACCTTCAATGGCTCTCGATTGTTTCTAGAACAAACCACAGATTCCTCAGCCTGGCATTTACACTTTTACTTTTCCAGTCTTACTGCACCTAACTCCCCTTCATTTTTTTCTACATTCCAGACAAACTACAGACTCCATGTTCCCAGGCCATATTGAAGAGGTTATTCCTGGTGTCTGGCAGGCTCTCCTCACCTCTGTCTCTTTCTTCAAGGCTCAACTCAGATGTCTCTTGCCTCTACAAGCCTTTCCTGATTGCTGTTTCTTAGTGATCTCTCCCTTTCCTCAAATTATCTTGTGTTTACTTATCTGAGCACATATGAGATATTCCCAAAAAACATAAACTCCTTGAGGGTAGGGACTTTTTCATTTGCTTGCTTGTTTTTTATATCCATTGTCCTGACATGCTGCCTTGCAGAGAAGATGAATTAAAAAAAAAATGTTTGTTCAGTGTGTTGAATGATGGCACATGCAGGCTGGAACACACCCCAAACAAGACATTATGCAGGAGGTCAGGAACAAATGTCATCAGAGAAATGTATGACTTTAATGTGGACCAGTCATATAGTAGGTGGAGGGAAAAAGCAAGAGTCTTCCTTCAGTTTTTAAAGGAGATTTTACAGGTCTGATGACCCTCTGGAGTCATATGTGATCAACCCCAGAACAGACCTTAGAGATAACTCAGTCTATGCCCCTCATATTCCAGAGGAGAAAAGGAAGCCCAGGTGGTTTTTCCTGTCTCTGCCTGTTTTTTCACTCTTTCCCATCTTTTCCTCCCTCGTCTTCCCTGCTTGCCTTCTTTCTCCTGCCCCTGGTCTTCCTCTGTTTCCCTCATCTCTTTTGCCTCTCCTATCTCCCTTGATCTCATCTGTCCACCTCTTCCATCTCTGTCTCTCTTTCACCTGGCCCTTTTTTGTCTTATCTCAGATCCTACTGTTCCTATAACTGCTGCCTGTCTTTCTGGTTTGTCCTGTCCCTGTCCCTGTCTCTCTTGTCTGTTATGTCCCTGCCTCTCTTATCTCTTGTGCTTGTCCTATATCTACCTATGTCTCTATTGGATGGGTCTGGTGAGGAGGTGGAGCATGACCTCAGGACTATGAGTGAGGATGGGAGGGACCTCAGGCTGGGAAGAGGTCAGGAAGCAGGAAACAGATGCCAGGAAAGAAAGAAGTGGAGACAGAACAGTGGGGTGACCATGATGGAAAAGGTTGATCTCTGCATCAGTGGCCAAAGGGATAGAAAGAGGAAGAAGGCAGGCAGAGAGATTGAAATGTGGGGTCAGTGAGACATACTGTGCTCACTGGAAATGTTCCTCTTCCCCTTGAAACTCTCTGACCATATTGTGAGATAGGAGGGAAGGGGAGAGGGCCACTCAGATGTGTCCAGATGCAGGAACTAGTCAGAACAGGCAGGTTTTGTCCAAGTCTGAAGACATTACTGCCCTTTCTCTAAAATAACCATCTGTCTATTTTGTGTATGCCTATAGCTTTTGGCTTGATGATAGAGTGTAAGCTTGGTCCTTGAGAAGAGAAAATATTTCACTTTTATATTTGTATCCCCTCTCCCCCTACACCTAGCACAGTGCCTGGTGGGACACATAATGATAAATATTTAATAACTTCTCCCTCTACATCAGGCTTATTAAAAAGGCAAGAGAGGCATCTATGAAACAGCCTGTTACAGACCAAGCAGGTACACGTTTGGGAAGGATCACAACAGGGACCACCCCAAGTGAAACAGAGACTGAGAAATCTTAGGCTTTGCTGACCTACTGTTTCCCTTCCCCCACCCAGAACTCTGGGTTCAGTCAGAAGGATGCAGATTAGGAAAGCGCAGCCAGATTCCAGGAAACTTCCATCACAATGGAGAAAGTGGCAGAGACAGAGAGACAGAGACATACAGAGAGAGAGAGAGAGAGAGAGAGAGAGAGAGAGAGAGAGAGAGATAGAGAAGTTTAGAATTGATCTAATTACTGGCCCCTAAATGTAGTCAGTTGATGGTACAAATAATACCTCCAGTACCTAGCTCATGGGGCTACTATCCCATCACATAACGTATGTAAAGTACTTGGTCAGTTTCTAGGCACAGTATGACTGTGGTTATTATCATTTGTGCCATTTTGCAGAGGAGAGAACGGAGGTTCAAAGAAGTGTCTTGTTCAAGGTTACATAGCTAGTATTATATGTGGAATCTGAACACAGGTCTTCCTAAATTCAAGTTCAACTCTTCATCTACTGTGCCACGTTGACAAAGCCCATCATTTGCCTCTGGCCGCTTTGAGGGATCTATATTGGTAAAGCATGATCCATCTGGTCATTTGATCCATAATATATTCTCACAGCAATGTTGGTTTTATTTCTGCTTTCATCATCATGGGCATACTGTTAACTGTGTTTCTGCTCTTGGGATCATGAATTGGAACCTTGGTTCCGTGTTCTATAGAGCTTATAGATCTAAGAATGCCATATTTGGAGGAAGGAGTGGCTGTGGGTGGTGTGTGTGTATCCATGCATGTGTTCATGAACTTGAGTGGAGTAGCCAACTGGTCAACATGATTAATTCAACTGTGAATCCACATAAATGTAGTATTATCTAACCCGCATCTCTACATCTTTTCCACAAGAATGTCATAAAATATTTTATCAAATGCTTTGCGAATACCTAAGAACACTATTTCTGTAGTGTTTCTTATAATCTATCATTTTAGTAACTTTGTCCGTAAAAGGACTAGTCAAGCATGACATTTCCCTGAAATATCCATATTGGTTTTTTTAAAGAAAGATCACAGCTATCTTTTCTTTGCATTCACTAATCATGACTTTAATAATGCAGGAATTTAATAATTGCCAGGAATGAAACAGGGGAAAATTCTCCTACAATTCCATCTCTGACACATCTTTCACATTTGTCCCCTAGTACAAGCCTTTATTACCACTCACCTGGATTATTGCAGCAGTTTCTTTATAGGTCTTTTTTCCTTTAGTCTCTGCCTCCTCAAATTTTATTTCACACCTCTGCCAAAATAATCCTTCTTATACACAAATCTTGTAGTGATGTTTCCCTGATCAAAAGTCTTCAATGGCTATCTATGACCTCCCTAGGAAAGTTCAAACATTCAAGTCACTCCACAAGCTGGAATTAAGCTATCTTTTCAAGTTGTATGTTACTCCCCTCTGTTCTATCCAAACTGAACTGCTCTTTCCTACACTTCCCTTGAAACAAGATTTCACTTACTCTTGCCTCTGTGAACTTGCTCTATTAAATATCCCCCAAAAGTTGTTTTTCCTACTCTTCTCCTATTTAATTTCTGGTGAAATTCTAAAACGTATTATTAAAGTAATTGTTAGTGAATCCAAAGAAAAGGTAAAAGTGAACTCTTTAAAAAAAGTCAGTATGGCCATTTCAAGTAAATGTCATGCCTGACTATACCATTTTTGGACAAAGTTTCTAAACTGGTAGATGAAAGAAATGCTACAGAAATAGTGTCCCAAGATTTTAGCAAAGTATTTGACAAAATATTTCATGATATCCTTGTGGAAAAGAGAAAGAAATGAAAGCTAGACAATCATGTATTCACATAGATTCATGATAGAATAACTAGACACAAAGAGCAGTCATTGATGATGGGATAGTAACTTGGATGGAGGTCTCCAGTGAATTGTCACAGAGATCTGTACTTGGTTCTATGGCATTTAAGAATTTTTATCAAAGACTTGACCAAAAATACACATGGCATGATTGCCACGTTTGCAAGTGGAACAAAACTGGGAGAGATAGTGCACTGTATGACAGTCAAGACTCCAAAAAGTATCTTGATAAACCAAAACACTGGGCTGGATCTAATAAAATGATAGGAATGAATGTAGAGCCTTCCACTTGGGTTCAAAAACTAGAGTTTACAAGCATAGGACAGGAACCATCACTAGATGGAGAGGGGGGCAGCATTTACTCTCTATGATATGTGAGGCACTGTACTAAGTACTTTGCAAATACCATCTCTTTTGGTCTTCACAACAACCTCATGAGGTAGGTGTCATTATTAGCCCAATTTTATAGCTGAGGAAACTGAGGCAGACAGAGGTTAAGTAACTTGAAGCTAGTAAGTGTGGGAGACTGGACTTCAGCTTAGGTCTTCTCAACTCTAAAGTCAGCCTTCTAGATGATTTTCATCCAAGGTTGGGCTGTAATTAAGAAAGGCCTAGCTTGGGGAAACAAGGAAGTGATAGCCTTCTCTATACTATGAAGGTTACATCTGGAGGATAATGTTTTCTTCTGGGTATCATCATTTAAGACAAACATTGATAAGTTAAACGGCATTTTGAGGACAACCTCAAAGCCATGATAAATGGGGATCAACTGAAGGTGGTTTAATCTGAAGAGAAGCCTTAGGGGCCATAGCTGTCATTCTTTGATTCTACCAAGATTTATTAAGCATCTATTGTGTGAGACACTTAGCTAGTCTAGGGATACAAACGCAAAGACAGAAGTCTCTGAGCTCTGAGGACAGGGTAGACCACATGTTGACAGAGAAGCCAATACAGAGAACAAGGTATCCCTAAAATTTTAGTGCAGCTACCAAAGCTTTTGGTATCTTAAACCAACACCAAGACTTGGGACATCCTGTCTATACAAAGTCATTTTGAGGAAACAGGCCAAAAACCTCTGAGGACACTGGGAAAGGTCTCATGAAGGTATCACATGAGCTGAACCTAGAATGAAGCTATGGATTGCAATCAGTGGAGTTAAGAAGAGAGTACATTCCAGGTCTGAGAGAGCAAAGGTGTGGAGGTGGGAGAGAAAAGGCCAAGTCTTAGAAAAGTAATTAGGTTAGTTTGTTTGGAACATAGAATATAAGAAAGGGAATAATATGAGGTCAGTCTGGAAAAGTAGGTTGGGGTCAGATTGTGAAGGAATTTAAATGTGAGACTTTATTATTTATCCTGGAGACACAAAGGATGACCAACACCAACAACAGAGACAATGGGAAGCCACTGGAGTTTCTTGAGCAAGTGAGTGGCATGGTCAGAACCGTGCTTTAGGAATATCAGCCACTCCATGGAAGATATTTAAAGGGCTGTGAGGAAGAGAGATTACACATGTTCTTTCTTGGACCAAGAGTTGGGGATCCAGGAGCAATAGCTGGAAGTTGAAAGGAGGGGAATTATCTTGAAATTAGAGATGTTTTCCTACAACTAGACCTGTCACCGATGGAATGGGCTGCCTCAGAAGGGAGGGGGCATCTCCCTCACTGGATGACTCCAAGCAAAGACTGCACTGCCACCTGCTAAGTGTGTAGCCATGGATGTCCCTTCCAAATCTGAAATTCAGTGATTCGCACCAATTCTTCAAGGTACCATTCCAGTGCCACCTCCTCCAAGAAGCGTTTTCTGATTTCTCTGGCTGGGGAATAACTCTCCCTGAGACCTCATATAGATTTTTTTTTTCATAGCTCCACAAGGCATTTATAATAATAACTCTTTTCTGTGTTTGTCTCCCACCCCCAGCTCCAAAAGAGATCTTTTTTTTCTATTTTATCTAAATATTTCAACTTTATGTCTTCCCAGTGCCAAATAGAATGCTCTACAATCTTTTTATAAGTTAGGTGAATGAATGACTAAATGAATGGATGGGAATGTAGGGGTGTGTGCATGTGTCTAGAAGTTGTACAGATGATGGGCTATGTGTATGTAGGAGGAGATGTGTGTCAGGGAGTGTGGATGGAGTAGTCTGCCCGCCCACGTGGGTGGCTCTACACAGAGCTCGAAGAAGTCTTGAGGCCCTTCTTCTACCCCTTGGCACATTGATCTGAGCTTAACCCCTTCTCTGGGTCTGAGATGGTATTCTCCTGGGGGAAAGTAGCAGGCAGAGGAGTTCTTGAGGTCTTTTTTCGGGCCTCCCTGGAGTCACAGCCCTCCAACCACCACCCATATCCCCAGAGACCGCAAGCTCAGCTATGGGGCTCCCCTCTCTCACCTCTACTCCTTGGTTCAGGTTCCACTCTCCCCACTGCTCAATGCCTGAGCAGCTAACAAAAGGGTAAGACAGTGCCCTGTTTCCACGGGAACCCTGATGCCTATTACAGCCTCATTGAAGGCCTCTTGAATGGAAGGACAGCTAGAGAGGGGGGCAAGCCTTCTGCCCTAGCTGAAGGAATAGCCTGGAGACTGGCGCTTAGAGCTCTCCCTGAGCCTCAGTGTGTGACCTGGGACAAGTCTCCTAACATCTCTGAGTTCTGGTACCATCACAGAAAGGAGCACAGGCTGGGGGCAGAGCTCGGCATAGACATGCTCCCATTTTCTGACTTGGGACCTTTATCTGCCTCCCCCCCTTGCCCCAATTTGCCTACCCCCCCCCACCCCCACCCCTAGGGCCACAGTGAAAATTTGGGCTTCCCACCTCCCCCCATCTCCACCTCAATCAAGCCTGGCTTTGGCTGTGCTGTCTCCGTGGCAACAGAATTGGTTCTGGATCTTCAGGGAGCTAGGAGAGGGGAGGGTGAAAGTACAGATAAACATTTCTCTTCATAGCATCTGGAGCTTAGATGGAGCAAGGAAGGTGGGAATGAAGGTAGGGAATGAGCTGATCTGCCCTGCCTCTACCATAGCCCTTTACAAGATGGGCAATGGATGCAGTATAAGAATTCTAGTCTGTGACAATGCACTTTCAGAGGCATTGTAGCGTAGTAGAAAAAATACCAGGCCATAAGCCAAGAGGGCTGGGTTCAACTCCTCCCTGGTATTTAGTAACAGTGTGACTTTGGATAAGTCACTTAAAACTTCTCCAATTTTTGGTTTCTTCACTTATAACGCAGGAACAGAGACAGATATTCTATTTCCTGCCAAGCAAGGTAAGTATGGAGAAAGTAATATGTAATGTTGAAAACAATGGGAGTTCAATGGGATCTAGCCATTTGACTAAAGCTGCCTAGCAGAGAGATAAAGCAGATTTTTGGCTCTGTAAAGGTGGGAGAAGAGATGGGAGAAGAAGACAGTCAGAGTGGTCCTCAAAGAGCATTAGAAACTTGAGGGGAGGAGGATGGTCCTGTCTTGTGAGGCAGGGACATCCAAATCTAAGTTCCTGGACACTGCCTTATTCTTAGGTCTGAGTCTTGAGAGTACAAAACACCCCTCCCCATCTATTTCCCTTCTGAGTCTTCCCAGGGGAAAGGCAGGGATCAAAGCAAGTCTCTGGAACACCTACTAGGTGGCAGATATTATGTTATAAGCTTTACAAATCTGTAAGTGCTATTATCATACCCATTTTACAGATGAGGAAACTGAGGTAAACAGATTAAATGACTTACTTAGGATCACACAGCTAGTAAGTATCTGAGGCTGGATTTGAATTCAGGTCCTTTAGACTCTAACTCTCTGCTTCATGTAATGCAATCCTGGTCATTCTTGGAGGAGACTGAGGAGAAGATGGTCCTTTCACAGTTAATACGTGGCCTCCCTCTCAAAGTTCATGCCCTTCTTACCTCAACTCAGAGCAAGAACTATGGAACCAGAGGTTCAGGGACCCAGGGAGTCTGTGAGAATAACTAGGAAAGGCAGCCTGGG
>CM053769.1:501680257-501704658 GCA_028658325.1 Potorous gilbertii | reverse complement strand
CACACACACACACACACACACTCTCTCTTTCTCTCTCTCTCTGTCTCTCTCTGTCTCTCTGTCTCTGTCTCTGTCTCTCTCTCTCTCAGTTCTCATTAATAAAGGTCAAACATAGCCTGAGCTATTCAGAAGATGTGAATGGTACCTAGCAGTGGGAGCATCAGTTCTGGAACCAAAGGACTCAGGATTCAGAGCCCAGTCTGATTACTTACACCCTCTGTGACCCTGGACAATCACTTAACACCTCTGGCCTCAGCTTCCTCATCTGTAAAATGAGAGGGTTGAATTCATTCTCTCTAAGCTCCCTTTCAGCTCCAAATGTATGAACCTCTGAGATAAGGGGAGAGATGTCCCTTAGTCCTGGCAGTGTCTGCCAATAGAATGGGATGGCTGAAAGTCACACACTCTCCAGGGTAGGTGGGAAACCACAGACTCTTCAAGATAGGAGGGAGCTCAGAGGTCAACCAATCCAATCCATCCTGGAAGTCAGAATCTTTTCTGTAATATTCCTGCCAACCTCTACAAAAAGTGATAGAGCAGGAAAAATTCTAGCTTCTGAGGTTAGATGGCTTGTGTTCAAATCTTGATTTTCCTGCTTATTATATGTGACCTTATGTTTCTGTGCCTCAATTTCCCTATATGTAAAATGGAGGGGTTGATGTAAATTGTCTCTGAGGTCACTTGTAACTCTGAAGCTATGAACCTCTGCTGATAGGGAGCCTGCTACTGTCTAAAATAGCCTTCTTAGATTTAGTCAGTTGTAATATAGATTATGATTGAGTCTGCGTATGAGAAAGGTGGTACACATGGGTGTTTATACATGTATGAAAGTGTATGTAGGAATGGAGATCACCCGAAGCACTTCTTTTCCTAGTTCATGTATTTCAAAGGCTAGGGCAGAGATCTGACAAAGAGCCTTGGAGGATGTGAGGAAGTCATTCTGTCCATCCCCCTGCCTCCAAGCAACCTGGCTGCTCTCTCAAAATAAATACTCCTTTGTAACAAGCAGCCAGCCAGTCCATCCTCCCCTACTCTCAAAAATGTCTGAGTCCAGTTGGTTGCCCATCGTGCTGTTTCACAGACATCCCTGTCAAAAGGTTCTTTTTGTGTGTGTGGCTACCTGAAATCCTTTGGGCTTAAAGCTAAGGGATTCTTCCTCCAGAGGATTAGAGCAGCCTTGAGGGACAGGGATGAAAAAGATCCACAAAGAGTAGAGATATGGCTCTTAGCTAAAGGATTCCAGAAATGCCTGGGGCCCCATGAAGAAAGGGGGCTTTCAGGTGAGGACTGAACTGATCAGTCTGGGCTGGACTTCATAGTGAGATGGGATGGGAAAGAGTTGCTTTGCCCTTTTTAGGGCTGGAGGCATGAATTACTTTTTGACTCTTTAGCACAGGGCACATAATAGGTTATCAGTGACTATTCCCTTTTGGTATTTTCCCCTCCCTTAATGAAAAGGAGCAACTAGGTGGAAGAGTAGATAAAGAGCCAGGCCTAGAGTCAGAAAAACTCATCTTCCTGAGTTCAAATCTGGTCTCAGACACTTATTAGCTATGTGACCCTGGGAAAGTCACTTAACCTTATTTGCTTCAGTTCCTTATCTGTCAAATGAACTGGAGAAGAAAATGGCAAACCACTCCAGTGTCTTTGCTAAGAAAACATCAAGTGGGGTCACAAAGAGTCAGGTACAACTGAAAAGTGACTGAACAACAGATAATGATAACAGAGAAAATTCCAATTCAATCAGGAAAAACCTTTGAGATTAAGGCCCTCCTGGAAGATACTCATGGCAAGATCCCCTTAACCCACCTGCTTTTTTCTTGCTAAAGCTAGAGTTTGGATACGCATCCACTTCCTGTTTCCTCAAGTTTCTGCCCAGGCCTACAATTCCTGGTGAGGGATCAGAGGGATCAGACTGGGTGTGCCACAATCACCTACCTCACTCCTGTCCTCCTTTCTTGATGAGAGCAAGCTTCTTTTGGGGAGGTAGCATAGTACATTTGGCTTTTGGGACAGAGGCCCTGGGTTCAAATCCTAGCTCAGTTGCTTCCTACTGGGATGACCTTCCACAAGTCATTCAACCTTCTGGATCTCAGTTTCCTGGTCTGTAAAATGAGGTTGTTGGGTGAGGTGGTCTCTTTATCCTTTACAGTTTGAGGCTGGGGAGAAACATCATTGGGGATTCCGTTGATAGCACAGCCTTGACAAGACCTCATCTTGTTTGTCTGCCCCACATACACAGGCCATCACTCTCTTAACACACTTCTCTGATTTTCAGAACATGTTGTGACACCCTGCAGGTGGTGTTGCTTCTAAGGTCCCAGGTTTTCACTGCCTTGGCACACGGACTGAGGTCTCTGGACTCATATAACTTGGGTTCAAATCCTAGTGCCCCCACTATGGGATTTGGGGCAAGTTCTCTTTAGTTCTCTGGGCCTCAGTTTTTTTTATCTTTAAAAGAGGTGGAGTTGGACTAGTATCAGAGACTTAGAGCTGGAAGAGAATTTAGAGATGGCCTGACAGAGCCCCTCATTTTACAGATAAGGAAACTGAGGCTTAGAAGTGCTGAATGCCACAGTCACATAGGCAGAAATGCTCAGAACCTGAATCTGAACCTGAAGGATTTTCTACCTCTAAATCCTTCACCAGGACCCTTGTGGGCCCATCCAGAGCTGCATCTGAGCCCAAGGGAAACAACAACAAACATCGACACCAACAACATGCTGCTACTCCCTCGGCATGTGCTTTGTTCTTCCCTTTATATTTTTGGAGTGCATATTGGTACCTTCCGGCACATGGTGCTTCTCAGGGCACACACTGTTATTGACAAAGCAGGCATTGTTACTATGAAAGCAGGCTTTGTGAGTGCTCCAAACCATACATTGTTACTCTTCTCCTATACATTGTTGTTGGCGATGTAGGCACAGTTACTTTGAAAGGATCCATTGTTGCACTTCTGGCAGATGTTATTCCACAGGGATACATTGTAACTCTTCTCTCTCTCTCTCTCTCTCTCTCTCTCTCTCTCTCTCTCTCACACACACACACACACACACACACACACACACTCTCTCTCTCTCTCTCTCTCCCTCTCACATACTCTCTCTCTCTGTCTCTCACGCACACCACATATTCTGTCTATGTCTCTCACACACTCTCTCTCACACACACACATTGTGTCACACACATACATCACATACTCTGTACACCTTATATCCTTATACACATACCACATATTCTGTCTCTGTCTCTCTCTCTCACACACACTCTTTCTCTCTGTGTGTCTCTCTGTGTCTCTGTCTCTGTTTGTCTGGTCTGTCTGTCTGTCTCTCTCTCTCTCTCACACACACACACACTCTTTCTGTGTATCTCTCTGTGTCTCTGTCTCTGTCTGGTCTGTCTGTCTGTCTGTCTGTCTGTCTCTCTCTCTCTCTCTCTCTCTCTCTCACACACACACACACACACACACACACACACATCATATACTCTGTGTCTCACTGTCTCAGCCTCTCTCTGTCTCTGTCTTTCTGTTTCGCTCTGTCTCTCCCTGTCTCTTTGTTTCTGTCTCTGACCCATTTCCGTCTCTCTGTCTCTTTGGTATTATACTCCAGGGAGTAAGCAGCCAGACCTTGGGGAGGTAATACATAATTTTTCTACAACTCCTGTAATACATGAAGGTGGACATAGTAGAAAGAGCATCGAGTTAGTATTCAGTGACCTAGAGTCATGTGATAAGGGTTGGAGTCCTCGGTTTTGATCTCTACTAGTTGGCTGTCAGTTTCCTCATCTATAAAATGGAAATAGCTCTTGCACTAATTTCACAAGGTTCCCAGGAAACAAATAAATTTTCAACCTTAGAGGACTTTATTGATGTGGGTCACTACAGCAATATTTCTTGTATTTGGTTGGTCAGGAACCCCATACTGTCATAACATTCATGGAGGACTTGATGGTCTACTCTGGTGGTGGTGGCAGTATGAATGGAGACATCTCTTCATCTCTTTCCCTTTCATTCTTTAAGGCAGGTGAATTGGTTTATTTGCTGGTGTGCGCGCGCGCGCGCGCGCGTGCGTGCGTGCGTGCGTGTGTTCAGGATGTCATGTCCATAGGTTCACAAACACACTGGTTAGGGTATAGGATGAAGAAGCCTTTAGGGGAGAAGCCCCAATCTGTTGGGATGGATGGCACTTCATAAGAAAGTCTTCTGGGATTAGCCAGCCTCCATCTAGCTCAATAAAGAAACTACTATTGAGGACTATGGAGCACTGTGCCCTCAACATTCCAGGCTCATCTCTAGGAAGTCTTCTTTGAGATGCCCCCCACCCTATATAGCATTTCCTGTACCCCTCATTTGGTTCTTACCATGCACTGTGATGCAGTGTGTCTGTCTTTTTGGCTAGGTTGTAACATTCTAATGGGCATATGCTGTTTCAGAGCCCTGTACATAGAAGCACCCATCAATTCTGCTATGATTGATAAGTATAATTCAGCTTCTCCAGAAATCACTTCTTTCTGAATCCTGCTCTTCCATGCTCCACCTCCAGTCATGGGGCATTAGCTTAAGTTTTAGAACACCACAGGGCAAGAATTCATGTGTGTGTGTGTATGCAAATGTATGTGTGTATGGCATGATGGACTTTGGTAGTCTGGTTACAGGTTACCCTTTCTCAGAGTAATATTTTTAAAAGCATAAAGTAAAATACATAGAATTACAAAGGGAACTAGCCATATAAAATACAGTTATATACACATACATGTATGTGTGTGCATGTATATGAGCAGCCTTCCTTACCATTTGAGGACTCATTGTGATATAAATCCCATGTCCCATGGCTTAGAGAGAATGCTATAGTGACATGGAAAGAACATATGTTCTGCCATCAGAAGAATTGAGTTCAAATCCTGACTGCTGTTCACCTGGGTCAGTTGTGTGAACTCCCTGAGTCTCAGTTTCTGCAAATGGAGATAATATTTTTCATATCTAGTCTCAGGATCATTGTGAGATTTCTAAAAAATAAATGGGTCTACAGTGCTGTACAGGGTGTCCCAGAAGTCTTAGTGGAGTTTTGACACAACTAAAGCTACTAAAGATACAAGTCTCAGGACACCTCATATGAATGTCCATGATGGTACTTGTTTGGTCACTCACACAAGAACAGGGTTGGAGCATTCTCTACTTTCTATTTTAGGATTTTTCAAAGTCTGGAGACCACAGGTAAGCTCCCCCCCAACCCTTTCTGGCTTTTCTTCCTGGACAACAGGGTTCCAGTCTCTTTAATGTCTTTCTTTGATGCCTCATAGGTGGGGGTGGTGATGCAGGAGATAAGCCTAGAGTTCTCAAGACTATGCCCACAGAAGACAAATCAAGTAAATAACAAGTCAACAGAAATTTACTATGTGCCAACTATGTGCCAGGCCTTGTTCTAAGTGCTAAAAATACAAAGAAAGGAAAAAAAGACAGTCTCAAGGAGTTCACAGTCTAGTGGAGGGAGAATACATGAAAACACCTATGTACAAATAAGATAAACACAGGGTAAACTGAGGATAATTCCAGAGGGAAGGCACAAAAAGAGGGAGATAATCTCCTAAGGTATTTGCCTTATAGCCAGGCATGGTTACCCTCTTGTCCTTGGATCAATAATCTGGGTAAGCTCAGAGAGTCTCATCACCAAGTTGTGCTCAGGTAGCATCATGTTTTGTTTTTGTTTTGTGTTTTTGGAGGAGATGGGAGGGAGGAAAGAAGCTTACAGCTTTCAGAAATCATCTTCTAAATGACTGGAGATGTAGTAGAGGTGTCCATACTGACAAACTGACAAGTATTGAATTAAAACAGTTGATTAAAAGTTATATTGGTACAGGGAAGTCCCAGATGAGGAAACTCTCTCCACTGAAGTAAGTACAATTTATAGTCTTAAAGAGTTGCCCAGAGCACTGAGATGTTAAGTGACTTGCTTAGGGTCACACAGTAAATAGTACATTGTTTTGTGCCTGTCAGTAAATTTAAAGAATTATTTTAATGACAGCTCCATTTCTCATTTTGCACCCAACCCCACCCCACATCCATTGGTCTGTAGTCCAGAGAACAGGAGAGACTTTGGTAAGGTCACACAGTAAATATGGCAGTTAGAGTTAGAACTGGCCAGCAGTAACTAGACAGTATCTTCTCCCCCACCCCCATTCTTCTATCAGGCTTACTGAACTCTCCCCAGCCGCTGACCAAGCTATGACTCAACCTCAGAATTAGGAAATGACCCAATATTTACAATGCACACACAAGCACACAGGAGATGAAAATCTCCCTTGAGTGGGAAATGATGACTTATTTCTCCCTGCAGGTGCCCAGCTTTGTCATCTGGTTATAAACTACACAGCCTAGTGAATCAGCAGACCTGGGAGCAAGGGGGGAAGAGGTTTGTATTCTGTTCCAGGCCAAGGGGTGCCTGAGGCCGGGGAGGGTGTGGGGCAGGTTTGAGGAGCCATGTCTCCTAATAAATGGAGGTGGGGGTGGGGGTGGTGCTGAGTAGAGGGAACACGAGCCAGCCAGAGAGGAGGAGGCTTTCAAGGGTAGTGGCAGATTTCAGGTTGGGGGGGAAGGAGAAGGCTCTTAGAAGGAGGGGATTGCCCTTCTAGAATTAGGTTGGGGATCCAGGTGGGTCCGGAAGGAGTGTCCTGGGAGGAGAGCAGTGGGTGAAATTCTGGTGTTATAGCTTGGTTAGAGACAAAGGCAGGGATTGGGGATCTACTCCAGCCCCTTAGGGGCCCCCTGACTTAACTTTTTAAGTGCCAATTTCCTCATCTTTAAAATGAAGAGGTTGGATCCTAGAATTCCTTACAACTTTACATCTATGATTGTTGAGGGCTTTTATATCAGCTGCACAGTTTATATTTTAGCTTTGAGGGAGTAGGGAGCCATTGACGTTTTTTTGAATAGAGGGGTTGGACCCGTTTCTAAAGAAGACTATCTTATTGTCTGTGTGAAAGATGGTTGGAGAGGCGAGTCCGGAGATAAAGGGACTAGAATTTAGGAGAGAGGATAAATAAAAGCCATAGAGAGGAGGTGAAATCAACAGAATTTGGGTACTGATTGGATATGGGATGGGGGTAAAGCAGAGCACAAATTAAAAGATGCCTCTGCAGTTTGAAGCCTTGGTGATCAAGATGATGGTGCCTTCAACACCTAGGGGCAGCTAGAGGATACAGTGGGTAGTGCACCAGTGCAGGAGTCAGGTGGACCTGAGTTCAAATCTCACCTCAGACACTTGATACTCACTACTCATGTGACCTTGGGCAAGTCACTTAATCCTAATTGTCTCATTCTGGGTCATCTCCAGTCATCCTGATGAAGATCTGGTCACTGGATTCAGATGGCACCGGAGGAGAAGTGAGGCGGGTGACCTGCACAGCCCTCCCTCACTCAAAACAAAGTCAAGTGCAAGTCATATCATTATTTCTTTGATGGCATGGTCTTCTTCAGCAACAAAGGATGAACACACACTTTCAGTACTTGATAGGGAAGTTAGAAGGTTTGGGGTGTGAGAGATGATGATTCTGCCTTTGCATGAACTGAGTGTGAGATGCACATAGGTCATCCAGAAGGTGATATCTAGGAGGCTGGTGGTCATGCAGGAGTGTAGCTCTCTGAAGGGAGATTGGGACTACCTATCACCTTGTCTGCACTGTGAGTAGAACCGCCTAGGGAGAGAGTCTAGTAAAACAAGCAGGCAGAATCTTGGGTGATCACTGGAAGCAACTTTAGGACAGTTACTCTTTTTGTTTTATTTTTGTAATAGGCCCAGGGCTGAATGTCATTTCTTGCCTATAGGTGATAGCTAACATATATTGAATTGAATTAGTAGGCTGCTGGTCAGTTAATGAAGCAGAGAATGATCAGTTACAGAGATAGACCATCACAAAGCACAGATGTGTTCAGGAGACCATGAGTAGCCCAGCCTAGTCAGAACCTGCAATTCAGGTAAGCAAATCTCACGACATAAAACTAGAAGATGGGATGGGGCAGATTGTGGATTCCCCAGAAAGCCACATTAAGAGGCAGAGTTGTGATAGAACACCAATCTTTGGGTCAGGAACCACACTTGCTCTAAGGCTAACTGGGTAGACCTGTCTTTCCCTTCCTTTCCCTCTCTCCCTCCCTTCCTTGTTTGTTTCCTTCCTACCTTTCTTCTCCACTTTCTCATTTCTCTCCTCTCCTTTCTCACTTCTCTTCTTCTCTCCCTCCCTCCCTCTCTTCTTTCTTTCCTTCCTTCCTCCCTCCCTCCCTTCCTTCCTTCTCTCCTTCCTTCCTTCCTTTCTTCCTATCCTTCTTTTCTTCCTATCCTTCTTTCTTTCTCTGCCTCAGTGAAATACTGGATCAAACATGGAGGATAATTTAGATACTTTTCCTACATAATTTCAAAATGACTTGTGGAATAGTTGGAGCAATTCACAGCTCCACCAACAGAAAATTAGTGTGTCTATCTTCCCACAGGCCTGCCAACCATGAGGGTACCTATCTCTTGGCATGCTTGCTAGTTTTGTGGGTGTGAGTTGGTACCTTAGGGTGGTTTTAATTTGTATTTTTTTAAATCAGGCTCTGAAAGTATGGAGGTCATGATCTTTTAGGAGATGATATGTTTATTCAGGAGCAATGATGAACATAGCTGTATTATATCAGCTCATAGTGGACAGGTTCCATCATATTTTGCTATTTTCTTCAGGCTCCTAAACCAGCAGATGTGCCTCTAGAGAAAACAATCATAGCCCTGAATTTATTTTCCAGGACTCCCTCCTACCCTCTGTCTGAACCCTCCCTCCTTCCATATGGGGCACCCGATTTGTGTATGGATGTGAAAATTGTCATCTCTAAACCTATTAGAACACTCCAGTGGAGCCAGCCCCAGCTCCTCCTTGTTGAATCCCATCTCCCTTCCCCAGGCTTTGGGGTGGGAGTGGGGGGATGTCCCCAGGACACTCAGCCTCCCTGAATAAACTAATCTCTTTTCATCCTACCCCAGAGGCAAGCATTCAGAATATGGATGCAAGGTAGAAAGGGGGGTTGTAAGGCCTGAGATGGGGGTCCCCTCAGTCCTGATTGTCTGTGCTTCTTGGAACATTTTAAAGGGATTAAAGGCTGGGAGATGGAGGTTGGGGGTGGTCGTCTTCAGGGATATGTGCTCAGTGGGGGAGAAGATGGAATTCTTCTTTCTTCCATCAGACTTGTCCAGAAGGGCTGGCGAGTGCAAGATAGATGGCGAGGATAAGGGGGCATCCAATTAATTCCAATTTAAACTCAATTTTGTCTCCTTTATAATTAGAACAGCAGGCATGTTTTAATAGTGGATTATCTCTTCTGGGCAGTTGTTCATCATCTGCTTCTTTGCTGTGTCACATATCCCCTGAGCCGAAATCCACACACGGAGAGAGGGTTGTTTGGGATGTGGGACATCTCCAGGCCTTGGGATTGGGGCATTGGGCTTGAAGAGTTTGTCTGGGCAGGAACATGCTCTGCTGGGCAGAGCATTGGACTTGGGGGGAAGCTTCAGGTTCAAGAGATACACATTGGAAGCCCGGTTCTGCAGTGGGACTTGATGGAGTAAAGGGATAGGCCTCCATGCCTCCCTATCTTTAAAATGAGAGCTGATATTAAATCAAATCCATAGAACAAGCCAGGAGAGCCAGCCTGTCCTTGCTGAATTCCACCTCTCTTCCCCAGACCTTGGGGAGGGTATTCCATGGACAGACAGACTTCCAAGTTATGCAGAGTAAAGAAAAAGTGTTGTGCCAGGTAGTAGATTTCATGCACGCTCCCTGTTCTTGTGAGAGTTGGAGAGGAAAAGTCCTCTGATTTAGCAATAGGAGTGGGGATAGTCATCTATGGATTCATTCACCATCTCTGGAATTCTCCAAACCAAAAAAAATCGATCTCCGGGCCATCATTCTCCTTTATGTGTTGTCTTCTTTATTAGAATATTTTTGCACATGACCTATGGGGAGAATTTGTTTTGTTTAAAGATGCAGATTTATTATAAAGGTTTTGGTTTTTTCATACTTTTTTTCATTGAAGTGAAGAGAGTTGGGAGGGATTGAAAATAAATGATTGTTAATTGAAAGAAAAAAGAAAAGAAAGTTTTAAAAATATATATAAACTTCTTGAGAGCATGGAATGCCTTCATTTTTGTATTTCTGTTCCCAGAATTTAGTACAATGCTTGGCACATAGTAAAAGCTAAATAAATGTTCATTTCTTTCTCCCTTCCTTCCCTTTCTTCCCTCCCTCCCTCCCTCCCTCCTTCCTTCCTTCCTTCCTTCCTTCCTTCCTTCC
The DNA here is from genome assembly GCA_028658325.1 of Potorous gilbertii. Classification (NCBI taxonomy): domain Eukaryota; kingdom Metazoa; phylum Chordata; class Mammalia; order Diprotodontia; family Potoroidae; genus Potorous; species Potorous gilbertii. The sequence continues at coordinate 501,694,341 of CM053769.1, read as the reverse complement.
TTCCAACTTTGCTCCAGATAGGCTATCTTCTGTCTAGTACCGTTTCATTTTCCATTCTGTGAACTTCCAGCATCCTTGACAAGTAGGGGAGACTCCACCCCTCCTGTCAAACATCATCCCTACTTTGGTTTTATTGTTGCCCCACCAAGAAGTGAGCTACCCCAGGATACTCAATAGATTGGCTTTCCTAATATATGGAGCAGCCCCAGTGTTGGGAATTGGTTTGCTGACCTGGTAGAAATGAAATCTGAGCCACCTCTGACACTGATCATGAGGAGTAGCCAGAGAGTTAGAGCTGTGAGTGCTAAAACCAGGGGTATTATGAGGTCCAAAAGAATGAATGAATCTAAAGTACTATAAAAATGCCGGTTGTTGGTGTTTAATATTGTTATTATATTACTACTATATTGTTATTATCACTCTATAGTCACAAGGCCCCCATTCTGATGATGACTTAATTCTCTGAGCCTTCCACTGAGCTCCTGAGACGAGCTCGAGCAATATGTATAGAGCTCTACAGAGGTATGCTGGTAAATGTTTAACAACCAGGCTCTCAGGAGGGAAAATGTATGCACACACATACTGTTAAGTTTAACATGCATTATGAATGCTTTCTTAATTCCAGACAATGACCAAAACAATAAATAAAGCCCTTATTTGTTGGGATTGCCAATTGTGAGATAAAAACGCTTGCACAGGAAATTTAACAATCATGCACTGACTCCAGGATGCTCATGGATGAAGATCAAGGAATAGTCTCTATGCCAAGCCATCAATGAAACCCTTCTACTCCTTACCTTGTCTTGAAATTAATGACATCCAAGACCTGGATCCTGTCTATCCTGCCCCCTCCAGAGTTTAGTTGTATCCTTATCCTCTCTCCTCTTACCTCCTTCCTCATACCCTTGTTCAATCACTTGGCCTTCCCTTTTGAGTATTCACTTGTCAAATAAGGGGCTTGGTGCTTTGAGCATCACTGATCCATCTGATTCTTCTGCAAAATCTTTTTAAGTTTCAGCAATAGATTATACCATTTCTATTCTTGGTGTTTATGTGCACAGCCTTTGTTCTGTATTTCCTCATCTTACAAAATCATGGGATTTATACCTGGTCAGGACCTTAGGGATCATTTGGTTCAGCATTTGTTTTCCAGAGAAGGACATAAAAATCAAGGGAGGTTATTTGCCCAAATGCACAGGATCATAGATCTAGAGGTGAAAGGGTCCTTTAAGAGCATCTAATTCAGCCTCTTTCATTTATAGTCAAGAAACCAAGACCCAGAAAGGCTAATGACTTGCCAAGACTTACACAGGTAGGTGAGTGGCAGGGAGAGTGTTTTGAACTTCAGATTCCAAGTCTGGTGTTCTTTCCATGTACCACAAGGAAGTCAGTTATAGAGGTTCTTATTCAAAATCTAGGGTTGATGACTCATGGACCACATCATGTCTCTGGAGAATGAGGACAAAAATTCCTGTGTTGCCAACCTCACTGAGCTGTCATGAGATTCACATGAGACTATGTGTGCAAAAATGGTCAGAGAAATTTAAAGAGCTACAAAAATTGAATTGTTGTTGATTGTTTATTAATTGAAGAGGAAAAGTCAAAATATGAGGCATGGGATCATTTAGAGCAAGTTTTCTTAAAGTTCAGGATAATTCTCATTTAATTAAGAAAATACAATGAGAACCTCTGGAGGAAGATGGATTGCTCCATCTTGCAGTTTGTGATAGATGAGGGCAGAGAGTCAGGCATAGTGGAACACACACAATACATGGATGTTGAGAGAGATTATTTCAAGATCTCAGAAGAAGGGCAAATAGAATCACAGACCCTAAATATTTTTTCCCACAGAAATTGATCCAAAAGAGGAAGGTAAACTCTGGTAAGTAGAAATATGAAGAAACAAAAAATTCTAATGAGGAAGAAATGTCTAAAGTGACCAATGGGATGCACAGGGAACTAGATGATCTATGTAAAAAATCCATATAAAAAAGAATAACATAGGGGTGGGGAACCTTCAGCCATGAAGTCACATGTGTCCCTCTAGGTTCTCAAGGGTGGCCCTTTGATTGAATCCAAGCTTCACAGAACAAATCCTTTTATTAAGGACCATTCAGTAGCACAATCCCACAAGAATGGATCTCTCTTAGGTTGTATTAAGAGGGAGATAGCATCCAGAATAAGGGAGATGCAATTTCATTGTGCTCATCTCACTGACCACATCTCAATTATGTCCACTTCTGGGCACCATGCTTTAAGAAAAACATCCATCTGAACTCAGAGGGAAGATTGAGACACATTTTATTTGGACCTGGCCAATACAGGAATTTGTTTTGCTTGACTAGACATGTTTGTAACAAAAGTTCTGTTTCTCTTCATTCTCAATAGGGGAGGTGAGGGGAAGCAGGAGGGAGAAAAGAATGATTTAAATTGATTGGAAAAAAAATTTAAAAATACATTGTTAAACAGAGAAAGGCAGCCAGGATGGGGAAAGGAATTGAGATCATTCCATATAAAGAACCGAGTTTTAAGAAACTCAGGTTGTTTAGCATACAAAGGAGAATGCTTGAGGGAAACGTGGTTGGCATCTTTAAAAATGTGAAGTGATGTCCCTGGGAGAGGGATTAAACATGTTCTGTTGAGCCCCAGAAAACGAAATGAGGAAAAATGGACAATGCAACAGAGACAGCATGTTTGACTCCCTTTGAGAAAATGACTCTTAACAATTAGATCTATCCTGAAGTGGAATGTGCTCCTCAGGAGGTAGCAGGATCCGCATTTGGGGATGATTTCAAGCAGTGAATGACCACTTCTTAGTAATGTCATAGAATTCTGTTAAGGTTGGATTAGATGCTTCTGAGGTCCCTTCCAGCTCTGAGATTCTACGATTCCATCTGAAACGCTGAGGCTTGGAATAACCAGAGGCTGTTGACAAGCACTGAGAACAAAGGAAGAGTCTTTTATTCAACCAAGTTGGGAGTCAGGAGAAGATCCAAGAAGAAGGACCATGTCCTGGCCTGGAGGTAAGGGTAGTGGGGAATGGAAAGATTATAATGCATGTTAGAGAGAAGGATGAACTAAGCAATTTTTTGCCTTTACTTTGGTTTTCTCTACTATGGATGCAACAAAAATTGTTAAATAGGGATTTGGAACCCCAGATAACAGAGAGCACTTAGGTGCCCTTAAATTTCAAATCACTGGTTTTAGAATAATGTCCTCCTAGTACACTGACAAAAAAGCAAAAAGATTTTATTTCTAAGCCACCACCAGTGATTATAGAATAACTTTGAAGAACATAAGAAGTGTGGCAGGTCTGGGAATAGTCACGTTTTCCTGGTTTTTCAAAATGGTGAACTCTTCAATTACAGACAATTTCCTGGAAATATTCTAGAAAACATTTTTCTAAATTAAATTCATTCATTATGTTATTAATGTAACATGTTAATAAAAAAATGACTTGTGAGTATTTAGAAAAGAAAGCACTAATTGAAAAATCTAACATAACTCCATCAAGAATAAGCCATGCCAGCCTAACCTCATTTTATTTTGTTTTGGAAAGATTTACTAAATTGGCACATCAAGAGACAAGATGGAGAGATGTGAGCTAGATGATAGGACAATTAGTTGGCTTCAGAATGGATTAAATGTCTGGACCTGAAAAATGGTCATTAATGGATTAATGTCAACCTGGACAGAAATGGTATGATCCAGGTAGTTGTCCTTGGTCCTGTTATGTTCCACCCACCTCCCCTTTTTTTTAAGTCAGTGACTTGAATCAGGTCATAGATGTAATGCTTATCATATTTGTAGATGACATAGTGCTAGAAACTCCTTGAGGGCAGGGCTATTTTTTTTAAAGTTAGTTTCTAGTTCTTTAGTATATATTTGTAGTTTTCAAAATTCACTTTTATAAGATTTTAAGTTCTAAATTTCCCCCCTCCTTTCCCTCCCTCTTCCCCAAGATGGTGTGCAATCTGATCTAGGTTATACATGTACAATAATATTAAACATATTTCCACATTAGTCATGTTGTGAAAGAAGAATCATAACAAAAGGGAAACCACAAGAAAGAAAAAGGGATAGAGAAAATAGTAATTCTTCAATCTGTATCCAGACTCCATAGTTCTTTCTCTAGATGTGGATTGCATTTTCCATCATGAGTCTTTTGGAATTGTCTTAGATCATCGCATTGCTGGGAAAAGGTAAATCTATCAAAGTTGGTCATTACATAATGTTGTTGTTACTATGCCCAGTGTTCTCCTGGTTCTGCTCACTTCACTTTGCATCAGTTCAAATAAGTCTTTCCAGGTTTTTCTGAAGTCTGTCTGCTCATGATTTCTCATGGAACAATAGTACTTCATTACATTCACTTACCACTACTTATTCAGTCATTCCCCAATTGATGGGCATCCCCTCAATTTCTAATTCTTTGCTACCACAAAAAGAACTGCTATAAATATTTTTGTAGATATGGATCCTTTTCTCTTTTTTATCTTCTCTTTGGGATACAGACCTAGTATTGGTATTGTTGGATCACAGAGTATGCAGTTTTATAGCCCTTTGGGCATAGTTACAAATTGCTCTCAAGAATGGCTGGATCAGTTTACAACTCCACCACTAATGCATTAATGTCCCAATTTTCTTACATCTTCCCCAACATTCATTGTTTTCTGTTTTGTCATGTTAGCCAGTCTGATAGGTATGATTTGGTACCTCAGAGTTGTTCTGATTTTCATTTCTCTAAACAGTAGTGATTTAGAGCATTTTATGTGATTGTAGATAGTTTTAATTTCTTCATCTGAAAAATGCCTCTTCATATGTTTGACCATTTATCAATTGGGAGTAACTTGTATTCTTATAAATTGGGCTTAGTTCTCTATATATTTTAGCAATGAGGCTTTTATCAGAGACACTGGTTATAAAAATTGTTTCCCAACTTTCCGCTTCCCTTCTAACCTTGGTTGCATTGGCTTTGTGCAAAAACCTCTCCATTTAATGTAATAAAAATTGCTTATATTGCATTTCATAATATGACCAAACAGTCTCTTGTCTGGTCATAAATTCTTCCCTTCTCCATAGATTTGATGGGTAAACTATTCCTTGCTCTTCTAGTTTGCTTATAATATCATGTCAGGGGCTATTTTTGCCTTTCTTTTTATTTCTAGCATTTAGCACAGTACCTGGCAAGTACTTACAGAATATTTATTTATTCATTGATTGATGGAGCTAATGTATAATGTTAAACAATCAAGTGCATGAGGACTTGGAATGTCTTGGCTCTGAGGATGGGGGAATTGGGTTCAAGTTCCACCTCTGACACTGTATATACTGTGTGTACTTAGGTAAATCACTTAACCTCTGAGTTAACTCTAAAATGAAGAGGTTATACTGGATGGTCTCTAAGATCCCATACAGCTTTAATGCTATGTGATTTTATGATCTACTATCCTATGACCTTGGGAATGAGGTTTTCTTTTCAACTCACGCTTTCTGCTCCAGTCTCAGCATATTTCATGAATTTGCCATACTTGGTCATGGTCATGACCTTTCATGGTCAGCCTTTGATCATGTTGCTCCCCTACCCAAAGTGCCTCTGTCTCTGCATATTCAAACACTAACCATTTCTCAAGATCCAGTTCATGTTCCAATACCCCCAGGAATCCCTTCTTTGACCATCCCATCCCATGGTGAACTCTCCTTCTGTTTTACTATGGCACTAAGAGTCTGTGAGGAAATCATTGGCCAGCTCAGGAGAAAAGGAGACTGGACTGCATCTCTCTGAAATCTTAATCATGTTGAAAGGACTCATGTGTATAAAAATATTTATAGCAGCTCTTTTTGTGGGGGCCAAGAACTGGAAATTGATGGTATGCCCATCAATTGAGGAATGGCTGAACAAGTTGTGGTATATGAATGTAATGGAATACGATTATGCTATAGGGAATGATGAATAGGTGAATTTCAGAAAAGCCTGGAAAGACTTATATGAACTGATGCTGAGTGAAGTAAGTAGAACCAGGAGAACATTGTACATAGTAACACTCATAGTCTGTGATGACTGATTTTGATGGACTTAGCCCTTCTCAGTAAAGCAAGGACCTAAAACAATTCCAAAGAACTCAGGATGGAAAATGCCATTCACATCCAGAGAAAGAAGTATGGAGTCAGAATGCAGAGCCAAGCAGATTATTTTCTTTTTTGTTTTGTTTTGTTTTCTTTCTCATGGTTTCTCCCATTCATTATAAGTATTCTATGCAACATGACTAGTGTGAAAGTGTTTAATAAGAATGTATATGTAGAGCCCATATCAGATTGCATGCCATCTTGGGAAGGGAGAGGGAGAAAATTTAAAACTTATGAAAGTGAATGCAGAAAACTAGAAATCAATAAATGCTTTGGGGAAAAAAATCTTCATCATGTTGGCTGATAATCTCCAGACACCATTTGGATGGATTCTCTCCTATATTTCATTATTCATAGATCTCCTAGAAAAATATGGTCATACTTTCTTACCTCCCAAGAAAATTCCAATCTTATTTCTTAGCCAAATCCTGAAATTCTGCCTTCTAAAAACTGGAACCTCCCACTTCAGTGCCATCAAAATTTTCTTGATTGCTAAATTCAGTCAGTATTTCTCAAGCTTCATCTTTTTTGATCTCTCTGGAGCATTTGACTCTATTGACAACCCTTTCCTTTCAGAGGGGAAAGTAAGGGAAGGGTATGTGCATTTACTAATCATCTTCTACGCGCTAGACACTGCCCTGAGATAATATTTGCAAATATTATTTCATTTGATCTTCATGACAACCCTGTGAAGTAGGTGCTATTATAACCCCTAGTTTACAGTTGAGGAAACTGAGGCAGGTTAAGTGACTTTTTCAGGGTCACACAGCTAGTAAGTCTCCAAGGTCACAATTGAACTCAGGCCCATTGCTCTGTCCCTTGTGCCACCAGTTGCCTTCCCTCCTAGAGTAGGGCTTCTTAGAGTTTTCTAATACTCTTCTTTCCCGTTTCACTCTTTGCCTGTCTGAACTCTTCTCAGTATCTTCTGAATAAATGAAAAAGCATTTATCAAGCATTTTCTGTGTGCAGAGCAGTGGGGATACTAGTAGAAAAGGAACACAGTTCTTGCTCTTAAGGATCTCATGGTCTAAGAAGGGAGGAGAAAATATGTAGGTAGAAAGCTTCACCTTTAAATCAGATGCAGAGTCCCTTCATCCTTAGGACACAGTGGAAAAGCAAGTGATGATGCATTTTACTTAATATTATTTACCCTGACAAAATTATATCCATTTTAAAGTCATTTGAGAATTTCAAGGACTTTGGTAGTAAGAACATTTTTTCCTGATCTTTGGTAGCAGCTCTGACTGGGAAGGAGGCAGAGGTTGCAGTTTCTTAAGAATTAGTTATCAAGTCACATTTCCACAAGGGTTAATTCTCTGATAGTGGCTGCTTGGACTGTCCTGGAAGTAGTGTGAATGGTCAAGGTGATGTCAGAGATTTGTTTGGCTTACACTTCTTCCTTCTCCTTCATCGGTCTCTCTATCTCTGTCTCTGCTCTCTCTTTTTCTCTCTGTGTATCTCTCTTTGTCTCTCTCTCTCTTCCTGGTAACTTCATCAGCTCCCATGGATTTAACTACCATATTTATGCAGATGACTCCAGATCTACATGTCCAGACCCAGTGTCTTCTCTGAGCTTCAGCCTTGAATCACCAATGAATTATTGAACATTTCAAACTATATATTCTGGAATCATCTTAATTTTCAAACTTAATTTATTATCTTTCTCTCTATATTCTATACTCTTCCAAACTTCAGAATTTGTCAAAGGTACCACCATCCTTCCAGTGAGCTAACGTTATCCTCACTCTCTCATCACACATATCCAATCCATTGCCAAATCTTGCCACCTCCGATCCTTCCTCTCCACTCATACAGCTGCCATATTAGTTCAGGCCCTCATCAACTCTGACCTAGATGATTTCAACAGCCTCTTAACTAGTTTCCTTGTCTCAAGCCTTTCACCATTCCAGTCCACCCAACACACTGTTTCCAACATAATTTTTCTCAAGCGCAAATCTTACCCTATGACTCCCCTATTCAACCATCTCCTTCTTATTGACTTTAGGACAAAATATAAATTCCTCTGTTTATCTTTCAAAATCCTGCACCACCTGATATAACCTCTATTTTTAGCCTTATTGGACATTACTCCCTTTTCCATACCTAAATGATCTGTGTGTTTCTCATTCATGACACCCCATTTCCCATTTCCATGCCTGAAATTCATCCCCTCCTTGCCTCCACCTCATAGAAACTCTTCCTTTTAGATGCAGTACAGGCACCATCTTCTGCATGAAGTTTTTACTGAAGCTCCTAATTGTTAATGTTCCATCTTCCAAACTACCTTGTATTCAACTATTTGCATGTGTGCATACATATATGTATAAATTACATACACTCACACATATAATATACACATGTACACAATATGTATACTTTATATTTTTATATTTGTTGATTCTTTCTGTGATTAAAATATTGATTCCTTTCGAGTAGAGATTGTTTTATTCTTTGTTCTTATGTCCCCAGGTCAAGGAAAAAGCTTTTGCCCAACAGGGCATAGTATATATGGGGTCCTGGGGCAGGGTATTAAAAGTGACTTTGAATATTTGAGGGCAGAAATTTACCTGAGTAGTTGAGTGGCAATGAGCAACATAAATTTACTTTTAATAACTGTTTCCTTAGTTGACTGTATAATTCCTCAGAGAATATGGGCAAATAGAAGGGAGCAAGGAGAAGAAATATGGTAGCATCTTCTCTCCAGGGAGACCATACAGCAGTAGTGCTAGGTGCCTTCCCTTCCTGCAGTCCTTTGTCCTATGCTCCTTCACTTCCCATTCGGGAAAGACAACACTAAAAACCATTCTCCAGTTTGCCCTATGGATTCCATTCTGTGCATCCACGTTTGAGTTGGTGAGCTGCCTGCAGGCATCTAGAATACCGACAAGTTGGTGTCAATCTGAACGCCTCAGGCTCAGTTGTGGCTGTTTTTGGCATATAACCTCCAGAGACCATTGCCTTCCTTTCAGAGCATGCCTAAGGTGGAGCTTGATGGTCCTTTTATCAAGATCCAACATCATAGCGGGTGTTATGGAAATACTAAGCATAACAGAGATTAGTAAATCTGATCCCTTTATCTGATCACCTGTAACACCTCTCAGAGGCTCCAGGCCTAGGGGGGGTCTGCCTTGTGTCTGAGACAACCTGGGCTCTCCTAGTTCATCCAAACTTGACATGCCTCTCTCAAAAATCTCACCACAAGCCTACTGTTACATACCAACGTCTAAGGAAGTCCTTACACCTTTCTATCAACTGTACTCCCAAAGAAATTTGCCATATTAGCATCTTTCTACCCACTCATGGGAAATTTTTGTAGGCCCCTCTCCTCTTATCCATCTTCATCCTACCCAGGTTCACAATGTATGGTGAGAATACCACCCATCCTTATCACCACCAGATGTGAAAGATAGAAGTGTGATTTCTTCCCATTTCTCGTTTGACACATAGCCCACACCATGTCTTAGAGCTCTTAGAATCATAGAATTCAGGTCTGAAAGTAGGTTGGCCTAGTCAAATCCCTCCCAGGAGGGAGGAAACTCAGATCTGGAGAGGGGAAGGGATTTATCCAAGAAGTAAGTAGCAGAATCATGATCTGAATCCAGATCCTTGGGTGACTTTCCTTCTGCCTTGTTGTGTTGCCCTGAGGATGATTGAATCTTTCCTTTGGACTTGCAGCTAATACCTCCTATAAGGTGTTATCTCCCCCTATTTGTATCCCTAAATGCTTTTTCATTTATTCATTCTACCATACTTCCTTTCCAACTAGACTGGGAGCTCCCCTAGGGCAAACATTGTCTTGGGAGTCTTTGCTTCCCCCTAAATGCCCAACACCCCCCTGCCTTGCCCCTACTAAATGGTTGATGAATGTGACTCTGTTGATGGATAGATTACAGGGGCTGCTTGAATCTCCTCTCCTGGGGCAGTAGCTGGTGGACAAAGCTGGGCCTGCCTGGAGATGATCCCAGCATTCTCCATTCCTGATTCCCAGACTCAAGGGAAGCCTCTCCTTTACTTGGTAGAATTCATGCAGAGATGTCCCCAGTTCTCATGGAAGAAGCCCCTGTGAGTCATTTATGTCTCAGAATCTTTTTATCTGCTCTTTTCCAATCAGCTCCTGTCAGGAAAAGAGACATCATGGGAAACTGTTTCAATCTTTTTTAGAAATTTACTTTCTAAATGTCTTAAAACAAGCCAATTGCTGCTTTTACCATTGCCTAGGACTGCTTGGAGACCATTACCAGATGTTCCTATAAGGATTTCAAAGCATGTTAGGAGGGCCTGGGGCCAGGTTCCATTGTCATCCATGTGATTTATATTTCTGATTAAGTTGCTCACATGGGCCAATCAGAAAGCAGAGCTGTCCCCATTAAGAATAATCTGTTCCATTTGTATGATATTTTATAGTTTGCAAATGGCCTTCATCTCCATTATTGCATTAGAGTCTTGAAACAACCCATGGAGGAGGAAGGGGAGGTATTATTAGGATGTCCATTTTGCTAATGAAAAAGTGTCTTCCACTAATTAAGGGGCCACCCACCAGGGTTATTGAGGCAATTGTCCGGTGCTCTCTACCAAAGGTAAGGCACCCAGAGAACTGAAGTGATTTATTCAAGATCGCATGACTAGTTAGTGGCATGGTCAGAGCCAGAATTCAGGTCCCTGGATTTCTAGTTAATTGACAAGAATTTATTCAGTGCTTACTATGTACTGGACACCATACCATGCTCTGGGTACACCAAAATAAAAAGGAAGCAGTCCCTGCTCTCAAACAGCTTGCATTCCAATAAGAGAGATATCACACACATATATAAGTACACAGTTGATCTGTGCAGCATGAAGATGTGTAGTTTCCTTTAGTGGGATGTACCTTAGCATCTGGAGAGTCAAAAGAAACTTCATGGAGATGGTGGCACTTGGGCTGTGTCTAAAAGGAAGGGATTTGAAGAGGCAGGAATGAGGAGGAAATGCACCCCAGGGATGGGGCACAGCCCATGCAAACACAGAGAGATGGAAGATGTAGGGTCTAATATACCAGCCTGCCTAGGAAAGTGTATGCTCTCCAAGAGTATATAGTTGACTTCAAAATCAAAAGCACCATTACCAACACTTCTTTGCCATCTGCACCACCAGTAGTCAGCCACTAACTCAGCAGCTCAGTGTGGTGGAAAGAGCATAGGATGTAGAATTAGAGGGCCACACTCTGCCACCAACTACCAGGGTGACATGGAGAAAGGCACTTTCCCTTTCTGGGCCTGTTTCCAAACCTGGAGCATAAAGCATGCTGCCAACCCAGCAGTATATCCAAAAACTACTGACATACTAGAAATGGTCCACCTCTGAGGTATTCAAGATATTCTAAACCTGTCACTAAAAATGATCATTCAGATTCATATGCAAATCTCGTCCTCAATAAAATCTAGTGAGTTAAGGAATGCAAGCACTGTTATCTCCAATTTACAGATAAGTAAACTGAGTCTCAGGGTAGGGAAGTGTGGTATCTCCAAAGTTAAACAAGTGGTATGTGTTGGAGCCAAGATTTAGCCCACGATGAGACCTTAAAGAAACTCAGTGATCACATCTACCAGTTCTTGGAGCAGCATAGGCGGTAATTAATCTGGATTTGCTGCCTTGGATTTATCAAGGGTGGCTAGGTGCTCTTTGGGTATTTCCTTACTTATGGTATCACCTTGGTAATCACCATTTCTGTTCTGTCTTTTCCAGTTCAAAGATCATTCCCCTTGGCAAAATTAAGAATGGAGGAGGTCTGCCTTCTTTCTGTCATCAGTTATCAGCATTTCACCTACTCCAAACAGCAGCCTTATCTCTTCTTTGATTTTTCTTCTTTCCTCCCACCAAGCTTTAAAAACACTCTGACTCTTTTCATTGTCCTTAGTTCTTCTCGCTGGACTCAGTTCACCCAGAGCTTTAGAATTCCTGACACCATTCTTGTAGTTCTGTGCTGAGCCTTTCTTCTCATTCTTTGTTTCCTGCCCTTGTTTCTATCTTCTGTATGAGTCTTTTTTAAAATCTAAGTTGTTGGTGAGTTTCCTGTGTATCCATAGTTGTCTGTTTAGGCATTGAAATTATTTTCTTTGTGCCTTTAGGTTTTTATTCTTGAGAGTTTCTCATCCTTCCTGAGTCTACTTTTCTTGTAGAATTTTAGCCAATAGAATAATGCCTATTCTTCTCTAAACCCCTTGAAACTTGCTAGCCCCTCATCTAGGGAGCATGTCAGATATTCCAGACTTTCTTTTCTTTCTTCATCATGAACTCCATCAGTGTCACTTCCCCCACCTCCACCCATGCCTCAGGTTTCCATCATTTCCACCCTAGCAATCAATTCCTTCCTATTTGTGGAAATCAGCTCCAGAAGGAAATTCTCTTGGTTCCTCCGTCTTTCAAAAGAGGAAATTATATTGAAGGCAAATCAAAGCTACCCTGCTTTGGTGGAGATCCCCAACAGATGTCCATATGCTCAAGGCCCCCATCACTACTACTTCACACTTGTGAAATGAGCTGCTTGTTAAACTCCTCACCTCTGTCATCTTTCTGTTCAGGTGAGCTGCAGAATATTCTATATTGCTTGTCTTTCTATCTCCATTAATTTTCAGAAGAACGGTCTCCACTCATCTCTTCTCATCTCTATTTTCTACATTTCTTCAAATGAATGAATACATGAATGAATGAAAAAGTATTTATTAAGTACCTATTAGGTGTTAGGCCCTGTGCTAGGTGTTAGAGATTTAACATGGAAGTGAGGCAGTCTTTGCCCTCAGAGAGCTTATATTCTAAGAGGAGAAGTCAATATATATATAGGGGAAAGGTGACCAAAGAAGGAGGTCTTGGTCTAAAGAATTACATGAGTTGTGAGACAAGCCATTGGGAAGCTGATGGGTTTGGGACTATTTGGCACTATCAATGGGAGTATTGATTTGATTAATATTCCCAGAGAAAGAAGTGGGAGGAGGCATAGGGAACTTATAGGTCTTGTGTTCATCCTTCGTTGCCAAAGAAGACCATGCCATCAGAGAAATGATGACATGACTTGCACTTGATTTTGTTATGAGTGAGGGAGGTCTATGCAGATCATCAGCCTCACCTCTCCAGAGCCATCTGAATCTTGTGACCAGACTGGAGATGACCCAGAAATGCCTGCCTAGACTCTGGTTTTCTGATAGATGGCTATGAAATGGAAAGCATGGTCTAGATACAGTGGATTTAAATACAGCTGGATTAGTATTCAGTTTGGAGAGAGGAGAGTAAGTGAAAGGGAACAAAAGATACCTGTCGTAGATGCTAGTTTCATGGTGGATGTTTGTGTAATGGGGGAAGGAGGTTTCAGGCCTCAAGTCAGCCCTCTCTACTTCTATGTGGAGATGCCTTCTGTATCCAGACTCCCATTTCACTTTGATAAGCATATCTTCTTAATATATACCCCTCATTTACATATCTTACTTCTTTTATATTACATTTTCCTTTACATGATTCTCATACCCCCAAGTCTCAGTGGTGCCTGTGAACAAGATTAAATTTGTCTTCATGTTCTATGATCTCTAGTTTCTCTCTCTTCCTTCTATTTTTGGGGGACTTGTATATAGATATTTGAGGTCATTACCTTTAGTATTCCTTCCTTCCTTGTATTTTGCCTTCTTTAAATAAATTGGTGTCTCAACTGCATGCCCATCCCAGTCGCCATCAGCATCCCCATTGCTACTAATAACATCGGTATCATATCCCCATCCTCATCCTGGCTGGTTGTCTCATCTTCCCTAACTATGTTGTGAGCTTCCACTGAAGCTTCTGGTACTTTTCTGAGAACATAGCTTTGGAAGCATTATTTTTCTCTTGTTGTGTTGTTTACTCCTAGAGAGCCCCTGACAGAAGTGAATTCTCTAGCTGTATACCCAGACAGCACAAAAAAAGGAGCATCCTTCTTTCTCCAGGGGACAGATCAGAGTGAC
>CM053769.1:501636690-501680157 GCA_028658325.1 Potorous gilbertii | reverse complement strand
AAAAGAAGAAAACAATAACAAAAGAAGAGAGCAAATATTATGCTTCCATCTGCATTCAGATTCCAAAGTTCTTTCTCCAGATGTGGACAGCATTTTTCATCCTTTGGAAACATTTGGACATCTTTTGGAGTTGTCTTAGATCCTTGCCTTGCTGAGAAGAGCTAAGTCTGTCAAAGTCAGTCATTGCACAATGTGGCTATTACTGACACAATTCTCTCCTGGTTCTGTTCATTTCACTCAGCATCAGTTCATCTAAGTCTTTCCAGGTCCTTCTGAAGTCCGCCTGCTCATCATTTGTTATAGCACAATAGTTCATGTACCACAACTTGTTCTGCCATTCCCCAATTGATGGACATCCCTTCTCCCTTCAATTTCCAGTCCTTGGCCACCAGAAAAAGAACTGCTATAAATAGGTTTGTATATGTGGGTCCTTTTCCCATTTTTATGATTTCCTAGGAATACAAGACCTAGAAGTGACGTTGCTGGGTCAAAGTGTATGCATGGTTTTATAGTTCTTTGGGCATAGTTCCAAATTGCTTGGCTGGATCTGTGCACAACTCCCCCAACTATGCATTAGTGTTCCAGTTTTTCCACCTCTTCTCCAACATTTATCATTTTCCTGTTTTGTCATGTTCCAGTCTCATAGGTGTGATGTGGTACCTCAGAATTGTTTAGATTTGCATTTCTCTAATCATTAATGATTTAGAGCATTTTATATAACTATAGATAACTTTAATTTCTTCATCTGAAAACTGCCTGCTCATATACTTTGATCATTTATCAATGGGTAGATGACTTGTACTCTTATAAATTTTACTTAGTTTTCTATATATTTTAGAAATGAGACCTTTAGCAGAGATATTGGTTGTAAAAATTGTTTCCCAGCTTTCTGCTTCCCTTCTAATCTTGGTTGCATTGGCTTTGTGCCAAAACTTTTCAATTTAATGTAACAAAAATTATCTATTTTGTATTTCATAATGTTCTTTCTCTTGTTTGATCATAAATTCTTCCCTTCTCCCTAGATCTGATGGATAAACTATTCTTACTGTCCTAGTTTGCTTGTAGCATCAGACTTTATACCTAAATCATGTACCCATTTTGACCTTATCTTGGTATGGGTATAAGATGTTGGTCTATGCCTAGTTTCTGCCATGCTATTTCCAGTTTTCCCAGCAGTTTTAATTAAATAGTGAGTTCTTTTCCCAGAGGCGGGAGTTTTTAGATTTATCAAACAGTAGATTACTATAGTCATTGACTATTGTGTCTTGCATACATAACCTATTCCATTGATTCAACACTCTGTTTCTTAGCCAGTATCAAGTAGTTTTGATGATTGCTGTTTTTTAATACAATTTAAGATTTGGTACAGCTCGACTGCCTTCCCTTACATTTCTTTTCATTAATTCTCTTGATATTCTAGATCTTTCTCCTTCCAGATGAATATTGTTATTATTTTTCCACCTCTATAAAGTAAGTTTTTGGTAGTTTGATTGGTATGGCACTGAATAGGGCTCTAGCCTTAAAGTGAAATGTTACCATTGTTTCAACTTTTATAATACATTTCTTTGTACCACTTACTATCAAAATTTTTGCTCCTCTTAATAAAAATTTGTTGGTCTGATTAGATATTTACCTAAACCACAGGTTATTAACTTTTTTAATATCATGGACTCGATCTGAAGCCCATGAACCTCTTCACAGAATAATATTTTTCAATGCATAAAATAAGACACAGAGGATTACAAAGAAAGCCAATTATATTGAAATATAATTATCAACATTTTTAAAGTTCACAGATAGCTAGGTTAAGAGCCTATATTCTAAACCAAGGGGGGAAGGGCTGTGAATTGTGATTCAGAGTACTGTAAATAGCCTGAAACCTAGAGTTCTAGACACCTAGATTTGGGACTTTGTCACAGGGCCAGGCAGAGGCAGTCTGGTAAAAGGATATTTACTTTGGAGTCAAAAGACCTGGGTTCAAATCTTGGATGTACTGATTGCCATTTTATTGTCTTGAGCAACTCACTTCCTCTCCATTGGCCTTAGTTTCCCTAATAGTTAAATAAAAGTGTTGGATTAGATGATTTCCAATGACTCTTTCAGCACAAAACCAGGATGTTGTGAGAAATCTAGGACCAAATATTAGTCAGATAGAAATAGGGACAAGTTATCCCAGCAGAGGTATCCTGACCAATTGGAAAAACAGCAGGAGTCTCTTTAGATCCTGATTCTTGTGTTGTATATAACACAGCCCTCTTGCTATTGTGAAATCATGTCCAACTCTTTGTGACTCCATTTGGGATTTTCTTAGCAAAGATACTGGAGTGGTTTGCCATTTCCTTCTCAGATGGATTCCCATTTTATGGGTGAGAAATCTGAGGCAAGAGTTAATCACTTGCCCAGGATCATGTAGTTAGTGTCTGAGGTCAGATGTGAACTCAGATCTTCCTGACTCCTGGCCTGGTCCTGTATCCACTTGGCCACCTACCTGCACCATCTCTGATGTACTGTGGGCTGATCTTTTACCTTCTTCCTCTTAATTGTGAGTCAAAGTCTTCTGCAAAGTCTAACATCTCTGGTGAACATAGGAGAGGAGAGAAGAGAGAGAAGGCATCTTATTCTACTGGAAGCATTTCCCAATCATCCTTAATTCTAGAGCCTTTCCTCCATTTATTATTTCCCATTTATCTCATATATAATTCATTTATTCACACTTGTTTACATATTGTCTGTCCCATTAGTTTGTAAGCTCCTTGATTGCCTTTCTTTGTGTCGCTAGCACCTGCACATAGTAGGTGCTTAGCAAATGTGTATTGATTGATAGATTCAAGATTACCAGGAGAATTGGGGGCTGAAGGGGAAATCTCAATCCTGAGAGGCTAGAGAAGAACTTAGCATTGGGAGAGAGCATGGGCTTCAGCCCCACAGCTCTGGAGTATAGCTCATTAAAGTGCACGGCAAAGGTAGAAAGCTTTGGGCAGAGCTGAATCTAGGTTATGGGTCTAAGTCTGCCCCCTGACATGCCAAGGGACCTTCCTAATTCTCATTGCTATAGTTCTTCCCAGTCTGTAGGGTGCTGTGTCACAAAGGTGCTGTGAGACTGGAAGTGTGGGAATTATCCTCTCCATCTCTTAGTTCACTAGTTGACCTGGTCACACAGCTAGTGTCTTCTTCAGAATTCCTGATTAAAGGTTCAGCATGCTTCCCATGGCAATCAATCAATCAGCTAGTATTTATTAAGTGCCTGCTGTGTACCATGCAGGAGGGATGCAAAGACAAGAAATGAAACAGTCCTCAACTCTCAAGGAACTTACATTACACTGAAGGAAAACAAGATATATTCATTTATATAAATCTAAAATATATACAAAGTAAATGAAAGGGGGAGGGGGGTTGGCAACAGGAGGAGGTGCTAACACTTCAGGTTACTCTAGGCATGGACCAGAAAAGGGGCCCAGAATGTGAAAGTCACTTCTTATCTCAGAGGCAGCTTCCTAGTGCTACAGCTCCCTGGAGATAGTCAAACCTCTTTTGTTTCAAGGTTAGTATGCAGATATTTATTGAGTTGCTTTTTTCCATCTAGTGTGACTCTTCATGACCTCATTTGGACTTTTTTTTTTGGACAAAGATACTGGAGTGCTTGGCCACTTCCCTCTCCAGCTTATTTTACAAATGAGGAAACTGAAGAAAAAAAGGTTGAAGTGACTTACCTAGGGTCACACCACAGACACTTGCATGAACTTGCAAAGATGGGTCTTCCTGACTCCAGGTCCCGCACTGGATACAGTGTGCCATTAAGTGTATTGAGAGTTGAGCCTGGTCTAAAGATAGACTTGTGTTCAAATCCTGCTCCTGATACTTGCTAGCCCCGAGACCCTGGGAAAGTCACTTTACCTGCATCGCACCAGTTTTCTCAACTCTAAGATGGGAATAACAAAAACACCTTCTTCCTAGAATTTTGTGAGATAATATGAAACATCCTAAAAGGTTCAGGGCAGTCTTAAGCTTTCAAAGGTGCCTTAAGAATTTGGGGACATCTCATATTTATTTGTAAAATGCTCCTCCACCTTGAAAGCAGGGAATCCTCACAGGCAGGTGCGATCATTGTTAACCTCATTTCTCCAGCCTTTTTTCTGAGGCAGAGTTAAGTGACTTGCTCAGGGTCACATAGCTAGTAAGTATGTGAAGTAGGATTTGAATTCAGGACTCCCTGATTTCAGACCCAACCCTCTCTCCACTGTTTTAAAGTGAGCCCTACATGAATGTTAATTATCATCATTACTCATCTTCATCGTCAAAGTTAGGGGGAGGGATGACTTAGAGTCAGGAGACCTAAAGTCAAGGTCCATCTCTATGATTTCCTTGACTGTATGACCTCAGGCAAGTCATTTTCCCTCTCTAGGTCTCAGTTTTCTCCTCAGTAAAATGGACTATTAGTACTTCTATGGCACAACTCATGGTTGTTGCAGAAGGGTCCTACACATGAGCTGTCATTATCCCTCGGTGCTGTCTCCGCTGACATGCATTCATTTCTGATCATGGATTCCCAAAGTCAGGTACGATATTTGGGCTGTGTCACTTCCTCTGAATCCCCAGCTAAGGCTGATTAGAGGTATTCTTTCACTTTAAAAATCCCATTTACGTCTTCCTTTTCTTCACAGCATTCCAAAGAGCTCCCTGATCTTTGTAAGATGGGAAGGCTTACGTTCTCATTACTCACCTCTAATCGACTGTGAGCTCCTTGCTTTCTTATTTTGTCTTGGCATCTAGCCTGTGGTTGGTGTCATGGACAAGACTAGCACGTTTTATTAGATGAAGACTCAGGGAAATTTATTTTTATTTTTACCAAGCCAATCATTTATTAAATATTCAATAATAAAAGACATTATTTTTAAACAGTAGACTTAAAAAAATTAACTTTAAGCATATTATAAAACTAAAAGAGGACATTATACAATTTAATTAAATCACAGTCACTTTTTTTTTGAGAGAGAGTAGGATATGCTTGGACGGTACTTGGCATCATACCCTGTAAATGTACTTATGGTGGATACCTGATATATGCTTGTTAAATTATATTGAAGACGGTCAGGTGACTTGTCCAAAGTTATACGTAAGGAATATATATAGAAGAACCTGTATCTTAAACCACGTTCTCTGATTTTAGCCTCCTTTTTGGTTAGGATATTAAGTAATTTTAGTTGACCTGTGGATGTTGTGAAGCTATGTATCTGTGGGAGGGGTGAAGTGCGGATGTGGGGGGATAGGGAATGGTTAGGTGGTGGTTAGTGGACATGGGAGACACTGGCACAGGACCTCCCAGCATGGTGTGCCTGTACCAAAGAAGGCCCTGTACTCTATGAGCAAAGCAGAATGCAGTAGTTCAAAAGAAAAGTGAGATGTGCAAATTTAGACATCTTTACTCCAAATGTTCACAGGGACTATTTGTGCCTGACTTGTGGTAGAGCCTTAAGCTCAAATTGGTCTGATTAGCCACAGTCGGACACACCATACCTTGTGCCCAGCATAGTGATGTCACTTTGGTCATGAAGAATAACTGCTACCACCAATGTACTCCATGGGATTCTTTGTGACCTAATATCCAGATACAGAATTTATAGAGAGCAGATTTTGGCTTAATATTTCTTATGATGAGAGCTATCGTGAAGCCCTCAGGAGACAGTTAACTGCCCATTATCAGAAATCTTCTTGCAGAGGTTACATAGCCATTTGGGGAAAAGCAGAGAGTGTTCTCCTTCAGGAGCTGGGTTGGACTTGATTCCTTCCAACTGATATTTTGTGGTCTTGAAGACTTGAACTCAGAAAATTACAGCCATAGGGAACCTAAGAGATTATCTAACCTATTCCCCTTTCTCTTAAAAATTAAGAAACTGAGTCTCAGAAAAAGGAAAGAAGAAAACATGGCTAAAGAAAGGGCAAAGGTGGGACTAGACTTTGGATCACAATCATTTTCACTTTACAGATGAGACAGCTAAAGCCAGAGAGCTGGTGTGCCCAAGGACATGAAAGCTCCTTAGAGATAGAGGCTATCAGTTCTCCTGAGTCTCATTGTGCAACATAGGCAGGCACACACTGAGCCAATACCTAAGGCTGTGTAGTCTCGTCTCTTTCTGCTACAACATTCTTCCTTCTATCATTTCCATTTTACAGATGTGAAACTGAGGCTCAGACAAGTTCATAGACTTTTTCAAGTTCACACAGCTGATCCTCGGTAGAACTCAGATTACAGTCTAGATCTCCCAACTGTCTTGGCCAGTGCCCTAAGGAGTTGGATAGTGGGGGATGATACTGGCCCCATGTCATCTCACAGAAATCCCCCTCCTAGTTCCCAGTTCTTTTCACCTGGTCTACTACCTTTTCTCCCCCCTACTCATCTCTTCCCCTCCTGCCAGCCTCTGCCAGGGGCTTCACAAATCCTCCTGGAGACATCTGGGTAATTAGGAGATTCTTCATTTGCTGATGACACTTTTCATTACCCAAACCGATTGCTGGCTTGTTCCCTCCACAATGCCCGGCCTGGGGTCGTTCTTTACGTCGGCTAGATTGATGGCCTCAGCTGCTCTGTGACAAATCCCCTCTCCCCCTATCCCTCCTCCCTAGACCCTCTCACACCCTTTTTCCCAGAGTCCTTGAGGCTCCCTCCCCTCTCCCTCCTCTTCTCTCCTCCCACTCCCACCAGAATTTCAGACTCAATTACATAGATGTTGGTTAGATAAAGAGGGCCAAGAGACTCAGCAAGGTACAATGCAAAGCTCACTGACTCTGGAGTCATAGGACCTGGGTTCAAATCTTGCCTCTGATAGTTACTACCTGTAACTTTGGACAAGTAATTTCACCTCCTTGGGCCTCAGTTTCCTTATCTGTGTAATGAGTGGGTTGGTCTAGATGACTTTGAGATCCCTTACAGCTTTTAATCTGTGATCCTTTGATCTATCTGCAGACATTCTCCCCAAACCCACCAGAAACAGGCCCTCCCAGGACCATCTGCCACAAATAGGATGAAACAATATGTACCTGCAAGGCAGTGTGGCATAATGGAAAGATGGGTGAAATTTCCAGTCTTGGGAACCTTGTAAAATAATTGGGGTGATCAAATGATGTAGATATGGAGGAGCTTTAAAACATATGAAGTAGCCCACCCGTGCAAGGAATAATGGTTTGTTATTTGGGGAAGGGCTTAAGGAAGATTTTTTTTTTTTAGCGCAAATAACACTCAGTTTTTCAACAATCTCCAAATGTTCAATAAGTCAAAATACTTGAGAACTGCTGGTCTAGGATGATAAAGGGGGAAGGGAAGGAGACTAGATCAGTCTGGCAGACTGGTTACCCCCTCAGAGAAATCAAAGGGATAGTTGACCTCTAGAGGAGTCCTAAGACCCAGGGTAGGCCAATGACTCTCCCTTCTTCCTGCATCACCTTGGCAGTGAAGTCAGGTTTTGTTTCCACTTTTCACAGCCATGAATGGATACAAGTATGTGATTTGAAAGAATGAAAAAACCATTGAGTCCTTAAGCCCATGCTAAGCTTTTTCTGAGCAACCATCTTTTCCTAGAAACAGCAAGGAATCACTTTATCAGGTTGGGAAGTTATTTCAGGAAGCTAACTTAAATCCCTCAAACTGTAGCTCAGAGGGCTCCCAACACAAATGGCGTGACTCTTGCCAAATCAAGCTGTCAGAACTCTCAGATCTCCTCTGAAACAAGTTGCAGTGAAGGCTGCCTGGCAGTTACCAGTGTTAATGAAATATTTCCTATAGCAGTTAACAAGTAATTCCTATACCTACACCTATGTGACATTGGGCAAGTCAATTAAGCACTACAGTCTTTAGTTTCCTCATCTTTAAAATGAGAGATTTAGATAGGCAACCTTTCTAGCCTAGTAGAACCTTATATTTGAGGAAGAGATCAGTCTTTCCCTATGAAATACAGAGGAACTTGAGTCTTGAAATGGAGACTATATCTTTTTCCAAGTTTCTGTCCCTGTCCAGAGGCCAGGAGGGTCCTTAATGGCTAGCTGAGGTAACTCATATATAAACAGAAATGTCCTCCACAACCTGCCTCACCAGGGGTCATCCAGTCTTTTATTTAAAAGCCCAAATGAGAGAAGAGTCCCCTCTCTGAGTCTTCTCTCATATAGCAGGCAAAAACAGAAGAATTGAGTGGTTCTATACATCTTTCCCAAGCAGTAGTCCCATTCCTTCTTGGATCCTCTGTCCCCTCTGTCCTGCCTCAACATAGCATGAAAAAAACATCAAATCTCACTTTGTTTCCTCACCATCTTTAGCTTATTCTAAGCTTAACAGTCTGGTTCCTATTCTTAAAGTCTGTATCACACTTTTTGTTTCACCTGCTCTTGGTTCCATCTTTTATACATTTCTTTTTTTAAAAAAACCAAGCTGTTTGGTGAGCTCCCTATGCATCCACACCAGTCTGTTCTGAGAGAAGCCTCCTTTTCTTCCCTTCACTGGAGTTGTTTCTGTGTTGTCAGTATCTCTTGTGGGAGGGTAGTTACTATTTTCCACTGAATTCCTTCTCTCGCATACTGGTGTGGAGGTGGTAACTCTAAACTCTTGAAGATTAGGCTCATGTATCAGAACCTTCAGAAGGTTCTACTAGGCTAGAAAGGCCATCCTAAATCTCTGATTTTATTGGTGAGAAAAACATCACCAGGTACTTGCCCAATATCACCTATTTACAGAGATAGGAATTACATATGTGCTTTCATTAACATTGATAACTCCCAGGGTGCCTTCATTGCAACTTATTGTCTCAGAGAGTATCCAAGAGTTCTAAAAGGTTGACTTGTCCAAGATCGCATAAGTAGACATCAGAAGAGTGACTTGAACTCAGGTCTTCCTGGACTTGAAAATAGTGCTCTATTTACTACTCTATGTTGCTCTATCATATAAATAGAGCTGGAATTCAACTCAGGTAATAGATTCATAGTGTTAGAGCTGAAGGAGATTTTCAAGGTCATCTTTTCTAACTCCCTTATTTTACAGATGAGGAAACGGAAGCCCAGAGAGATAAAGTTGTTTGCTGGTTGTACCAGTTCTAAGCATCGGAGGTGAGAATCAAGTTTTGACTTTAGGACTCCAAGTTTAATGTTCTTTCCATTGGACCATGCTGATTCAAGGAACAGCCTACCTTAACTTCCGGGGCCTCATCACCAGGTTGGCCACAGAGTGATGCATTTTTTAAGGCACAGAAATTCCTAAAGACCATCTATTAAATTGTAGAAGAACTGCTATCTCCTTCAGGTATGCCTGTCCAACATAGATGAAACCACAGATATATAAGGTGCTAAAGTAGATGTATATGTATATTATATATATAGTTATAGTTATATACATACATATACACTTATAATATATGTGCATATATTTATGCCTAATACATGTGTTTATACACATTATTACATATACACATGTATGCACAAATATGTGTACACATTGCTTACATGTATATGCATGCTTGCATTGTGTATATGTGCACATATCATGTGTGTACATCTAATCTATATATAACATCTATATATGTATGTTTATATACACTCAAATGCATATATACATTGGGGGGGGGGGGGTTGTTCATCCTTCATTGCCAAAGAAGACCATGCCATCAGAGAAGTAATGACATGACTTGTACTTGACTTTGTTTTGAGTGAGGGAGGGCTGTGCGGGTCACCAGCCTCACTTCTCCTCCAGAGCCATCTGAATCCAGTGATCTGATATTTATCAGGATGACTGGAGATGACCCAGGATGAAGCAATTGGGGTTTAGTGACTTGCTCAAGATCACACAACTAGTGAGTGTCAAGTGTCTGAGGTGAAATTTGAACTTAGATCCTCCTGACTCCTGCACTGGCACTCTATCCACTGCACCATCTAGCTGCCCCACATTGGTATGTCTATACACATGAATGTCTATACAAAATGTGTACATATGTGTGAATATATGCATGTACATACACACACACACTTTGTGATATTGTTAAGAACTTAAGAAGTAGCTTTGGATGTTAACACTGACAAGCAGAATTTAGTTAGCAGGCCTCTCTTATTCCCAATTTATTATTTCTCCCGAGACTTGTGCGGGCTTCAGGACTGGAGGGGAAGCGGCAATGACAGAGGCAGGGGAGGAGAGGGCCACCAGGGTGGCTGGGGCTGAATTATGAGTCACAATTTATAAACCATTACGTGCTATGGATTTCAATGATATTTATTGCAATCCAACTGCTACCATTTCAAAAATCAATTTAGCAAATACAGAGGGAAAGAGGGAAATTATGGATGTCGTTTACATTCCCGCCTCACCTGATTCCTCTCTTGGTAACTATTCCCCAGGGATCTTGGGACTTTGGGCAGAACTGAGGAAGGGGCCACCCACAGCTCCCAGCCCGGGTTGAGCTGAGCTCTGCACTGCAGGCTGGGATGGGGGGAGGGGCTTTTTCTTGCCACATCCTTTAATAGAGATCTTGGAATTGCTTGGTGGTTAGTGTGATCAAAACAATTTCTTTCCCTGAGGAGCTCCAAGGATCTCAGTGGGGTAGGCAGAAGGAGGGTTTCTATAGGGGAGAGAGGGTGGGGAGGAGTTGGGGGAAAATTCTTTTCCATTTTATGTAAGGGCCCAGAAAGTATTAAGTGACTTGCCTTTAGACACATGACAAGTGAGAAGCAGAACTGGGTCTAAGAATAATAATGGCCACTGACATTTATAGAGTGCTTGCATCCCATCTATTACTCAAAGTGAACCTGGGAAGGAGATGGGAGTGACTATTGTTCCCATTTTGCAATTGGAGAAATTGAGGCACCAAGAGGTTGTCTCTTATTCAAGGTCATATAGGCAATAGGTGATGTTGCTATGGAGCAAACCCAGCTCTTCAGACTTGATGGAGATTTCTCATCCAGTATGCTGGAACTAGGACTCAGTGTATTTTGATCCTCCCAAAGAGACTGTGAAGAAAATGAATGGGAAGAAATATCCAGGGAAGTAAAGATGAGCTAGGCAGATGGATTGCCCCTTAGAGAGTGTGGCCCAGAGAGGGATAGCAACTGCTCCTCTGTCACACAGTACCGCAGAGCTGAAAGACCTGTAACGTCTGAGGTCCCATAATCCTCAAGTTCTTCCTTCATCAATTTGATCCATGAAATATCTCCTCTGTAGTGACAGTATACTCTGGTGGATGTCACTTTCACTTGGATGCTAAGGGATCCGGAAACACTTTTTGTGGGACCTTTGTCTAGCATGGTTCAGTAGAAAGAACCCTGGCTTTGGAGTTGGAGGACCTGTGCTCAGATCTCACCTTGGAGATTTCCTAGCTGTGTGACCTTGTTCGATCACTTAATTTCTCTGGGCCTCATCTGTAAAACAGGGTTGGGTCAGATGACCTTGGGTATCCCATCCAACTTGGGATCTATGATCTATAATCTATGACCTCTTCACCAATTTTGAGGGGAAGATGAAACAAAGTCATTCTGAACAGAAGGGAGAGAAGGGACTCAGAGATAAATGCCTGATTTCTCCCAGCTTCCTTTGCTGTGCATCACTCTATCCTTCCAGCCCCCCCCTCCACCCTCACCCCATCACAGGGAGTGTGATAAAGGGGAAGACAGACCAAACTAGGCTTAATGTAGCTGGAGTGAATTAATAATTGATGCACAGAAGGATGAAATCTGCCTCTGAGGGATGAGTGAGAAAATGGAGGGGAGAAACTCTAGAGTAGGGTTTGATCATATCAACTCAAGAAAGGGGGAGGGGTGCATGATTGAGCAGAAGAGACCTTTCAAGGCAGGAATTGGTGATGGAAAGAGGTGGCTTTCCTAAGATTGTGTGCCAAGGGTGCCAAGGATGGTGTGCTGGAAGAAAGGGAAAATCTGACCCAATGGCCCACTCAAAGGAAGAAGAATTCCTGACACTTTGGGGTCCAGCTAGACAAATCAGGGTGTCCTGATAGGGGTAAGGGGACTGGGCTCTCTAAACTATTGAGCATGCATTGAGGAACAGCCTGGAAGATAGTGTTCTGGAATCTCTCCCACAAATCTGAATTTGTCATTGTAGAATGCTCACCTTTGAATCTCAAACAAGCCTCCCCGCAGTCCATAAGGACATAGCTGAGAGGCCTTGTCATGGGCACGGTGATGGAAGGGATACTTGCTTGCTGCTAGAGGTAGGCAGAGCCACAGACTCTTGGGCTGTAGGGTAAAAGCTGTGTGGAACCGGTCTTCCCCAACCCCCACCTCAAACAAATTTTCTAATTTTCAAAATTCCCTAAGAATGAGAAGCCCAGGTGAGAAACAAAGATATAGAAAAGTCATTAAATATTCTCTGGCCCAATACTCACATTTGGCAGATGAGAAGACTAAGACCCAGGACGAGGAAGGGATTTGCCTGAGACCACATAGATTATGGCCTTGGAGGCAGGAAGACCTCTTTTGAAATTCCAACTCAGACACTTAGGATATGTGAGAACCTGGGAAAATCACTCAGCATTTTGATCCTCAGTTTCTCCATCTGTGAAATGAGGATGGTTGGACTGGGTGACCCCTAAAATCCCTTTGCTCTCTGAATCTATAATCCATGATCCATTGGAGCTAGGTTAGAGCTCCAGCGGCACAATAAAAAGAACAATGGATGTACCAAATGCAGAAGATCTGGGTTCAAGTCCTACTTCTGCTACTTATTAGTTATGAGACCTTAGATAAGTCACCTTATTTTTTTTACCTCTGGGTCTCAGTTTCCCAATCTGTAAAATGGAATTAGCAATACCTATACAACCTATTTTCTGGGACTATTAGGAACATCAAATGAGGTAATGGATGTAACATGCTTTATAACTGTGAATCCCTACATAAATGTCAACCATCGGAGAGAGTTGGGCTTGATAATTCTAAGGGCCTTTCCAGTTTTGACATTTTGTGATTTTGTGAGAAATTCATTTGCAATGAGGTGTGAGAGGAGCTTAAAAGAATGACACTCCCTGGGGGAAACTGCAAGGGAGCTTTGATTCAGCCACACTTAGCCCAGATCAGGAATAGACAACTTTTCCCATCAGCAGTACATGGATGGGGAGAGATTTAGGGATAGGAGACCCTCCCAGTGCCCCTCATATAACAGAAAGTAGGGAATGCACATCTTTGCCCAGGGAAAAGGCAAGCATTGGGTAGGATATGATGTCACTGGTATAGATTTATTTAAACTGACAGTAGGAAAGTACCCTGTAGCTGGAGGAAAGGAAATAAACCCACAGCAACATGTGATTGGCCAAAACAGGTCTCTTTCTCTGCCCCCACCTTATCTCCTATGAAAACTGACCATTTACAGAGAAAAGGTACAGGCAGGCTATAGAAGCAAAGCCACCAGGCAGGCAGCTGGAATCATGAGCTGCAGCTCCATCATTGGAGGCAACCAGCCCAAAGTCAGGGGCTCCTCGGATTCTGGGAATCTGATCTCTCTCACAAACGATTTGTGTTACTTCATGGTCAGGGCCCTTAGTATTATATGAAGCAAGGAATCCCCCTTTTCTGGTGTCTTCTCTCCCTCCCTTGGTTGGGTTAACCCATTGAATTTGGACACTAAATAGACATGATTCTGTCTTTTCCATCTCAAAAAGGCGGACACCCTGGATAGTGGGAAGAATCTGAGTTTATCAGATTGAGGAGATAACAACCAATCAATAAACATTTATTAAGTATCTACTGTGTGGCAGGTGTTGTGCTAAGCATTGGAGATACAAAAAGAGTCAAATACAGTCCCTGCCCTCAAGAAGTTTAAAATCTAATGAGTAATAGTTGATCCAACATGTTTCAAAGTTTGCAAAGCAATTTTTCTGAACATGGTCTCATTCAAGTCTTGGAACAACCCCTGCGAGAGATGGATGTTTTAGCAAGTACCAGCCTCATATTGTGGAAGAGAAGATTGAACATTAAAAGAGGTGAATTGAAAGAGACTTGTCCAGGACCACACAGCTGCTGAGTGTCAAAGTCAGGATTCAGACCCAGATCTTGACCTTAAGTTCTTACCAAGGACACCTTCCCAAGGTCACTGATAACACTGACACAACTGGACTGCTTATCTGAGAATGTGGCATTTCTCCACTCTCCCATAGAAGATAATAGGATTAAGGATTGGGAGATATCTCAGGAACTAAGTGGTTAATGGGTAGCTAGGCTGTGCGGTGGTCAAAAGGCGTTGGACACAGCTAAACAACAAGCAGTTAATGAACCGACAATGTGCAGAAGAGTTGCCTAATGGTAACAATTGGTGCGGGGGGAGGGTGTGGGTGAATGTGTCATCTAGTAGGACTTAGTTTCTTCCAGAGGGTAGGGGGTGAAGATGTGTCATGAATAGAAGTTTTCCCAGGGGGAAGGAAGGAAAGGAACCAGTTTGGAAAAGATGGGAGATGTCAGATGGCCAGTGGCCTTGGGAAGCCAAGGTCACATGAAGGGAGATGAAATATCCAAGTCCCTTGGTCATATCTCCTCTTCTAACCCTTGGTCCTTAAGCTCTGACAAGACCTCACACCCCCATCCTTCCTCTCCCCGGGGACCCCAGGGCATGAAGGAATTGTCAGAGCACATCAGCGTGCCAGAACTGGAGCTGTCACTTTCAGAATCATCAGTTAGGGTGACTGAGCACAGTTACTGAATATCATCCTTATAAATTACTGTCATTTCTTGGGGAAATAGGAAGCAGGTGGGACCTTTGGTCCCATCTTCAGACCTGCCCTTGACTGAGCTTCTGGGAACCCAGCTGGGGAAAGGATTATAAGATTATACATTATACATTTACTGAGGTCCCAAATGTTAAATGATTTGCCCAAGGTGACATGATATTACCTGGCAAAGAAAGGATTTGAATCCAGGCCTTCTGACCCCAAATTCTTATACCATGAACTGGGACCAAGTACTTTTTCAAATATGTGCAGCAGAACCATAGAATTTCAGAGTGTGAAGGGACCTTAAAAATTATCTAGTTCAAAACCCTACTGCATTCCCATTTTCAAAAAAACAAATTGAGGCTCAAGAATTAAATGGCAACTCAATATCACGTAGCTAGTAGTGATAGAGCATGCCTTCCATCCCCATGTACGACCTCCATTCTCCATGTTCAAAATTCCACCGTTAGATAGTGAGTCTTTTGATACTATTTACATCACAGGCTTGTTAACAAGCATTGTACACCATAAAACACAATTTTTTATCATAAAATGTAAATGTCCATGGATTACACCTTTATAGGATAGCATTTGATAGCTAGTATTGGCCCTAAAAGGAGAATGGACCTCTGGAGGGTGGGATTGCAGGAAGGGTAAGAAGATTGTTACCCTTGCCAAGATTTTAGTGGACGGGTACAACACAGCCTGATTTTTGAACTGTGGCACCTTTTTTGGACTCGGGGGACAGTGAATCTAGATTGACTTCTCTGTGAAAACCCCTTCCTAATGGATTAACCCTGAGTTGAGTAAGAGATGCCTATTTTTCCCCATTAGGGAATGACCATGGAAGAGACCATGACCTCTTGCTCAGAATCTCCATCTTCCTTTCCATCTTTGTCCCTAGTTCTCTGCAAAGCATGGAGTAAGAGATGCAGATGGGAAAACAGGAAAGAGAACCAAATTCTGAGGTCTGAGGCCTCCCTCTGAGGCTTGGGGGTGGAGAAGATTGGCCCTATTTCCCTCGAAGAGATGCTGGGATTCTGTTTTCTCATTCCCTAAACTCCCAACAA
Source organism: Potorous gilbertii (assembly GCA_028658325.1). Taxonomy (NCBI): domain Eukaryota; kingdom Metazoa; phylum Chordata; class Mammalia; order Diprotodontia; family Potoroidae; genus Potorous; species Potorous gilbertii. The sequence goes on along the minus strand of CM053769.1, from coordinate 501,664,412 downwards.
CAGGATCTGCTTTTTTTTTCTTTTTATTTTTCACTCTTCTTCCCCCATAACCCCCTACTTCCTTCTGCAGTAATGCCACCTTCTGTCTCCTTCAAGCAGCCTTGTCTGATTCATCCTGCTAACTGAAGGACTGCTCTCTCTGATCCCTAAAGCCCTTTCCAGTTCAGTAATTTACACCTAGAATGTTTTGCCTTAGGTTACTGCGATTCATGGAAGAGATTGGAATCTTGAGCCTGGGGGAGAGAATGGAACAGATAACTCTGTCCTCTCCTATCTGAAATGATATCCTTTTGGGTCCGCATCCTCTGGAGGGCAGAGCCAGGCACAGTGGATGAAAGTGAGGGCTCCGTGTGAGGGAAAAGGCCCAATTAGAATCATCCCACTAAATTTCCCCTCAATGGGAGTCTTCCAGCAGGATGATGGTTTATGTAGGGATGTGGTAGAGGAATTCATGTTTGGGTAGAGGCTAGACTAAATGACCTCTGATGTCTTTTCCTTCTCTGAGATTCTGTGATTCCCCCCCACCCCCACCCCAGAGTAGACGGTAAGCTTTTCTGATTGGCCAACAAGCATTCCTTAAGTGCCTACTATGTGCCAGGCACTATGCAAAGCTCTGAGGATACAAAAAAAAAGGCAAATGACAGTCCCTGCCCTCAAGGAGCTCCCAATCTAATGGGCAAAATAATATGCAATAACCATATGCAAACAAGACATATACATTATAAATGGGGGAGGGGCATCTCAGAGGAAGGGCACAAGAGATGGATTAGGAAAGACCTTCTGCAGAAGATGATATTTGAGCTGAGTCTTGGAGGAATCCAGGGAAACTAAATCTCAGACAAGGAGGGAGAGCATTCCAAGCATTGGGGAAAGCTGGGGCAAAGGCATGGAGTCTGGAAGTTGCATGTGAGACACAACAAGGAAGCCAGTGTCACTGGGTCTCATAGTATGCAAAGGGGAATAGAGTGTAAAAAGACTGGAAAAGCAGTTCATGAAGAGCTTTACATGCTAAGTAGAACATTTTCTATTTGATCATAGAGGTAATAGGGAGTCACTGGAGTTTATTGAGCAAGGGGTGATTTGGTCAGATGTTTGCATTAAAAAAATCATTGTCAGGTGGGTGGAGGAAAGATTGGAGAAGGGTGGACCACATCTTGCTTGATGGTGGACCACATCTTACTCTTTCTATCAAACCCAGTGCTGAGTCTGGGGTCTTGCCTTTAGGAGGTACTGACAAATATATGTTAATGAATGAATGACCCTCTAGTTTCATTTATTCCAATGACATCACACATATGTAAGAGCATGCACTCTGTCTCTGTCTCTCTGTCTCTGTCTCTCTCTGTCTCTGTCTGTCTCTGTCTGTCTGTCTGTCTGTCTCTCTCTGTCTCTCTCTCCCCCTCCCTCCCCATGGGAATTCTGGATTCCACTTTGTTGATATCACATAAAGGGTACTTGAGACACTTTCAGGGATAAGTCTCCTCCCCAAGGTCATGTAGTAAGGCATTGGTTAACTAGAACCAGGACTCCCAACATGGCACATTCTGCTCACCTTCCCACTGTCATCTTGATTACTACCAGATCACTAACAACCTCCCTAACCATGGTGGGAATGGGCTGGAAGACTGGCCCAGGTGATACAAAACAGGACTTAGAAGGGTGGTGTGTTAGGAAGGTAACATTTACTGAATTTTAACGAAAATGGAATCGTTCCTGCTTCCTAATTTCTTTGAGACTTGGCCTCACGTCACTGTGGGATGGAGGATTTTCTGGAAAGGGAAAAGACTTACCCCAGGTGCCCCCCACTTAACTCTGCCTAGCCTGCCCCATAGGGAACCCGCTGCAGGGCTGGTCTCAGAGACAGTGGGTCTGGGAGTGAAAAGAACGAAGGTCGGGTCCCAGCCAGGCAGACAGCAATTTAGGAAGAAGTGAAACGGGGGTCATCAATTAGTTATCAGGGTGACCAGATAGGGGAGTCCCCTTCCTGAGCAGTCCAAGCATAGCTCTTAAGAGTGAGCATGGCCCCTCCCCACCCAGAAAGGCAGGCATGCCTCTGGCGGGGCAACCTCCTGCACAGCCTCCAGATCCAGCACTGTGGGAAGAAGGAACCAACCCCATCTGGAGAGGGAGAAGGCAGCGGAAGTTTCTACTGGGGGCAATGATAAGAATTGCCTTTATTCTCGTCTTTCCTATCCACAACCATAACAGCTGAACTTTTTTCAGAGTTTGAGGGTTTATGAAGCTCATTCTACATATTACCTCCTTGATACTCACAACTACGGTGCCAGGTAGGCTATACAGGCATGGTTGTTATCCCCATTTGGTGGAAGGGATAACTGAGGCTGCCTCTGTTTATATAAGCAGCAGAGGTGGAATTCAAACTTAGATCTTTTCTAACTCATGCTTCTCCAACTTTCCATGACACCAAGCTGCCTGCTTTCATCTGCTTGAACCAACCCTGTGAAGGATGTAATGTGGGTATATCTAGATTTGTAACTTCAGTCTGTATGAATGATATAGAGAGAACTTCACGTGTGGAAAATTCCCTTCGATGATGTGGTTTGACAATTCACCTGCCTGGGGCGCTGTAAGTTTAAGTGACTTGTCCACAGTTGAACAACTAACAATGTGTGTTAGAGGTAGGATTTGAACTCAGGTCTTCCTGATTCCAAGGCACCAACCCTCTATTCCAGGCTACATTCTATGCCCATTTCACAGGTGGAGAAACTGAGGCACAGAGAGTTTAAAGTTGTTTGCTCAGTCTTCCATCTTGGGTGAAGGGACGTGGGGGCAGCCAGTATGACATGACAGCCATATGGCAAACAGATATAAAAGTGTTTTGATTGACATTAAAAGTACCATGCTTTTTCTTGTGTATTATCAACTTAACAAACATCTTTCCATTTACAGAGCAGAATAGAAATTCTGAACTGTTATAGAGGTTTTTTAAAATGTATATTAAAGTTATCACAGTGGTAACCAAAGTGCCCCTTTTTTTTATGCTAAGATAGACTTTTTTTTAGGAGAGTCCAGAGATCTTGGTTTCTCCTTATGGAGGAACTGCGGATTAGTGCCTACAGCAGGAGTCCTGGTGGTAGGAGGCTGTGAATTCAAGTTCTGTCTTCACTCATTAGCTGAATGATTGTGGTTAAGTCATTAAACTCAATAACCTCAGGCTGTTTTTTAAATGATGAGTTCCCAGTCTACATGGGTGAAGGGAGTTCACCTGGGCTAGTCCCTTACTGTTTCTACATCTCAGTACAAAGAGAGAGAATAATAGTGCCAATGTATGGAGAGTGCTTAATAAGCCTTAAGGTATATTTGGGGGGGGCACCTTGTACCTCCTCTCTGTGATTTCTTTAGCAAAGGAAATTGCTGGTGAGGATACTGCTTCCCTTTACCAAAGCAGGTCTACAACTATAAGTTACTTGTTCAAGGTCACACAGTTAGTATGTGTCACAGGTGGGACTTGAACCCAGGTCTTCTTGACTCTGAGGTCAGGTCCTGTGACATTTTTCTGGTCTACTGCTCATATAGTGTTAGTTCTCGTCATCACCACCACCACCACCACCACCACCCCCATCATCAACATCATCATCATCATCATCCCCATGTAGCGCAGGCAGGGTTCAAGGCCAGGTCTCCAAAAGTAGTGTTCCTTTCAGTGCATCACAGCCACTGTTTGGGTAGGGCTAAGGGAGAGTCCTCTCTAATCTAATCTAGTTTCCTGGCTGCTGCTCACAAAGATGCCTTACATTTGCCCGGTGTCTTTAATGTTGATCAAAGTACTCTTGCATGCATTTGCCATATGGCACTCACATCCCGCTGGCTGCCAAAAAAGTTATTACAAGCTTAGGCTGCCTGAACAGAAGTCTAGTGTCCAGGATGAGGCAGGTGATAATCCCACTACACTCTGCCCTGGTCAGACACACCTGGACATCACATTTCAGGAAGAACATTGACAAGCTGGAGTTTGTCCAGATGGTGAGGGGACTGGAGACTAAGTTATCTGTGGGTTATTTGAAAGAAGTGGAGATGTTATTTGGGGGTGATTTTGGGGTAGGGATAGGGGAAGTGGGATGGAAAGACATGTTAGCTGTCATCAGTATTTTGAATAGATGTCATGTGAATAAAGAATTAGACTTGATACCTTGATTCCAGAAGCAGAACTAGGGTGGAATTTAGAGAAAAGGAAATTTAGGCTTGATATGAGGAAAAACCTCTTTAAAAATCTTTTAATCTTTAAAAAGGTTTGTTATTTATTTATGTGTAACATTAAAAAAATTTTTTTTTGAGTTCCAAATTCTTTCCCTCCCTCTCAACCTTTCCCCCACTCACTGAAAAGACAATTATACATGTGAAATCATGCAAGACATTTCCTTATTAGCCAGATCATGCAAAAAGCAAGAAAAATTAAGGAAGCAAGAAAACTACACTTCAATGTGCACTCAGAGTTCAGCAGTTCTTTCTCTGGAGGTGGATAGCATTTTTCATCATGAGTCCTGCAATGGAATTTTCTTTTGATCTGAGTAGCTAAGTTTTTCATAGTAGATCATCATTATGATCGCGGTTAGAGTGTACAATGATCTCTTGATTTTGCTCACTTCCCTTTGCATCAGTTCATATCGGTCTTCCCATGGCTTTTCTGATACCATGCCCTGCAACATTTCTTACAGTACTATAGAACTCCATCAGAGTTTTTTGCCACAACTTGTTCAACTGTTTTCCAATACATGAGCATTCCCTCAATTTTGAATTCTTTGCCAGCACAAGAAGGGCTATTATAAGTATTTTTGTACATGTAGATCCTTTTCCTTTTTCATTGATCTCTTTAAGTAGTGGTATTGCTGGATCAAAGGGTATGTGCAGTTTTATAAGCCACTGGAAATTGTTCCAAATTGTTCTCTAGTAGTTAGACTAGTTCATTACTGCAACAGTTAACTGGTGTATCTATTTTCCCTTAACCCTTCTAATATTCGTCATTTTTGATTGGTATGAGATGGTACCTCAGTTGTTTTCATTTGCATTTTCTTCCAGTCAGTTGTGATTTAGAGCATTTTTATATGACTATAAATAGCTTTGATTTCTTCTTCTGAAAACTACCTGTTCATTTTATCAATTTATCATTTGGGGAATGACTTTTATTTTGTATAAATTTAACAATTCCCTATATATCAGAGAAAAAAGATCTTTATTACAGAAACTTGTGAAGAATTAATTCATTTATCAAAACATAGTTTCCCAGATTATCTCTTTTAATTAGATATATTTTTGCTTTTACTTTGTCTGAGATCATGATTGCTACCCCTGCCTTTTTTACTTCAATTGAAGCACAACAGATTCTGTTCCATCTCCTTATTTTAACTCTCTGTGTGTGTCTATTTCTAGTGTGTCTTGTAAACAGCATATTGTTGGATTCTGGTTTCTAATTCATTCTGCTATCTGCTTCGTTTTTATGGACAAGCTCATTCTACTCACTTTCGTGATTATGATTTACTATATCCCTCTACCCTATTTTCTCCTTCTCCTCTTTCTCTTTCTTCTTCTTCTTCTTCTTCTTCTTCTTCTTCTTCTTCTTCTTCTTCTTCTGCTGCTGCTGCTGCTGCTGCTGCTGCTGCTGCTGCTGTTTCTTCTCTCTCTGTATTTATATATTTATATCTGGAAGAAGAGACACATATATTCTTCCTTTTTTGAACCAGTTGTGTTGAGAGTCGGGCTCAAGTTTTATCTATACCCTTCATTTCCCCCTCTGTTAGAAAAGCTCTGTCTTGCATGTCTCTTTTATATGAGATAATTTTTCCCCTTCTACCTCTCCCGTCCCCCTCTCCAAGTGCATCCCTCTTGTTTTTCTTACAGCCTGGGGATTCACACAGCTGGCTAGCATCAGACCCAGGATTCAAACCCCAGAATTCTACCCCAGAATTCCCTGACCACAGATATCGCCAATAGCAGAAAGAGCCCCAGCCTTGCTGTCAAGATACCTAGATTCAAATGGTAGTTCTGACATTTACTAGCTTTGTGACAATGGGCAAGCCTCTGAACTTCAGTTTTCTCATCTCTAAAATAAGAATACTAACCTTTCCACATTATACCTGAAAGGGTTGTTGCGATATTGGCATTCTGTAAACCTTAAAGCAATATATGCCATGGTTAACTTTGTCACAGAGCAACAAAATGGTCAAGGGCTGTGATCAGGCCTCACAGACCAAAACTTCACTTCTCCCCTTTCTCTTTTCACCTCTTTCTACTTCTCTCACCTGCCTTCTTCTTTCCTCTCTTCCTCCTTCCTTTCTTCTCTCCTTTCTTCCTTTCTCTCTCCCTCCTTCCCTTCTTCTTGATAATGTAGGTGCTTCGTTACCCTCATTTTACAGAAAAGGGAACTGAGGCTGAGGCCAGCTAAATAATTTGCCTGAGATCATGCAATTAGGAAATGTAAGGAATTAGGATTCCAGTGTAATTCTTTCTGACTCCAAGTCCCACCCGCTCTGCTCTGGTCCTCCCTGCATTTCCTAAAGGCCTAGGAAAATAGACCTCATTTTCTTTGGGTGCCATTGGAAGCTATTAGCCAGGCAGGGATCTGATGAAGACATTCTGGCTGTCTGCCTGCTGGCAGGTATGAGTGGAGGGGCTGCACCCCTTTCTTGTTAATGAAGGAGGTGTTATCAAGATGCAGGGGATGGTGGACAGGTTCCCTGGAGGGCCCAATTTCTGACTCAACAGCTGTTAGGCCATCCTCTGATACCCTGCAGAATTAAGCTTGATGTTATCTGCCAGGATGCCAGCCTTTGGTCCCAGACACTTCCTGTGCAGGGTAATGTAGGGGAGAAGGAAAAGATAGGCTACCTCCTTATCATAGCCACCAAGCTCCAACACCTTTCCAGAGAAAGGGTCTCATGCAGGGGAGTCTCCAATACAAGCCAATCAAAATCCCTCTGGTATGGTAAACAGAATGGGACTTAAGGTCAGAGGACTCAGGTTCCTATCCCATCTCCATTGCTTCCAAGCTGACTGGGGGCCAGTTGAACAACCTGAGACATCAGTTTCCTCATCTATAAAATGGGGAGAGGTAGGTGGCCTCTGCATATAAGATCCCATGCACTGACTTAGGGAAGATACTTAGCTTCTCATAGTTTCTTGCTTTATAAAATGAGAGCATTAGACTAAATGTGCCCTTCCCCCCCCACTCCCCACTCAAGACCCCTGCAGGACCAGCATTCTGCTCTACAATTCTACATGCCTCAGTGGAATGGAGATCCTGCTCTCAGAGGGCCATCACTTTAGACCTGCAGAGGGCTGCAGAGGCCATCTAGTTTAACACTCCCCCCCACCCAATTTTACAGATGAGGTAAATGAGACCCAAATTTCTCTTCAATCTGCCCAAGGTCACCCAGGCATTAAGTGACAAAGGAGGGTTTCCAGTCAGGTGGGATTCAGATCTTCCAGACTCCACAGTCCCCTCAGAGGCTGCCACCTCTCCAGGTGCTGTCCAAAAAGACGTTCTTCCTCATTCCTCAACTTACAGGATCAACTCATGCTTCCTCAATAATTCTACAGTCTTTCCCCTCTACAAAGCCCACCTCCTCCAGGAAGTCTTCCTTGATTATGGGACAAGTGAGGCAAAATTACTTGCTTTTACCCAGTCAGTCTTTGAGCGTATGTCCTGCCTTCAGAGGCAGAGGGGCTTGTTATTTTGGGAGCAAGCTGTTTGGCATTACTCCCAGTAGAAAGTGTCTTGAAAGTGTGGACAACACCTTCTCTACAATGAGTTTCAAGAGATAGGGAGGGACAGGTGACTGGTGCCTACCACAAAGGGCTTATAGTAGTTCTCTGTCTCTCCCCATTTCTTTGAGCAGTTAGGTTTCCCAATGGACAGAGTGATGGCCTAGAGTAAGGAAGAACTTGAGTGAAAATTTAACATCATAATCTTCCTAGCTATGTGACCCTGAGCAAGTCACTTAACTTTGGCCTCAGTTTCCTCAACTGTAAAATCATGGGTGTTGTGAAGATCAGAGATAATATTTGGAAAGAACTTAGCACAGTGCCTGGCAACTAGTACCTACTTCATAGGTACTCTTCCTTCCTTCCTTCCTTCCTTCTTTCCTCCCTCCCTCCCTCCCTCTCTCTCTTTCTTCCTTTCTTTCTCTGATTCTCTCACCATCCCATCTGAGATTCTAACATTTTGATGGGATCTGTAGCCCCCCTTCTTTCCTTTGCCCTCTTGGCCAGTCTTCTCCTAAGGGAATTCATTGGAAAGGTGTAGAGGGAAGTGGGGAGGAGATGCCTGGCTGACTGGACACCCCACCTGTCATTGCTTCTTCAAGGTCTAAATGTTCTTTTCAGAAATATAAAAACATATGTTATTCTATTCCCCCAAAAGAGGAGAACTCCTGACCCAGCTGCTTACTGACCTCGATGGTTCAGCCTGGGCAAGGGATGGCTTCTGTTGCAAAGGTCCCTCACCTGCCACTAGTGGAGACTGCATGTCCTTGGGCCTCTTGGCACTAAGAAGCTCTGGATTTACCTGGCACCTAATACAGGGAAGTCAACTTGCCCAAGGACTTGAGAATCAGAAAGTAGGTAAAGGCAACAGCTGGGATAGGGCGGGTCTGATATGTTCACTGGCTCCACTGAGTGTCAATCTCTCTAGCTTAGTAAGTGTTTGATAGATGAGGTTCCTGCCATCTCTGCACCTTGCCATCTGTTTGGGAAGTTTAGGAGCCTCCAGAGAGGTCAGAAGCTTGGGGACAAAGTGCAATACCTGGGAAGTGAGCTGGAGTGCTCATAGAATCATCTGTTAGCAGTTCAAAGGTCATTACAGATCATATCCTTCAACCCCCTCATTAAAAAGGAAATCTATAGGGACAGTTTTTGGTTTTGTATCATCTTCATCTTTTCTTCTCTATCTTTGTAATAAAGAATAAAAGACAGAGAAAAAGTAACTAATCCAGTAACAGCAACCAACACATTAATTGTGTCTGGTAGTGTATGCAGTATTTCATACCCATAGTCCCCCTCTCTTCTACAAAGAAGGGAGGGCAATGTCAGGCTTGTTTATTTCAATTATACAATATTCGCTTTATCTTCCATTTACATTTCAAAGGATTATAAATATAGAACTAGAAAGGACCTCAGAGTCCATCTAGTCCTCACTTTACAGATGAGGAAACTGGATAAGTCACTGACTTATTCAAGTTCACATAGCTAGTAAGTATGGGAGGCAAGTTTTAAACTCAGGGGCTCTGGCTCCAGAACTTTCTTTCCTCATCACACTGGCTCCCATTTTACTCCCACCTTCCTCTCTTACAATTAAGGCAATCTGGCGTAATGGATAGAACATTGGCTTCAGCACCGGGAATGCCCTGATTCAAGTCTTCCTTCTGACTTGGGTGTGTGTGTGTGTGATTCTGAACAAGTTATCTAACCTCTCAGTGCTAGACACAGCTCGAAGCTAAGGTACAGAGAAAGGCATTCGGAAAAAGAGTTTCCTTTTGTGGGAGTGCCAAGGACCAATGAAATTCCTGCCCTTTTTACAGGGGAAGAAACTGAGGCTCAGAGAGCTTAAGTGACTTACTGGAAGTCATCCAAGTAATAAGAAAGACAACCTAGTAAGGGAAGAAAGCTCTGGATTTGGCCACATGAGATCTGCCTTCGAATTCTGCCTCTGCTACTTTATTACCCTAGGCAAGTCCTTTCCTTTTCCTGTTCCTCTGTAAAATGAGAGGTTAAACTAAATGATCTTGGAGGCTCTTTCCATCTCTAAATCTATGATTTCCAATGACCTTTCAAACTGCCTTCAAAATCCCATTACCCTATAACTAGCAAACCAGACTCTTTAACTCTAGGCTTTTGTGTTTTATACTCCACTGACAAGTGAGACACTGGAGAAAGAAATCTGATGGAACCTTAGGAGGCATCCGGTCTAACTCGTTCCCTGGACAAATGAGGAGCCTGATTCCTACACCTGCTTCCCCTTTCCAAAGAGGAAAGAGAAGGCTGGAGCATCAGCAGACTTTGTTTCAAATCCTGGCTCTAATATTTATAACATGTGTGACCTTGGGCAAGTCATTAAACCAGTTTAGGCCTCAGCTTTTTCATCTGCCAAATAGAGTGAGAGGATGAAAGTTGGATTAGATGTCCTGTGAGGTCCTTTCTAGCTCTAAATCTGTGATCCTAAATGACTTACCCTGAAATATAATGTGTCTCAAATCATGGCCCATCACAATTTAAACCCAAAGTTGCTGACTTTCCATCCAGTGTGCTTAATATCCACCAAACTACCTTCTGGGCAATTAGGTGACAATGCATAGAGAATTCAGAAAGATCTGAATTCAAATCCAGCCTCAGACAGTTACTAGCTGTGTGACCCTGGACAAGTAACTTGATCCTATTTGCCTCAGTTTCCTCATCTGTAAAATAAGCTAGAGAAGAAAATGGCAAACCACTGTAGTATCTTTGCCCAGAAAACCTCAAATAGGGGCACCAAGAGTCAGATAAAATTGAAATGAATGAAAAACAACAAACTTGTCTTCTAGCTATCATTTAGACCAAGAAATCAAAGGAGCAGGGTGGCCTGAATAACATATTTAGCCCTAGAAACTCCACTGGACTCAATGGCCATTTCAGGCATATTGTCGGCCCAGAGCCCCTGTAGTTTGGTAGTTCAGTAGGTTATTCAATCTTTTTCCCCAGTTCCCAGTTAAGTGCTATAGAAAGTCCCACCCTCTGGCTTGAGGAAATTTCCTTATGCACCTAGCAGCTCACACATCATAGAAAGCTTTGTTTTCTGGCTTTTATAAAGTGAGGTTTTGTTGTAGCTACCCTATGAAGTAGAGAAAGAAAACATTTACATAGTACCTATTGTGTGCCCTGCACTGTACTGTGTGCTTTATTTTTAAATCAAATATTATTTCATCTAAACCTCATAGATAATTTCAACAACCCTTGATGATAGGTGCTATTATCATTCATATTTCATAGCTGGAGAAACTGAGGGTAAGTAACTTGCCTAGGGTCACACAACTAGTATCTGAGGTCCAATTTGAACTCTGGTCTTCATGATTCAAGGCACAGTGCTCCTTCTACTCTGCCACCCCTGTGGTGGAGTACCATTTCTATTTTAATGACTAGGAAACTGAGGGTTAGAGAGGTCAGATGAGATGTCCAGGGCCACGAAGGTTGGAAGAAATGAAGACTTCAGACTCCATCAGGAAGATGACCTCCCAGGTTCCTTATCTTTGACATTCTATAGTGACTCCGGGTTACCATCCAATAACAACACCTATTGTTTTTTTTGAAAAGCTTCGTTAATGTTTGGGGTTTTTTTATGTCATTGCTAGTTCCCAATATGTACTCCCCTACAAGATTCTTCTTCTGGAATAAAGAATAGGACAACTCTCTTTTTTACATGATGTTCTTTTAGTACAGATAAGGAAACTGAGACAAACAGGGCTAAGTGACTTGCCTAGGATCATACACCTAGTAAGTGTCTGAGGCTGGATTTGAACTCAGGAAGAGGAATCTTCCTGACTCCAGGTCCAGTGCTTTATCTATAGGAAGAAAAATGACTAAACAGAAACAAAGGCTAGAGGCCTTCATGCATTCTTGGGGTGAAAGTAGGGCTCTCTGGAATATAAAGAGTGGGGAGTCCTACCTCTAGAATCTCCAAGTTTGTCTCCCTTCAGAGGGGAGTCCAAACTACAAGGTGGCTCTGAATCTGGAGGATGGATCAGATCTCATCTTTTTCCAAACCTAGTGCTTTCTCACTGCACTAGGCTGATTTTCTTATTACCCTTATGACCTTAGATAAGTCACTCTTCTCAGAAAGAGAAGAATTACTTCCAGATTATTTTATAGTCTCTTTCCATGTTTTCTACATTTTCCATGGATCAAAATTAAGCAAAACAAGCTGACACATTGATCAGGTCTGACGCCATAGATCTCATTCTGCCCCCAAAGTCTACTGCCTCTGCAGGTCTATTTGCTAAGCCGTCAAGTTTGGACATTGCATTGATACATATTTTAGTGTTGTTTTCCTTTTCATTATTGCTGTCTTCATGTCCTCCTGGTTCTGTTTATCTTGCTCTGCCTCTGTTCATAAAACTCTTCCCATGTCTCTCTGAATTCCTGACGTCCATCATTTCTTATATTTTCAACCTGTTACCCACCAGAAACCAAAATAATTATTCTTCCTACAGGCAAAAGAGTGCCAAGAAGGCAGGACTGCCATCAGGTAAATTCCCCAGGCATTTGGCCCAGAGTCCTCTGTCTTCATTCCCCTGGCTATGCTCCTCTGACTTCCTTTATGTCTCTTATGTCTTCTCTCAAGAGTCTGGCACAGGTTCCCTACCTCTGGCAAAAGTAGCAGGGATGTCTGGTGGAGAAGAGGAAAGGGTGAGGGGAGGGAGGAAAGAATTCCAGACATGGGGCATGTACAGCCTTAGAAAAGCCACCTGATGCTTTGGAGTTCCAGGCTCTTTACCCCCAAATTCCCTGTTTGTTGTCGGATGTTTGTGGTGTCCACAGGGCTGCTATTTCCAAAGCACATTCACCTGTTTTATCTTCACAACATGCATCCAGAAGGCAGGACAGGCTAGGTGTTGTCACGGAAAGCAGGGGCTGAGGCAGGAGACTTGCATTTCCAAATCTGCCTCCACCATTAAATGAGTTGGTCACCTTGGTTACATCACTCTCCTGCCTGGGACTCATTTCTTTTTTCTGTCAAATGAGAGGCTTGGATCCATCAAACCAAAAGACCGCTTACCATCCCCAGAGTACTCCCCTTGCTTTCTTACTTCTACACCTAAAATCATTCCTACACTTGCATGTGGTGTCTTCTTCCTCCCCCTCCCATCAGCACTTAAAATCCATTGAGTTCAAGCCCTTCCTGACAGTCCTTCCATCCTCTTGATCAGGACTGATCTTTGCCTGCGCCCCTCTTCCTCCCTTATCCTGCATCATTTCATACGGTGCTAACTTGCATATGTGTTATATTCAGGGCTGTGCTGAAACCAGCTCAAACCAGCTCATAAAAGTCAATTGTTCAGTTTCAATGTATGTATTTACACCTTGGAAATCAGCAAATGCTGTGTGTCAGGCCTTGATTGATAGTATTGTTGATTGTGTTGACTTAAGAAAGTGATGGGGAAAATGTTAATGCAGATTAAATGGAAAAGTGAGTCATCAGGATAGTTATTGTTGCTGCTTTTTTTTCTTTTTTAAACTACAGAAAAGCCTGTTGTTAAACATTCACTAGCACTCTCCAGACCCTTCTAGATTGCAAAAGCTTTTGAGAATAGCAGTTGTTCTTAAAGCAGCAGTGAATTATATTGAGAAGACCACTGGATCTGGGAACAGTCAAATTAACTGTACTTAAACATGTGTGACCTTGAAAAATGTCTTTCACGTTTCTGGTCTTAGATCCTGACCTTCCAGGTGAGGGAGTCGGATTTGATCCCCAGCTTACAGCAGCTGCTTCATAAATACTTGTGATGTGTGTATGAGCATATGTGTTAATGTATGGGTATACGTGTGTTGTCCTGTCATGATTTCATTGGCATGAGAAACTACTCAAGAAGGAAGAACCCTCTACCAATGGAGACTGGCAATAGTTCTATAGTCTCTCATCTCAGACTGTTCTCTGGAGCACCAAGAGGTCAAATGACATATCCAGGATCCTGTGGCCAGTATGTGTCAGAGGCAGAACTTTAACTCAGGTCATTGAAGTTCTGGGGCCAGTTCATTAGACTCTTGTCATAATGTTTCTCAGGAATATGAACTGAGTTGATGTGTTCATCTCTAAGGTTCCTCTTAGCCCTAATTAGATGATTTTATCCTTGTCAAAGACCAAGGAAGCTGAGTGACTTCTCTAAGCTCACACAACAAGCTGGGGGAAGGGAGCAAGCAAAACTTCAAGAATGGAATTTCCCCTGCTGGCTGCCAAGGTTTGCCTGATAACCTCCATGCCAACCTTCGGTGCCGCACTGAGTGGCCAGTGCAACCCCTCTGACTTCGAGGCCAGTGAAGACCTTTGACTTTGTGGTCAACTCAAGGGTGAAGGAAGCCTGAGAAAGCACACAGGGGTTGGTTCTCTCCCTTACTCTGTACCTATAGAACTCCCTCCCAGCCCAAATGTGCCTTATGTTATTTGAAATGCAGATGGGAGGGAGGCCAGAGGGAAGAGTTACGTCGTCTGTCACCAGCCAGGCTCCTTTTTAGCTGCTCAGTGGGACGTGAGAGTCACGAGACCTAAAAACCTAGAAGCCCAGCACGTCGGTGACAAGCCTCAGGGCCTAGTGCCACCCCAGGGGTTAGCCCCGTTTTGGAATAAAAAGTGACATGTCTCCCAACCTGTGTGGGAGTTTTGCAGTGCATTTATTTTTACTGGAAGGATATTCACGTTTCATTCCTGCAAGAGGAAGGGGTAGGGGTAGGGGCGGTTCACACCACAAGCCAGCGTGTTTCAGTCCCTTTGTTTCACTTATTCCTACTGTTCTTACTTATCCTCCTTCCAGTCCCCAGGAAGGAAGGAAGGAAAGGAAAGGAGGAAGGGAGGGAGAGAAGGAAGGAAGAGAGGGAAGGAAGGAAAGAAAGAAGGAAAGAAGGGAGGGAGGGAGAGAGGGAGAAAAGGAAGGGAAGGAAAGAGGGAAGAAAGGAAGGAAGGAAAGGAGCAAACAAACGAACAAAACAAGCATTTATTAAGTGCCTACTGTGTGCCAGGCATTGTGCTAAGCAATTCACAAATATTTCTCATTTGACCCTCACAACTCTAGGAAGCAGGTGCTAAAAATCCCATTTAACTGTTGAAATAATTGAAACAGGCAGAGGTTGATTGACTTGCCCAGGATCACACAGCTATGTTACTGTCTGAGGTTGGATTTGAACTCGTCTTCCTAGTTACAAGCATTCTATTCATTTCACTATCTAGCTGTGGGTTGTATCATTACCCAAGAGAGATCTTGGAACATCTGGTGCTGCTGAATAAGATTGTTGACTGCCTGGAAAACTCACAACTAATTTATAATCCCAGCTTTAAATCTAGAGAAGACCTCAGAGGTTTTCTAGTAGGGTTTTCTAGTCTAGTCTAGTCTGACCCTTTTGTAGAAAAAGAAACTGAGGCAAGTTAAGAGATTTGCCCAAGGTAGAAAGTATCAAAGGTGGGATTTGAATCCACATCCTCAGACTCCATGGCTAGTGCTTATTCCATCGCACTGTCTTACTTCTCCACAGCCTTTTAGGTGAATTTCATGGATTCATAGATGTCAGGCTGATTGAGACCTCACACATCATTTATTCCACATGTTTTCCTATTACAGATGAAGAAATTAAGACCAGAAAGATTAAGGAACTTGCCCACAGTCACACAGGTGGACTTGGGTCCTGAGCCAAGGTCCTCTGACTGCACTCTCTTCTTGCCAAGCTATTTTCTTATCTGTAAAATGAGTAAGTGGGATTAGGTGTGTCCTTTGTAGCTCTAACATCCTTTGAATTGATGACTAGTTGAGTTTGAACACAGTTTGAACTTTTGGATCCCTGAAATGGCCATCATTTCAGTGCCCTCTATATTCTTCTGTGCTCTTAGATAATAGTCTAGACCAGAGGACAAGGAGGTGGCAGAGTAGACAAAGCTCCTTCCTTATTTCCTGTATGTGGGACCTTGGGAAAGAAACTTTTCTCTGAGCTTCAGTTTCCTTCTTTGATAAACTAGGAGCCTGAAAAAGACAATCTTTTAGGTCTTTTTCAGATCTGATGTGGAGTGAGCCTGAGACCTTATAGATTCTGTCTGGTCACTGCAGGCAGGAAGCCCCAGCATCCTCTCAGAACAGGGATATGCTGTGACAGTATCTCCCAAAGCAGGTGAGGCTGCCTGATTGCAGGGGGCTGGAGTGATAGTGTGTGTGTATAAATTAGGAACTATGGCAGCAGAGACACGGCTGGTTAATGGACCCATTAGCGGACATTAGTGGATAATAGCAGGATACTGACCTGACTCCAGAGAGAAACAGCACCACCTCCCAAACTCTGGCTGCTGCCAGGAGATGAAGGTGGGGCTGCTTCAAAGGCACACAACCACCTGAAAAAGCCAAAGGTGACATCGGCTCTGTGGCCTTGAATGCCACCTTGAAAAATGAGAGAGCTCAATCCACAGCTGGATCTCATCCGGGTGGCTATCGATGGTCACTCTGAACACAAGAGCCAATGACTGTGGTCAGATCCTTATCATCAGTACCTAGGCCAGAGCTCTAGGTTCTTTTGCAAAGCTCATCTAGTCTACACCTCTAGTTTGACAGGAGGAAATCAAGTCCAGAGAAGGAAAGTAATTTGGCCAAGGTCACACAGTTAATGAAGTAGCAAAGCTAGCTGCACCCATGTGACTCAGATCCTCTTCATTTGCCCTGCAGCTGGACTTTCTTTCCCAATTAGAGTGTAGGCCCCTTGAGGGCAGGGAATCTCACTTTTTCTATTTTTATCCTCAATATTTAGGCCAGTGTTGGCATCTGGTAAGTGGTTAATAGATGCTTCTTAATCCATTCATCCATCCATTCATTTATTCATACCCAGACCTTCTGACTCTATTGATGTGAACCTGCTAGGTGGAACAGTGCCTAGAGAACTGGGCTTGGAGTCAGGAAGACCTGAGTTCAAATCTACCTTCACACATCCTCACACATTTACTTCTGTGTAACCCTAGGAAAGTCACTATAAATGTAGGATAGTAATAGCATCGTAGGGCTGTTGTGTGTTTAATAGTTGTAAAGTGTTTATTTAGCACAGTCCCTGGTACATAGTAATGCATAATAAATGCTTGTTTCCTTTCCATGGTATCATCAAGCTGTAAAGTCCTCAAAGGCAGAGATCAGATTTTATTCATCTTTCAATTTAATTCAGTAATTTTTTAAGAGTGCACTATGGGCCAGGTATTTTTCTAAATGCTGGGATTACAAAGGGAAAAATAAGACAATTCTTTTCTTCAAGGAGTTTACATTTTAATGATGGGAAACTGTGTGTACATAGATAAATAAACACAAAATGGATACAAAGTGATTTAAGGGTAGAACCGAACTATAGCAATTGGGAAAAGCCAAGTAGAGGTTCTTTCTATTCAGTTATCTTCAGTTATGTCCAACTCTTCGCAATCCCATTTGGGGCTTTCTTGGTAAAGATACTAGAATGGTTTGTCATTTCCTTCTCCAGATCATTTACAGATGAGGAAACTAAGGCAACCAGGGTTAAGTGACTTGCTCAGGGTCACACAAATAGGAAGTGTCTGAGGCCAGATTTGAAGCCATGTTCAGGTGGAACTTGAGCTGCGACTTAAAGGAATATCTGGCTTCTAAGAGGCAGAAATGAGGAGGGAGAGTATGGGTAGTGACATGGAGTAGGGATAGACTATGTAGGAGATGTAATATCATATATGGGGAGCAAATAGGAGGCCAGCATGAATGGAAAGGATCTTTCTATCTCCTGGGTCTTCTTTGGTGAGAATTGAGGGGATGAGGCAGGGACAGAAGGTGTCTGAGCCTCATGCATTGTATACAGTAGGTATTCAATAAATATTTTAAATGATAAGGGGCATGGTAAGGTTTTCTGGTAACTAGTTCAGTTTTCTGTCTACTACCCCTACTACCTTCTGCTGGGTGGGTGTTGGAAATGAGAGCAGACATTAACTTTGTCCCCTCTCTGTGTCCCAAGGTCTACAATGTGTCCATATTCATTCAAAGGAAGTGAGACATTTGTCTATTCCTCTATTAAAGGAAGCTCAGGGCTTTGCCCCTAGGGGAAATGGGCAGATAGAAGAGAAGACTAAGACCAAGTGGGGACAAAGTCGGGGAGAGAAAATTTCTGTCTGGAGTGTGGCAGCTCCTGTCCCCAGACTGAAAAATGTCAGTGACTTTTGGAACATCACCCAAGTCCATCCTGCTGTCCTGGCCCATTCATCACCCACCAGCCCTGACAGGCAGGGCTCATTGAAGCAAGGAGAAAGAAGGAGAAGGCCAGGAGAGGAGAGGGAGAGGGCCAGGCGTGCCTTCAGGAGCCAGCCTGGACAAAGGAAGGATGAGCTCTGCAGACCAGGAATCCTGACAGAGCTGCTCTGCAATGACATGAGCCAAGAGTCTGCTCTCCAAATGGATGTCAGGGGCTGGAACCAAGATGTCACTCACTCTGGCCTTAAGCAGGGCCCTCTGTTCTGTTTTTTTATCCCAACACCACACTTGACACAACGCTGGGCACCCAGTGGGCTCATTGGATCATTCATCTAAAGCTTAGTCCAAAGTTTTCATTTTATAGGCAAGCAAACTGATCATTGGGGCTCCAGTGACTTATCCAAGGTTTCCTCTTCAGTGTTTTCTGAATTGTATTAAGTTCCTAAAGACATAGAACACTTTCCCATGCCTTTCCACATTTAAATCTTATGGAATCCTTGGGAGGAAGAAAGGATTATTGATCCTCCTGCCTTTGGGGAAGATATCTCACACCCAGGCCTTTCATTTCACTCAAACTCTATTAGGACCTCATGGCCTTTCCCCTCAACTACTGGAATTGTCTTTTGATTGGTTTCTCTAATTCCAGCGTCTCCTTTTTCTAATTCATACTCTTCACAGCTGCCAAACTGACATTCCTAAAACACAAGTCTGAATGTGCCACTCCCCTGCTCAAAAAGCCTCAGTAACTCCCTATTGCCTCTGGGTTAAAATAGAAAAACCACAGCCTGGCAGTTTGGGTCCTATGGAATCTGGCTTGCACCTTCCTTTCCAGGCTTCCTTTCCTCTGAACTTTCCCTATTCTAGTCAGCCTTGTCTACTCACTATTCTCATTCCACAATACTCCTACTTTCACGGTTTTTCCCCATACTGTCCTGTGTGCCTGGAATGTACTCACTCCTCAACTCAGCCTCACTGAATTCCTCACTTTCTTCAGAACACAGTACATGGGCCACCTCCTGGGTGAGGTTTGTCTAACACAATTTTAGTTTTCATCTCTCAGAAAGATTCTGTTACTCCTTATTTTTTGTGTGAATTATTTGAGCATAATATATATATATATATATATATATATATATGTATATATATATTATACTCAAACAATTCATACACACACACACAAAATATATATATCTCCATCTTCAACAGGATATAAACAAGGGTATGTGTGTGTGTATATGTGTGTGTGTGTGTGTGTGTGTGCTTGCAAATGTTTAACAACCAGCTGGGGGAAGTGAGAATACATGACACACTTTTAAGTTTAACCTGCTTTATTAACATTTTTCCATCACTTTCTTAAATCTAGACAATTCACAAAACAAACAAAAAAAATCAAACCCTGATTTATAATAGTCCCTACTATACATTTATATAGTACCTACTATGTGCCCAACATTGTGCTATGAACTTTACAAATATCTCATTTGATTCTCATAGCAGGTAAGATAGGTTGCTCTTATTATCAGCATTTTGTAATGAAGGAAACTGAAGCAAACAGAGGTGAGCTGACTTGCCTAGTGTCCCATAGCTAGTGAGTGTCTGAGGCTGGTTTTGAACTCAGGTCTTCCTGACTCCAGGCCCAGATCTCTCTATCTGCTACACCACCTAGCTTCTCCAATTGAGTAGGTATGAATATTTACATTGAAAATTGAGCAATCAGCTCTTGCCATCACTCTAGAGAGCAGCTGGTTCTAGCAGAATCCTGAGTCTAAGATTCTTGAAGGTGGGGTGTTAGGTTTTCATCATTGTCCTGACTATTGCCTAACAAGATCCCTGGCTCATAAGCATTTAATAAATGTTTGATGAATTAAATTGAATCAGATCCCCAGGACAAAGTTCAGTGTCTGTAGCCGTTAGAAATTCAAGGGCTAAGAATTGCTTCCCTGATTTTTACATATAGAGAAAATGAGACTCGAGGCCAAACAGAGCAAGCTAGGCAATCCAGAACTAGAATTCTTTTTCATTTAGTTTTCAATTACCAAACATTTGTCTTCTTTCCTTTGCGTTGGTTAAAAGAAAAAAGAAAACCCTAGTGAATAAATCTGCAGTCAAGCAGAACAAATTCTCTCATTGGCCATGTCCAGCAACATATGTCTTTGAGGCCATAGCCTCTCAGTCAGGAGGTGGGGATCATGCTTCACCATGGGTCCTCTGGAATGGTGGGTATAGATGTCAAACTTTGTCATTTCCCTGACCTGCTTTTCCTAGAAAAGGCGTCAACAGTCATAGGGGCTTCATCCTTCCTTTCCTTTCATTCCCTTGAGTCAACCAAATGGCCCCAGTCACTCCTGGATGCCCCAATTCTCCTCTTGAACTTTACTTAGCCTTAGAGAGAGCAATTCCCTCTCCCCTCCAAAATCCGTTTATCATAGGCAAACAAGCTGTCTCTATATTCTGAAGGAATTTGGGCAAATGGGACTGAGCAGGTGCTGAAACCCACGAGGCCACAAATTCACAATAATTGACTTTCCAGTTTTCAAAGTCCTTTCACAGCAGAGATTTCATTTGATCCTCAAAACAGCCCAACAGGGCAGATAGAGCAGGGATTACACTTCCCATTTTATAGATGAAGAGACTCAATTCAGAAAGGACAACTGAGCTTCCCAGAGCAAACAGCTTAGAACAGAGCTGGGGCTCACACCCAAGTTTCTTCCTGCCTAACCCTCTATAATGACAACAGACATGATGTTTGCAGATTTTTATATATGTTATATATATATATATATATATATATATATATATATGTTTAGATGTTTTATATATGTTACTGTATTTGAGCTTCATAATATAGGCTTGTAAAGTCAATACTAGGCATCATTATTCCTGTTTTACAGATGGGTAAACTGAGGCTCAGACACATTAGATTCATCCACCATCAAACGGCTTATGTGTTAGAAGTAGGATTTGTACCCAAGATGATTTTCTCAACTAAAGTGCAGATGTAACCAAGTCACCTGCCTCCTCCTAAGACACACAATCCTCTCCAGTGACTCCCTGTTATCTCCAGGCTCAAATATAAAACCCTTATTTGGCCATTCATAACCTGACCCCTTCTTAGCTTGCCAGACTTTTTAGACTTTTACTCTCCTCTGCATATTTTAAGCCAGTCATACAGGCCTATTTACTGTTCCTCACTTAAGTGAAATCCATCTCCAAACTCTATGCTTTTGTATCCTCTGTGCCTTCCAGGAGTCAATCCTTTGCTAGTTCCCCTAGTCACTAGTGTTTTCCTCTCTCAAATGACCTTCCCTCCACTCTGCCTAAATTGAAAACATGAAGTTATTTGCATATTGGTCTCCCCCTTTAGAATATGAGCTCCTAGAGAACTTCTTTGTATCCCTGTGCTTAGCACCTGGTACATGTTGAGTCATTGCAGTCATGTCTGACTCTCCATGACCCCATTGGGGGTTTTCTTGGCAGAGATACTGGAGTGGTTTGCTATTTCCTCCTCCAGATTATAGATAAGAAAACTGAGGCAAATGGGGTGAAGTGACTTGTCTAGGGTCACACAGTTGGTAAGTAAGTGTCTGAAACCAGATTTGAACTCAGGAAGATGAGTCTTCCTGACTCCAGGCCCAGTGCTCTATTCACTGTACCATTAATAGATGGTTGTTGATTGCTTTTTCCTCCTCTTTCTCCTTCTTCTCTTCTATCGCTACTATGCTTTTGTCTTACAGTCAGTAATTATAGCCAAAGTTAATAATCTATATTTGTTTTTCATCTATGCTTATTTGACTGTGGATGGTTGGTCAACACCAAGATTGGGAGAGTTGCCTGCAGTGCAAATAATGAATACCTATCATAAGGATATATTTTTCCTTTTTCAGACTAAGAACTAAATGGAACTTTCATTTGGGGTTTTCCAGGGCAAGCTGAACGGAAGATTGAGTCCCCTTTTCCACAACCTCCCTCAGCACTGATTATCTCTGCCTAGACAGGGAGTTTCCAAATGATGAGTGATCTTCTCCACATATTGTTCGTCCTTTCCTTTCTTTCTCTTGTCCTTCCTGCCCTAGCATTGTTCTCTGTTCTATCCCTGCTCATCCTTCCTCACCTCTACTCCTCTGTTGCTTCTCTTGGGACACAGGGTACCAAAGAATCACCTGGACTGGCTGATAAACAAGTGACAGGCACTGGAAACGCATTGGTTCTTCCTTCACCTTCCTGAGCTGCCCTGGGAATCATCCAGCTGGTGCTAATTTCTGCCATCTTCTATGTAGCTGTGACCACATTCATGTGTAAGGACATCTATTTTTGTGGTGTGTGTGTATGTGTGTGTGTGTGTGTTAAACCTCAGCTGAGAAGAAATGTACAATCACATCTGTCCACCATCTCTCTACCATCTCCCTGTCCTCAATTTTTCCCCCTCTAATAATAACAGCTCTTTAATTGGGCCTTTTAGGCCCAAAATATTTGCTTCTTCATCTGCACCAGAAATAAGGTTAAACAGCTTATGGCTAGGAAACCACTAGAGCTAGGATTCTTTGGACTCCAAGGTCAAAACTCTCCTGACACCTCCAGGATCCTGGAATCACAGCAATGGATTATCTAATCCACTACCATCATCCCATTTGATAATACAGATGAGGAAACTGAGGACCAGTGGAAGTAACTTCCTCAAGGTCATGCATACCCATAGCATATTTACTGAGTTTTCCTTCGGGGTTTAAAAATTCAGTGTCTATAGGAGGAAAAAGTCTCATGTGGGCTGGGGCCTTTGGGAGTTCATACTTTCCTCCTTAAATTTATTTGCTTCTCCTGAAAATTAACTGAAGCAATTAATTTCTCCCTCCAATACATACACATACACACAAAGACACACACAAACATGCACACATATATACACAGGTGTATTTAGCAGGGATAGTGAAAAGGGTGCATTTAGCTACTTTTGGATTTTCTTTTGTTCTGCCTTCATCTCAATCCTCAAAGTCAGTGATGATAGAGTTCTGTTTCCCACCCCCCTCCAGCTTCTACCACCACCCAGAGACCCCAGCACAAAGAAAAGAACAAGGACTTCTATTTGTGCTGTGTTTGGATCACTAAAGAACCTTCAGAGTCATGGCCAAGTCTAGGAAAGTAATGTGTAATGGGGCTAAGGTGTAATGTTTACTCAGGCCAACTTCTCCAGCCACTCTTATCAGGGATAGGTCACAAGGAGTAGTTGTCCCCAGGGTAAAAATCTTGGCTAAAAAACAGCTCATTACAGATAAAAGATTAAAGATGCAGTAGTTTATAGTGTGAGTGACTTGCTGTTGAAAGACGCCAATATGAGTCCTTAAAAACTTGACTTTAGACAAGTTACTTTATATCTATGACTTTCTCTTTCCATCATGAATATGATAGTATTTGCTTTATAGGATTCTGGTGAGAAATCTCAATATGATGTGAATTATCCTTCCTATTATAATGCAGTCTTTTCAAGAAATGATATAGGAAGACCAAAGCCAGATGTTTAAATGAGGTATAAAAAGACTTCCCCAGGAAATCTTTGAGAACCAGATTGATTCCCATCTCTATTGGGATGAATAGACAGATATGTGTGTATGTGTGTGTATGTTTATGTATATATGTATATTACACACATATACATATGAATATACATGAATTCATAATACATATATGTACATATATAGACATGCATATATATATATATATATATATTACAAAACATAGAGAATAAGTACAAAGTAATTGTTTGGTTTTAGGAAAGTCATTAACACATGGGAAGATTAGGGGATGCTTTCACTGAGCTTTGAAAGTAATTAGTGACTCAGCAATACCACTACGAGGTCTGTATTCCAAAGAAAATAAAGAAAAAGGAAAAAAACCTATACCTACAAAAATATTTATAGCAACTTTTTCTGTGGTGACATAGAATTGGAATTTGAAGAGATATCTATCCATTGGAGAATGACTGAACAAGTGTGACAGATGATTGTGATGGAGTACTATTGTAATATGAGAAATGACAAAGAGGAGTGGTTTCAGAAAAACTGAGAAGACATATATGAACTGATACAAAGTGAAGTGAGAAGGACCAGGAAATCATTGGGCACAGTAAGAGCAATGCTGTAATGATGATCAACTGTGAAAGACTTGGCCACTCTCATCAATGCAGTGATTCAAGACAATTCTGAAGGAGCCATGATGAAAAATGCTCTCCAATTCCAGGGAGAGGACTTATGAACTCTGAGTACAGACTGAAGTATAATTTTCTCATTTTAGTTTTTGCAATATGGCTAATATGAAAATATGTTTTGCATGATTTCACATGTATAATTGATATCATTTTGCTTGCCTTCTCAGTGGGTGAGGGAGGGATGGGAGGGAGGGAGAGAATTTAAAACTCAAAATTTAAAAAGAAAAGAATGCTTAAAAAAAGAAATAATAATTAGAATTTCTAGGAGGTGGAGAGGAAGAAGGAGCCCATGATAGACCTGGGAGACAATTTGTACAAGAGCACAGATGGAATACAGAAAGAAGGGTCCGTTTGATTGGGCTGTAGAGTTCATGAAAGGAAGAAACATTTAATATAGCTAAACAAGGAGTTTAGATCCAGGTTGTGAAGCATTTCCAATTTCAAGCAGATTTTACATTTCATCTTAGAGGTAATAGGGAGCCAGAGGAATTTACTGAGCAGAGGAATGGCATGACCAGAGTTGTGCTTTTGAAAACGCATTTTGGCAACTGTGTGAAGGATGGACTGGAGAGGGGGCTGACTTTAGACAGGGAGACCATTAGGAGAAAAAAGTCCTGGCAAGTGACGCGGAGGAACTGAACTAGGGTGGTGACAGTGTGAGTAGAGAAGGCGACAGAAGTTAGAGATTCTACAGACAGAATGGACAAGACTTGGCTATTGATTGGCTTGGGGGGTGAGAGGTATTGGAGAGTGTAGGATGACCCAGAGGTTGTAAACCCAGGTGACTGGAAGAATCATGGTCTTCTTAAAAGAAATAGGGAAATTTAAGAGGGATCTGTTGGGGGGGAAGGGAGAGATAATGAGTTCTCTTTTGTATATGTGTGTCTTGAAACATCTGTAGGACATCCTCAGAGGTAGTGCTTCATAGGATGGCATAGGAAGCTCTGGGTTCAAGTCCCACTTCTGACACCTACTGGTTC
The DNA here is from genome assembly GCA_028658325.1 of Potorous gilbertii. NCBI lineage: Eukaryota > Metazoa > Chordata > Mammalia > Diprotodontia > Potoroidae > Potorous > Potorous gilbertii. Next base: position 501,639,312 of record CM053769.1, on the reverse strand, counting down.
TGTGACCCTGAAAAAGTAATTTAACTTCTGGCTTCTGCAAATAACTCTAAGACTGGGAGTATAGAGAAAGTGCTGTGTGTCCTCACCTGGGAGTTCCCTATACCAATGAAGTCACTATCCCTCACCTTCTCTAGGACAGCCATAAAATGCCCAGATGCCCTTGTTTGTCACTAAGACAGATACACTCAAAATATAACTGCCTCCATCAAATTCTCTGTCTAGAATGTTCCTGTTCCCCACTGCTTTCCAAATAGCAGAACTCTTTCATCCCTACCCCCATTGATATTTATTGAATTCGTATCCATATGTCAGAGCCCAAATGAAATGAAAACTTCTCCCACCCCTTCTAAGTTCAGTATTATCTCTCCTTCCCCAGAATTCTCATGGGATTTTGTTTAAACTTATATTCTTACACTTATCACATTTTCCCTTAAATTTCAATACTCCAGTGGAGCACTGATCTGAGTGTTGTGGGCATCCTTCACTCAGCGTCGACTATCACACCTTTTCTTGTTCTGCATGATTTTTATCCACAATCTCCCATAGATCCTCCACAGACAATTGGCCCAACATGCTGGAGGTCTTTCCTCTATGTCTTTGATATCCTAAGGATTCCAATACATCCCTGAGGCTACCCATGTGTTATCTTTCACTCTCATTGTGTGCCTGCCCCACCTTCTTTCCTCATCACCCATTTTCCATATATTATCTCATATCATTTGCATAAAAATCATCACTGGAAATCTCCTATAGCCCACTAGCACTCAAAGAAGGTGTTCCATCATCCTTTGGACTCCCCATAGTTTGACTCCTCAGAGATTGTGGCATTCCAAATTTTGTAACCATACAACAGCACTGGGAAAATATTTGGTTTAGAAAGATGGATTTTTTATGTTGATGAGCAGCTTATGAATGCTATGGGCATTGAATAATTTCCCAAATGCAATCCAACCCACTCTCTTCCACCTATTCAGTTCTGGAGCACCTATCTTAGTTATATGTGCCGATGTCCTAAATCATGGAGTGGTCATGACATGGATGCCATAGTCTAGACAGTGGGCATTTCTTTTTGGTACAGATGGCTACTTTGGTCACAATGGTTATAATTGCATACATTGTTTTATTATATTTTCTTTTACTTTAATGTTGACTTCAGCTTTAACTTTAGGTAGTTAATGGTCTGATTTTACTTAGCTCATTCTGAGATGACTGCTACATTCATAATCAGTCAGTTACCATCTTCTGTAGATAGACAAGTATACAGTATAAAGGCCAAGGGGCTTTTGTTCCTGATGGAGATACTTAATAAAGACATTAACTTGAAGCAGGAAAGTGGAGGGCAGTGACCTTGTCTTCCTGGTCCAACTCTGGCTCTTGGGCAAATTCATTTGCATGGAAGTCAAAGAGAATTTGGAAAGGGAAGTAACTTCTACCACTCTGGTTTCTGCATAGCTCTCTCCAAATTTTTTAGAGAGACCCTATAATGGGTTTGTGGCACATGGGATCCCCATTGTAAATTAAATGGGAATAATAAGGAATTTCCCAAACTTAAATCAGATGGTTGCCTGGGACAACAGGCTTTTTTTTTTTAGCATCTAAGACAAGCAGTCCAAAAACTGGACAATCTTCTCTTGTCATGGCTTCAATGGTTCCCTTTAGCAGTGTGTCATGGCTGTATGGTCCTTGTGATTATGCATTAAAATACCTCATCTCGCCTTTTTTTGGGGGGGGGAAGTTTTCTAGTCACCACATCTTGGTAGATAGGAGAAGAGAATTATTAAATGACCCCAAAAAACTTACACTCACTGGATAGTCACAGAGTAGCTCATTAGAAATAACATGATTTACAGCAGAAAGCAGAGACACAATACTCCATGGGGAAAACAAGGAACAGAATGATGACATCTCCAGAGAATATCAGCAGTCCTCTAACATCAGAGGTATGAATTGCCTTAGTCACAAATGAACCTAATCCACACGTCTGTGTGTGTGTGTATGTGCCCCAGACACACGGATTCAGGATCTGCGCCTCTTCATGCACATTTCATGACCACAAGTGTCTCTATAAGTGTGCCTTGCCTCTGCAGATTCCCTGGTCAAATATATATATGACCTCCCCCAGTCATGGTGTGGTAACTAACTTATGGGAGATCAGATCCTATGTGGATGTAGGAAGACCTTTTCTTGTCAGCTTCTTTGTTGTATTATTAGATTAAATGTCATCTATTTGAACTATTATGTCCTCTAGTTAGTTGGCAAGTATAAACACATCTGTGGGACCTGGTAAACTATAGTTTTGAGTGACTATAGACCTACACAATAACTTGAAACTTGAGTTTCTTCTCTCCCCCTCTCTTCCTCTCCTTTCTCATTCCTCTCTCCCCTTCCCTCTCCCTCTATTTCCCTCCCTTCTTCCCTCCCTCTCTCTCTCTCCTCCTTCCTTCTCTCTCCACCCCTCACTGTGGGGAAGCTTGGTGGTGCAGTGGATAGACCACCAGTGCAGGAGTCAGGAGGACCTGAGTTCAAATCTCACCTCAGACACTTGACACTCACTAGCAGTGTAACCTTGGGCAAGTCATTTAACCCCAATTGTCTCATCCTGGGTCATCTCCAGTCATTCTG
>CM053769.1:501614376-501636190 GCA_028658325.1 Potorous gilbertii | reverse complement strand
ACACACACACACACACACACACACACACACACACACAGCATAGGGCAAATTGAATAGGAAGGGATCATATCTAATAAAATAATTAAGGGGTGAGAGAGGAATATATTGGGAGGAGAAAGGGAAAAATAGAATGGGGCAAATTATCTCTCATGAAAAAGGCAAGAGAAAGACTTTTCAATGGAGGGAAAAAGGGGGGAGGTGAGAGGTAAAATGTGAAGCTTATTCTCATCACATTTGACTCAAGGAAGGAATAAAATGCACACTCATTTTGATATGAAAACCTATCTTACAATACAGGAAAGTTGGGGAGAAGGGGAGAAGGAGGGTGGGGGAGATGGTGGAAGGAAGGGCAATGAAAGGATGGAGCAATTAGAAGTCAACTGGGAGGGACAAGGTCAAAAGAGAGAATAGAAGAAATGTGGGGCAGGATAGGATGGAGGGAAATACATTTAGTCTTATAGAACAAGACTATTATGGAAGTCATTTGCAAAACTACACATATATAGCCTATACTGAATTGCTTGCCTTCCCAGTGGGGATGGGTGGGGTGGGAGGAAGGAAGATAAGTTGGAACTCAATGTTTTAGGGACAACTCTTGAATATTGTTCTTGTATACAACTGGGAAACAAGAAATACAGGTAATGGGGTATAGAAATTTATCTTGCCCTACAGGACAAAAGAGAAGATGGGAATAAGGGAAGGGAGGGATGTTAGAAGGGAGGACAGATTGGTGGTAGGGGTAATTTGAATGCTTGGCATTTTGGAGTGGGGGAGGGGAGAGATGGGGAGAAAATTTGGAACTTAAAATTTTGTGGAAACGAATGTTGAAAACAAAATAAATAAATTTAATTAAAAAGATGCTATGACATATAAGTCAACAAGCATTCATTCATTCAATCAATAAATACATATGGAATGTCTACTATGGGTCAGACTATACTAAGCACTGTCAATTCAAAAAGAAACAAAAGACAGATCCTGCCCTCGAGGAGCTTATGATCCAAACATTAGTTATATTCATTAGATTACAGGCAGTCTTATGACTCTTTTATCTCAATGTCCTATCCTATCCTTCTTTGGGTTATCAGCTCCTTTAGGTCAGGGATTGGGGCTGCCATTTTCATTGACTGCTATCACAGAGCCAGGTACAGAGCTCTGGGCCAATGCCTACCTGTCTTCCTCCTGGCTCCTCCAGGAAACCTTCTCTAATTGCCCCTGGCCTTACTCATCTCTCCCTGCCCTGGTCACCTATCATTTTCTAGCTAAACAACTCACTTATCACTTAGCAAGCAGGTCCTGGTCCATATAATTGTGGATTTATTGAGCTGGAAGGGACCTTAGAGGCCATCTAGTATAGTCCTCTTCATTACAGATGGGGAAACTGAGTTTCAGAGATGTAGAATGGCCTACTGAAGATAATACAGGTAGTAACAGGAGTAGGATTTGAATTCAGGTTTTCTGGTTCCAAAGCCAGTGTTCTCTCCAGCATGACCGGCAGGTGTTCTTCTTTAGCTATTTCCTGTCTAGTAGTATTCTGAGAGCTTCCTAAGGGTAGGGACTGTTTTTTGCTTTTTGCAGGTACTTAATAAATACTAATTGACTAACCAGACCACAAATTCCTTGAGGGTAAGGGATATTTCTTTAGCTTCTTAGAGTCATTCTCAGAACACATCACGCCTCCTGGTTTACAGGAGACACATCTATTTGACTGACCCTGCTGATAAACAGTGTTCAGGACCCAAGACTGAATGAGAGGAAGAGAGTGGGTTGGATTACATTGGGAAAATTGTGTTGTTCTTTGGATGTTCTTGGGCTATTTCCTGATACAAAAGCCCGTCTTCCCACACCAATAGTCTCCTAGGGAAGCTGTACCATTGAAAAATATACAATGCCAGGCACAATCTCCAAAGCATCAAAATTGTGGGTCACTCAAGGACAATGGAGAGGCTCACAGTGGGTGTAAGTGGGCTGTAGTGTGCTACCCATGAGGACTGGTGGGTGAGAAGTAGAGGAAGGATCACTGTCACAGGCATGCCTGACCATTAAGACAAGTCAGTCTGGGGACAGACCAAGTGAAAGGAATAATAAAGGATTAACCCAAGTGCAATATATGCAGTCACAAAATCCTGAAAAGCCCAGAGAAGGACTATGTAGAAAGAATCATTTTAGAGGGTTTCTGGGATGACCTTGGACATTAACAGCAAAGGATAAACGAGAAGGATCTTCGTCAGTGAGAGCAAAGCTCAATCAGTGTATCAAATTATTGACTGATTGGTCACTGTTGGGGGCTGGGGCTGGGGTAGGAGATGGTCCTGGACCGTTAAAGACTCAGGCCTCTTAGCTCCTGGGCTTCTGTTTCAGTCACTCTACCAACTGCTGATTTTCCTTTTTAATTAACTGCTGCTTACCTAGGGTGGTATTTTCCATCTCCACCTCATTTGCCCAAAGAAATGAGTTGGTAGAGTCTAATAAAGCTGCAGAATCCAACTCTCTCCCTCTGTTTCTCTCTCTCTCTCTCTCTCTCTCTCTCTCTCTCTCTCTCTCTCTCTCTCTCTCTCTCTCTCTCTCCCCTTTCCATCTTCCCCCACTAGGCCCCAGATGTCTACTATAGTCATAGGTACAAACCAACTCATACTCGGAATGGAGACCCAGTCAGGCTTGGGGAAAGGGTCTCTATTCGGAAAGTTGGCATGGTGGGGAGAAGAGAGAACATTTACAAAAATGTATCCTGGTCCCCTCCCTCTGGAAGACAGGTTGGATGTGAATTGTTAAGCCCACCTTTCCCTTCCCTCCTCCTCCCCGTAGCTTTCTGCCTTCCCCCGACCCACCATGCAAATGACTCTCTAGTTTGGTCAACAAGTAGTTATTAACTGCTCATCATGTGTCAAGGGATACAGAAGAAGGCAAAAACATGGTCCCTGATCTGGAGGAGGAGGAACGTGAAGGGAATCCCTCATATTCTAATGGGCCTCAGCACATATGAAGCTGTCATCCAACAATGTGATGCTATTGTGGCCTTTGTGGATAATGGTGACTAGAACCTAAGCTTTATGGGACTGTCTCAGGCTTCATCTTTGCCTCACCAGCACCAAACCACTTAATTATTTGAATTGATTCAAGTAGCTCTGTCTACATTGCCAGGTAATTTCTCTGCCCCCAAATGAGTTCTACCCAGGATTCTTCCTCTCCACCCCGCCCCCCCCCATCTAGCCCTCACCCTGTTGCATCTTCTTATTCCATGTCATCGTCACAGTTCTTTCCAAGGAGTAGCGGCTATATGAAGAGAACCTTGCAAATAGGAGTAAATGAGGTACAATGCAAAGAAGCACTGTCTCAGGAGATTGAGGACTTGAGTTCAAATCCTATCTCTGATACTTTCTTCTTTGTGACATTGAGCAAATGATTCAAATTTCTTGAACACTAAATAAGAGGTTGGACCAAAAAGTCCCTGAGGTACCCCTTAGGGCTAGAATCTAAATACAAATCAGAAAATTCAATTCAATAAAAATTTATTAAGTGTCTACCAAGTGTCAACCATTGTACTAAGTGCTGGGGATACAATAAGAAGCAAAAGACAGAACCTGCCCTCCAGGAGCTCATGATCTGATGGCAGAGGCAACAAACATATACAAAGCATGCTAGATACAGGATAAATAGGAAATGATTGACAGAGGGCAAGCCCTGGGATGAAGAGGGGTTAGGGAAGGCTTCCTATAGGAGGTGAGATTTTTAGTTGGGACTTAGAGGAAGGCAAGAAGGTCAGAAATCAGAGCAGAGGAGGAAGAGAATTTCAGGCATGGAAGATCCAGGCATGGAAGACAGTCAGAGAGAATGCACAGAGCCAGGGGATGGAGGATCTTGTTTGTGGAACCACCAGGGGACCTGTGTCCCTGGATTGAAAAGTACATATGAAGGAGTAAGGTGTAAGAAGATCCCGGAAAGGGCAGAGCAGTCTGCATTATGAGAAGTTCCTGGAGTCAATAGGGAGACACTGAAGTTTGTTGAGTGGTTGGCTGAGGGTGGTGGCATGATCAGATTTGCTTTTTATGTAAATCACTTTTGTGACAACGGAGGATGTATAAAAGTGGGGAGAGATTTGAGGCAGACAGACTTCAGCCCCTCTTACCCCAAGCAAATTATTCAAACAGAGAATGAATGACCACTTGCCCGGTATGTTGAGGGAATTCATGTTCAGATATGAGTTGGATTAGATGCTGTGATTCAGAGAAAGGTTGCCAACCCCGCTCTAAAGCCTTGGCAGGAGATATTCAGAACACAGAGTTAGAATTAGGATTCTTCTGTTCAAAAAGAATGATACTTTTGAGCTTTCTCATGCATCAAACCATCCTCAGGGGACCCAGTAACCAAACAGGACTGAAAGGTGAATTCAGTTCATCTCCATCCCATGTGTTGGCATTTCAAAGATGGGGCTCCTACCATGAACCTACCTCATTTCATTCAATAATGGAACGTCCTTCTCCTCATCAGACCAGCATGGTGGGGAGGGATAGACTTGAAGTCAGGAAGCCCCAAGTTCAAATTCTGCTTCCAACACACACTAGCTGTGTGACCTTGGGTAAGTCATTTCACCTCTGAAGGTCTCAATTTTCTCATCTGTAAAATGAAAAGGGTAGATTCCAAAGTCCCTTCTGGCTCTAAATCTGTGATAGCACATGTGATCTCTGACTCCCAGAATGCTTTTTCTTCAAGGCTCAACTCCTAGGTGAAGTCTTCCCTGATCTTCCCTCTCCCTTCAAGTTGTTACTATTTACTCTTTCTTCAAACTACCTTATATGGATTTCTCTGTATATATGTAACTTGTAAGTTCCCTAAGAGTGAATACAATTTATTTTCATCTTTCTGTTCTCAAAGTGGAACAGAATACAGTAGATGCTTAATCGATGTTTGTTGAATTGAGTCTGTGAACCAGTATAGTGGTCTTGCCATTCTTGGAAAACCAAGACCTGGGGGATTGAGAAGGGGGAGGTCATTTGTTTTTACCTTTGGCCCTATCCTTTTGTTCCCAGATGATGGGACCAGTCCATACTCAAGGCAGGTAATGAGGAAACAAATGGCTTATTTGGGAAACCAAGTCTCAGCTGGAATGAATCACAGGAATTGTCTTATCTTCCAAGGAACTGGATCATTGCTTATAAGCTGCTCCTGCTCCAGCTGTACCAAGCTAAGAGTTTGGGGCTCCAAAGAATACCACCCCAATAGTAAGCTTTAATAAATATTTGCTAATTGGTTTGAGCTAAGAAATTGGACAAGAAAAGATTTGAACTGAAAGCCTTGCTGAGCAATCTTGAGCAAGTTTCTTTTAAGAAATATATTCATTTAATATTTTAAATATATTATTATTATTAAAATATATTTGATTACCATTTTATTTTCCCTCAATTACATGAAAAACTAATTTTTAACATTTATTTTAAAAATTTTGAGTTCAAATTCTCTTCCTCCCTCCCTTCCCCCATCAAGCAAGCTTCTTAAGCTTGTATTCTGGTTGACAAAACAATATTAACAGCCATGAAATCATTAGAGAAAACTAATAATTGGCATTTATCAAATGCAATAAACTTGGAGTCAGGAAGACCTGACATGACTTAGAATACTCCTTATAGGCATCAGCTCACTTGATGGTCATAACAACCACGTATGCCATGCCTGGCAGTGCAGGCATGAGTTACATGCTTATTTTAAGATTAGGGATGTGAGAACTAAAAAGGTTAAGGGACTCATCCAAGGGCACACAGTTAGTAAGAAATAGCTCACATTTGCACAAAACTTTGCAGTTTATAAAAGGTTTTTCTCATAAGAATATCTGAAATAGCATAATTAATGTTATCCTCATTTTCAGATGAAAAAACTGAGACAGAAAGATTAATTGCCTCAGTCATATGGCTAGTAAGGCATATTGAAGAAATCTAACAAAAGAAATGTGGTATAATGAGGGTTGGGCATGGCACATTGGGGCCTAGAGCCTTCAACCTGGCATTGCTTTTCTCTGTTCTGCACCATACTTTCTGTTGACAAGGGGTGGATAATCTAATCTAGAACCCACGACCATTAGTGCCTAAGAGCACTTGGAGTATGGCTTCTTCTGGGCATGGGCAACCATCCAATATGGGTTGCCTACCATGCCTGAAAGCGGTCAGGAATCTGTTCGATTTTTGGATAATTCTAATTGTTAGGACAGATAGGCTTCCTTCAAAACTTAAGTCATGTCCCTCCCACATTCTCTCACTATGGCTAGTCCTGCCCTGGGGGGCTGAGCATGAAAAAACCCTTCTAATCCCTCTTCCAATATGTTGAGACTGTTATTACATCCTTCCTAACATCTCCAAGGTTGAAATCACATGTTCAGCTATAGCTATATTGGGAAAAGTGGCACAAGGATCCCAGCTTTGTGCTTCTCTGGCAGAAGCTTCTCTGGGTTCAGGGTCAGCTAGACTCTGACCCCTGCCTTTACAGGGAGCTGAGCTCCACTCCTACCCAGCTTTTAGAACCAGGCAAGGAGTTCTGACTGATTGAAATGGTGCTAATTTATCTAAGTAGGAGAAAAGCAGACCCAGAACTCCTGAAATAGAAAGGCAGGGTCTTCCAGTTTCTCACTGCAAAAGATCCATTTGTGACTATAATGAATTCCCAGACCTCAATGAACAAGCTGACAATAAGCCACAAATGTGTCTAGGAATACTTCGATCACTAAATCCTCTGGGAACAAAACTTCTCTCAACAAAGATAGCCCAGATGTAGAAAGGGAGTGGCAAATATTCTATTCTCCTCTGTGCAGAGGCTGCTGAGAAGTTCTTAGCTCTGCTGTGAGGACAGGCCTCTGTGAGCAGAGCCAGTGCTTTTCTGTTAGGGGTATGAATGACCTCCTGTTATGGGTATAGTGTTTACCTTGATGTCACTAGGGAGAAACCAGCATCAACGTTTAGGAGTGCTTCCTTTGGGCCAATAGAACATGAGACCAGGGATATGGAGAAAGTGACTCTGCCCATTAGCTGGTAGGATATGGGAGATACCCATACCTCTGGTGTGATTTCTATCCCTAATCTTTTCCACAATTTTTAAAAAAATGTAGTATTTTATTCCCCCCCATTATATGTGAAAACAATTTTAACATTTTTTTCCAAATTTTGTGTTCCAAATTTTCTCCTCCCACCATTGAGAAGGCAAATAGTTTGACATAGGTTATCCATGTGTAGTCATGCAAAACACATTTCCATGTAAGCGATGCTGTGAAAGAAGACACAGACCAAAAAAAGAAGAAAGAAAAAGTTTCTTTGAACTGCATTCAGTCTCCACTAGTTCTTTCTCTTCTGTCCCTGGTCTTAAAAACAGTGTCTGTCACCAGTGAACTTGTGGCTAGATGGTACAGTGGTAGAATGGAATAAAGAAGACCTGAATTCAAATTCTGCCTTGCACACTCACTAACTGTGTGCAAGTTAAACCTCTGTCTTCTTCAGCTTACTGGTCTGTAAAATATGGGTGTTGGATTCAACAGCTTCAAAGGTCTGATTAGCTCTAAATCTATGATCCCAAGGCTGATAAAGGCATTAGCAGAGGGACGTCGTTCACAGTCAGTATGCTGTGCAGAGGGCAATCTTTGGAGCTTTGTTGTGAAGTCACTTGTTTAGTCATGGACTCATAGCACCATGGACAGAAGACGTGGAGTCAAACCCTACCTCCAAAAATGAAGAGATTAGACTACATAACATCTGACATCTCTGCTAGCTCTAAATCTATGACCCTGTGAGTCTTTGACTCTCTCCACCATCCTCCCTGCCCCCATATCCAGTCATTGCCAAGTCTTACAGCTCTCCTTTATTAACTCCATTACCTATCCCCACCTCTCTAGCCACTCACTCATTCTAGTTCAGGTCCTGGTCACAATTAGAATAGCCTGAACTATTGTTGTCAGTTCCTGACCAGGTATCCCTTACTCCAGGTTCCATTCTGCCCATCGTCCTTTGCACAGCTGTCAATATAATTGTCCTAACGTACAAGTGTGACCAAGAACCCACTATCAAAAAACTTTGGTGGCTTCCTAGTGCCCCCAGGACAGGGACTCCAGTCTGGAGGCCTCTGTGACAATTTCTGGTAAAAATCAAGGAGCCCCTTCTCAGAATACTGAACAAACACTTATTAAGACCTCCTATGTGCCATAAGAGCTGTGTGCTAAGTACTAGGGATGCAAAAATAAAAAAGAAAGTATTGTAAAAGGGGAAAGACAAAACACAAAAGGGTGCTGAAAAGGGGGACAGAGAAAGTACCCATGAGAGGAGAGGGGAGGGAAGTCAGAGATGTTCCAGAGCAGTGCAGCCAGGTGAGAAATGAGGAGCTGAGGTACCTTTTTAAAGGGACACTTAGGAGTTCATGGTTCCCCCTTCCCATCACTGGGGCGGGGAATAGTGGAGTTCCAAAGCTGATGGAATCCTACAGGATGATGATTTTTTAAAAGCAAAAAATCAATAATTTAAATTTTTAAATCAGAAGGATATTTTCAAGTGAACAAAATAAAATAGAGAAATTGACAAAGGAATTCAGTTATAGTGGTATTAATTTATTTAAAATATGTGTGAGTGCATATATAAGAAGTTTGAGGATCCCAGGTTAAGAACCTCTGTAACAAAATATGGACATATCAGCTGAGAGAAAAGATTATTTCCCTCCTGTATTAATAGCCAATTATTGAATTAGGACTAAGATTTTTCTCCTTTTTCCTTACTTAGAAATCAGCCCTTGGAGGTCATTCAGGCAGCCTTTGAATTGCAGGGTTCATAATAAGATGAAATCTTGGGTGAAAATAAGCTATCTGGAAAACTCAGATCTGTTCAAAAGGTAAAGAAATTTTAGTTTAGGTGAATTGATAAATTCTGGCTCTTTGAGTCTTACAGACAGATCTGGGTAGAAGTGGGTTCCTCCCTTTCCACCACAGGGTGATATGGGCATGGTCAAAGTCTCTTTGACCAAGACTGATTGATCAATCATATCCCCCAGATCTTCATTAGACTAAGCCACCCTCTCATTATAATATTAATTCTCTCATGTAACTTGTAACCAATCAGAGTTGATCACCACCCCCAGGAACATGCACTCTTCCTAAGACAAATAAGCATTGAGTGAATTCCATGCGAGGTCTTTGGCATTCAATTGTACCACTGCTTCCTTTTATTATCTACTAGCAGTATTAAAAAATGATTCATTACTAGAAACTATGTCTCTCATACTTTTTATGTCACACAACCTTTTACTTAAAACCCACTAAAGCCTGGCCCCAGCCACCTTTCCACTTTATTTCATATTACTCCCCTCCAGGTACTCTGTGGTCTAAGCAAATTGGACCTCCTGGTGCTCCCTGGTCTTATCCTACACTTACCTGCCTTGGTGTATTGCTGCAGGCCAGCCACTATACCTGGATGCTTATTCTCCTTACCTGTATATGTATTCAGATTTCTCATCCTTCAAGGCTGGATTCAGGTACCACTTCCTCTATGATCTACACCTGATCTACATCCTGCCCTTCCAGGTGAAGGGTATCTAAAGCTTCTCATTTTTTCTTAAAGTACCTTGTCCAATCTAAACTTTGCCCTCACTACAATCCTACCTTACATCACACACAGTGTGTACATCACATTCCAGTCCCTCCCCCCACCTCCTGTTACATCAAATTGCAAGTTCTATGTTTTCCATCCTTTCTATCCCTAGGGCTCAGCATAGTATCATGAGCACTTGATAAATATTTTTTCACATTTTGAACTCGATGGATGAAGCCAGATTTCTTAAGCAACAGCATCAGTGAATCCATAATCTATTTAGATGTGTGAATAAATAACTCAGTAAATTCTGACCTAATCTTCCCCAATAGAATAGAGAAGAGGTAGGATGAGCCCAGGTAAAAGATGAGTCCCCAATCATTTCATAAGATAATTGATCTTGACCTAGAAAGCCCTGAGAAGCCATTTAATCCAATACCCTCATTTTAACGATGAGGAAACTAAGGCCCAGAAAGTTGAACAGACTTGGCTAAAAGTCATACAGCTAGTAAACTGGAGAGGCAGAGTTTGAACTCCCATCCTCTGACTCCAAATTCACTGCTGCCTTCTTTAGTTTGGAACTGGAGTCTAGTCAGTTATGCACAAAGATTACTCCCCTCAAACCCCCAACCCACACACATGATCACAAGGTCACTTCTCCTCTTGCTCAGCCTTGATCCCCCATCCCACCCATAGCCTTTGAGTCAGAAAACTGGCTTGAACCATTCATTGCTTCTATACATGGTGACAAACAAGAGACTGGTCTTTTATTCTCTCTGGGTCCTGGGGCTGGGGCCATGCTGACTAATATCCACAAAGAACCAGTCACTGGTATACAATTTCCTCTCATAGAGGAGAAAAGGGGTCATAGGGTCAAAGATGTGGAGCCCAACGGACTTCAGAGACCAGTGAGTCTCCTTATCCCTTTTATTTTACAGATAATGAAACAAAAGCCTGGAGAAATTAAATTACTTAACCAGGGTTACATAGTATATTAAAGAGTTAATATGTTTCTAAAACAAGATTTGAACTCAGGTCTCCTGATCCCAAGTCCAGTGCTTTACCCAGTCTACTATGTTGCCTTGCAGGTGACCCCTGACACCTGTTTTTTCGAGGCTCTTTTAAGGTTTGCATAAGGGTTTTCTTTCCAACAGCCTGGGGAGGTACATAGTGCAAAGACTATTATCCCCATTGTACAGATTCAGAAACTGAGGCCCAGAGAAGGGAAATGACTGGCCCACAGTTACAGAGCCAGAATTAGAGCTAAGCACCGACTCAGGTCTCTTCAATTGGATTCTAACTTGCTTTGTTTCCTTGACTGGGTATGAAGTCAGTTTCTGGTCCTTTTTCTTTCATTAGCATACACTATGACTTTAAGCAGCAGTGACTATGACAATCAGTGAGTCACGCTGCATTTATTAAGTATGACCTATGCATCAAGCACCGTGCTAAGGGTAGTGTCTGCCTTCCAGGAGCTCCCATTCAATGGAGCTACAACTGACGTTTATATCATGGTCGAAGTTTGGCAAAGTGCTTTACCTTTAAGCCTCACAACTAGCCTGTAAAGCAGATACAACAGGCATTATCATGCTCACATTTAATCCAATACCCTCATTTTAAAGATGAGGAAACTAAGGCCCAGAAAGTTGAACAGACTTGGCTAAAAGTCATACAGCTGGTAAACTGGAGAGGCAGAATTTGAACTCCCATCCTCTGACTCCAAATTCACGGCTGCCTTCTTTAGTTTGTCACTGAGTTTTGTTAGGTTCTGAGTGGTAAATGACTTGCCCATGGCTACACATATGCTAAGTGGGATTTGAACACAAGCCAGGCACCTCACTTGTCCTGCCTATAAAATGAGAAGAATAACTCTCATGCCTGTCTCACAAAGTGATGGTGAGAACTAAGTGAGATCATAGAGTCATAGACTGAGAGCAAGGAAGAGTCACTGGGGAAGAAACTGAGGCTCCACATAGATAAGTCTAAAGTAGAGCTGAGATTGGCACCAGGTTCGCAGACTCTAGATCCAGAGCTCTTTCTGCTGGACTGTGCTGTCAGAACACATAAAGAGATGTGTAAACATTGACATACTTTACAATACAGAGGGAGAGTAGGGGAGCCCAGGACAGCTACACCACCCATTGACAAGCAAGGTGGGGAGGGAGGAAATGATGGAGGGATGATGGAAGGGAAGGAAGGGGAAGTAAGGAGAAAGGTACAATAGGAAGGTGGAAGGAAGAGAGGGAAGGAGAAAGAGAGGAGAGAAAGAAAGTATAAGGATGGAAAAGAGGAAAGAAGGAAGAAAGGAAGGAAAGAGGGAAGGAGAAAAGTAGAAAGGGAAGTAGGGAGAAAGAGAAGGAGAAATGAGGAAGAAAAGTGTAAAGAAAGAGGGAGGAAGGAAGAGAGGAGAGAAATAGAAAGAAAGTGAAATGAAAGAAGGAAGGACGGAGACAGAAAGGGAGAGAGGGAGAAAGAGGAAGAGGGGAGAAGAGAAGAAGAAAAGTGTAAAGAAGGGAAGGAGGTAGGAAAGAAGAAAGGAGAGGAAGAAAGTGGAAAGAAAAGAAGAGAGAAATAGAAAAAAGTGGAAGGAAGGAATGAAAAAAGGAAGTATAGAGAGACACAAAGAAACAGGCAAACAAAGAAAACACATTTATAAAGTGTAAAGCATTGCACTAAGCTTCGAGGACACACACAGAAAAATGAGATCATCTCTAGTCTAGGGAATTCTTCTAATGGGGGAGAGAGTACATGTAGGTTTCAGCTACAGGTCAGATGGAAAGGTCCCCTGGTCCTCAGGATGCAGAAGTAAAACAGATGGTAATACATCTTCTTTCATGTCATTTCTCCTGCTAATCATCCCTGTTTCAACAAGGGCATTGACACATATACACATCAATATTGGCGAGGGATTAGTGCGTGTTTGATGGTCACAGGAGTGGCCAGGTGTGCAGGTGTGGGCTGCCTCTGGGCTGTAAATGGGAGACTGGAACCCTGGGGAGCTGCTGAGGGCAGAGATAGAGACTGGGGAGTCATCTGCATAGAGGTGATAATTAAAGTCATGGAGAAGAATGAGATCGCCAAGGAAGTGAGTATGAAAAGAGAATGGGGGAGGGAGGAAGACAGAGTCATCAGGGGTGTAAGAGAGAAGCAGGAGAACATGGTGGCAGAAGCACTAATGCTGAAGGCAAAGGAAGCTTTTTAGAATCCTAGCTCTGCAAATTGCTGCCTGTGACCTTAGATAAGTCACCTGCCTTCTGAGTCTCAGCTTCATTATCCATGAAATGAAGAATTTCAACCAGATGATCTCTAAAACCCTTTTCAGAGTTCAAATTCTGTGATTATAAAGGGGCAGAAGGATGAGAGGGTGAGAGAACAAAGGAGGCAGATGAGGATTTCTTTTTTTTAATGTTTTTTAATGTATATCTTTTGTTTTTAACATCACTTCTATTCCTGATGGTTTCCTTTCCCCTCCCCCTCCAGAATTTCATCCTTTGTAACAAAGTACTAAAAAGGAGGAAACAATTCAGTAAAATTAACCAAGATATCAAAAAAAGTCTGATAGTATATGTAGTATCCTACACCCATTATGTCTTACGTCTGCAGAAGAGGTACAAGGAGCACGTCTCATTGCCTCATTGATATGTTCAACTGGTGTCCTACTGATAGCTCAAACTCAGCATATCCAAACAAACCTCACCAATGTTCTTCCTCCACGTCTTGTTGTAGAGTCATCATCATCCTCTCAGTCTCCGAGGCTTGAAACTTCAGTCACCTTTGATTCTTTCTTTCCCTTTCCTTTGAACATTCCGTCAATCATCATTTTGGTCTCTACAAGACTGTTTCTATCTACTATTTCTCTCATCCCTCCCCTCCTTTCCATTCACTGACACCATCCTACCTCATGCATACATCACTTTCTTATCTGACCTATTGAAATAACCTTCTAGTAGCCTCCCTGCCTCTACCCTCCACCCTCTCCATCCCTTCCTTCATACAGTTGCCACATTAACCTTCCTCATATCGGCTGAGATCAACATTCTACTGAGAAATCTTCAGTGATTCCCATTTTCCTGGTGAAAAAAAATAAACTCCTTCTCCTGGCATTCAAAGCCCTCTATCATGTCTTTGACCTATTTTTCTTGTGCTCATCTCACATTCTCCTTATTCTCTGCCTTCTAGACAAATATGACTACTCCATGTCTCTTGCTTTTTTTCCTGCTCTCTCCTATCTCCTTCCCTTTTCTTTCTTCCCTCATATTTTAATTTTCCTTATTAATTAAAAACCCCACATCCTTCTTATTTATATTTTTAACTTTGTGCTTGTGCCTTCAACAGCTTCACAATGATTTTCTGCTCCTCACTCAGGAATGCACACTTGATCCTGTCACAAACACATTTAGCACACACGAAGCCACCTTAAGCCCTGCTGACATGCTTTTTTGTCTTTGATAGCCTCTTAAGAACTTCAAGTCTCAAGGTATGAACACCTCGAAGTATTCTTGGGCATGTACCACGTACTTTCACTGATTCTGGTGTTTTTCCAACCTTCTTGGCATAAAGGTAAACAATTCTATGATCTGGGGTTCATGATGGCTGAGTTTTGTTGGAAGTGGTATTTATTGTAGGACAATCCATGGCTATATGTCAGATGCTGAGCCATTTTTCATTTCTCTCAGGTCTGTCAGCAGAAGAGGGAAAAACAGAAGCTCCTTCCTTTTTCTCATGGTATTTTCCATGCCAGGAATGGACGTCCCTTCCACCCTCATCCCAATCAGATTTACAGAAATGAAATCCTTTGTTCAAGGTCTCAACTCTTCATGAAGTCTACTTTGATTGTTCACCAGTGAAAATGGCCACCTCTTTTTCAGATTTCTCCTAGCACCCTTTCTGGATTTCATTGCACTGAGCATATTCTCTTGTATTGTGTTTATGACCTTTTTTTTTTTTTGCTTCCATCCCCTCACTCCCAGAGGGCAGGTGATAGATCCCTATTCATATTTGTTTTCCTAGAACTCAATATAATATCCTGCCCAAAATAAGCCCACAAGAAATACTAGTTGAATTCAACAGACTAGAAGCCTCACTGTCCTATCTACCTGATATGAAATGTCCTCTCTCAGACTTCAAATGGGCCAGAACTGTTTGGAAATACAGAGCCTCATTCTAGTTCTCCTTCAGGAGCCTATCACTTCATGTTCCTGGTGCTATCACCTTTCTAGGTATTACCTCTCTGGTTCTGTTTCCTTCTCTACGAAAACATCATACATATCCATGTATATATAATATATATATATATATATACATACACACATATGTAGTATATATAATAGTGATGTGTTTGATTGCATGAACTTTCATGTCCTTTCCTGCTCAGATATTCTATGACCATAATTTCAGGGACAAAGGAATAGGGGAAAGGAGAGCCACTACAAACAAATATCTAGTCTTTTCCTGTGGCCATATAATGGCTGAGAGAGGCACTCTGGATCAATTGATTGCACCTAAAAATTGGGGGGCCAGACCCTTGGGTTCCAGACAAAGTCACTGATGGACTTGCTGAAGAATAATAATAACTAGCATTTATACAGCAGTTTAAGCTTTGCTTTATGTGTTTTGTAATGGTAAAAGGTAAGATGTATGTAGCAAGCAGCCAGGTGGTTCAGTGGATAGGACACTGACCCCATAATCAGGAGGACCCGAGTTCAAATCCAGCCTTAGACACTTCCTAGTTGTGTGACTCTGAGCAAGTCGTTTAATTCTGTTGGCCTCAGCTTTTTCATCTGTAAAATGAATTGGAGAAGGAAATGGCAAACTACTCCGCTGAATTTGCCAAGAAAAATCCCAAATGGGGCAGGAGGAGTCAGACGTCACTGAAAAACAATTAAGCAGCAAAATGCATATAGCACTTTAAGGTTTGCTATACATGTTGTTTGTCCTTCATTTTTGAAGAAGGGCAGTGGTATCACTGAAGATGTCTTGATTCGTGGGTGAATTGGACTTAAATGAGAAAGAGCTGGGCATAGCTTTAAACCTCACTCTCTCTTGCAAAGTCATTGAAGGCCAGTGGCAAGACAGTTGGTGATGGCCTGGGATGCATTGGATCACCCTGTCATCTTTGATGTCTGACCAAACTCTAAGAGCTCCACGGTGCCTGCTTCAGCCACCTTCATAGCTGTTGGAACAAATTGTTATCTACTCGTTCTGCTGGGGGTATGTCTTAACATGAGTGGAGGGACAATCCCTAACTTATAATGAATTTAAAGTTGGTTGATTACCCTCAACCTGGTTTAGCCTATCTGCTGAGATGTTTCACTGGGAGTAGTCATTTCTAATGCTCCAGCTTCTTGGAGCTACAGGTGAGAGTTGAGTGAATTAAGTCAACATCAAAGGTGGATGGGAAGCCCTGAAAAGGATTGGGCAAACCCTCATATCAGAGCGGCTAATCTTCTGTGAACATCCCATAATGTGCCAATAATGATGATGATGATACCAACGATAGCAATTTATATACCACTTTAAGGTTCGTAAAATGCTTTATAAAAGCTATTTCATTTTATCCTCATAGCAACCCTGAGACATCTGTGCTATTATTACACCATTTTGTCGACGAGGAAACTGAATCTGAGGGCAGCCAAGTGACTCATCCAAGGTCATACAACCCCCAGTTATATAGTCCTTTAAGGATTACCAAAAACATTGTTCAAAAAATCCAGCGAGGCAGGAAGTGTGAATATTATCAGACCAATTTTGCAGATGAGAAAACTGAGGAACTGGATCATAGCATCATAGTTTGGATCTGGAGGAATTTTCAACAGCATTATTTACATTCTTCTATGCATTTGATAGGTGAGGATGCTGAATCCCAGAGATGTTCAAATCATCCATCCACATGCTCTTATTAAGTACCTACTGTGTTCTAGCCCCTTTGGAAAGAGGAGACACAAAGACACCAGTGAAGTCAACCATGCCTGTTCTAAAGGAGCCTATGATTCATCAAGGGGGGCAACATTTGTATAAATAATGTGGAAAATAAATACACTGTAAATACACGCAATCTTTGCTCTCTCCAGGCAGAGAACCCTAGTGGGTTCCAGAAGCTCACCCATTTTGGGGCCACTCTGAGAGTTGAGGAAATTTTCCCTTATAACAAGCCTAAATTTGTCTCTTTGTAACTCATTCCACTCACTGCCTCATGGTTGCCCATCAGATACTTGAGGAGAGCGACTAGGGCCCTGCTGAACCTTCTCTTCCCCAGATTACATAACTCCAGTTTTTCCAATGATCCCTCCTTGGTGAGTCGCTTTGCCATGCAAATTGCCTTCCTTGTGTAGGACAAAAACACTGAGAGTTTTCGGAAAGATGTTTGTTTGGCAGAAATGTCTGTTTCCATGTCCACTCACAACATTCTAAAAAGCTAATGCCTTTCTATAAATTTTAATTCTTTCTTAAGCTGAAACTCGAAGTCTTATCATTGCCCCCAAACTAAAAATATTTCTTTAGTCAATGGCAAAAGCAGAGATACTTTGTGGGTAAAAGAAGCAGCCCAGGACTTCTAAAATCTTGAGGGACATTAGACCACAGGTTTAGAGTGACAGGTCATCTAGCTTTCCTTTTACAGATGAGGAAACTGAGGCCCATGGAATTCCATTTACTCAGCTACATAGGTGGTAAGTTCACTGCTACCTCTGAAGGTGAAGTGGTTTCCCTGTAGTCACAAAATTTGTAAATGGCAACAAATCCAGACCTTTCTTTGCCAAAACCATTGTTCTCTGCACCACATCACAAAGGCCTTGGGTTCTCTGTGCCTCAGTTTCTTCAAGTAGAAAATGTGAGTAATCCTCCTAGCTTGCTCAGTTTCTCCCATGGGAAGGAGTAGGAGTGGCGATGATTTTAAAAAATCAATAGGGCTGTAAGTGCTTTGAGCTCATTGAAGATAAGGAAGATGACAAATGATTAGAAAAGCAGGGGCCCTCTCCATCCACTAATGATCCTGGTCCTGGAGACTGTCAGCTAGGTCTGTAGGGATGCCGTCCATATGCCGCAGACCCTGGGTTAATAGAGATACTCTTCCTTTGTGTATGTCTCTCTCTCTCTCTCTCTCTCTCTCTCTCTCTCTCTCTCTCACTTCTTTCTTCTGTAGCTATATATGAATACATTTAATTCTTCCTCTGTCATTGTATACATGTCTATATCTACACACACACACACACACACACACACACACACACACACACACACACTTTGGCTGCTGAGATCAAGCCCAGGCAGAGAAGCAGGAGGTCCAAGGAGACAGGCTCCCTGACTGGAGGGCCCACACGTACAAATTGGATCGTCGACTTGCATTACTTCCGCCAAGTTAAACCCCAACATCTCACCTCCGCCCTGGTCAACCTAGTGGGGTACATACTATAGCCCCAACTCAGGAGCTACCCCCCTCCCTCATCAAAGGCATGTCAGGGAGATTGAGCAAGGGGGTGAGGGAGTGAGGTTGGGAGAAGGGAGAGGGAGCAGGGAGGGCTTTTAATGACCCCAAATCCTGGCAACTCATTATTCCTCTGATAAGGCAGTGGGAGCTGTCACTCCGAGATGTAGCCAGGGAGGTTCCCTAGAGAAATTTGGAGGCTTTTGAGGCGTTTGTGTTAATCTTCTTATAAACATTGTTATTTATTTTTTTTTATTTTATCCGACATGTGTCAAGCAGTCCAGCTAAGCCTATTATATCTCCAGGGAGGCTGGAGGTTTTCTTTTAAGATGGCCTGTCTGTTTGAGACAGTGGCAGCCAGCAGCTTTCCCACCCCATCCCCCACCTCATCCCACCTTCCCTGTCCCCTAACCCAATCTCTCATTGTTGCCCCCCCAGGATCTCCCTCCCCTGCCACCTTCTTCCCCTGTTAACTGAAATGGAGAGATTTGCAATGATCAGTTGGTGCTGTATCCCGGGCTAGGTGAAGCTTGTACATCTGGCATGACCCCTTGGCATCAGAGTAGGCTTTGGTGTGCCAAATGGGCCCAATGACAAGAAGGGGGAAGAGAGGGTCTCATGCCACTGTGGGTGATTAGCTGGTATTACTGAAGATGAAACTCTTGACATGTGAAATCACAATGGTCCCTGACATTCATAAAGCGCTTCTTAATTGTCAAATCATTCCCTGACAATGATCTTATATCATCCATCCAGGGGCCCTAGGAGGTCAGCAAAGATATGGATTCTTTCATTTTTCCAGCCCTAAAAACTCATGATGACCATCTAATAAGAGAAGGGGGAGCTGAGATCTGAGTTCCTGGAGGATATGTCAAAAACAGTGAAATGACCCTTCTTTTGAAGTCTGTATTTGAGTGTATTTGTCTATCTGTTCATCCATCTATTCATTTTTCTACTCATCCATCTAGCCATTCATCTATCTAGCTATCCATCCATCTATCTACCCATCCAATCATGCATCCATCCATCCATCCATCAATTTATTTACCCACCTATCCATCCATCTACCCACCCATCCATCCATCCATCCATCCATCCATCTATGCACCCATTTATCTTTCCATCCATCCTTCCTTCCATCTATCAGGAGGCAGTGATCACACGCAAGTCTCCTGAATCCTAATCCAGTGTACTTACTATGACCCTATATGACTTTCCAGACATACTAAGTTCCACTATTGGAGGGTACCCTGCCTTTGTGCCCCTGTGAGGGTCTGATTGCATCAAAAGCACAGATTCCTCTTGTATCCATGTGTGGCCCTGCATGATATGAAGAGGCTTGTAATTCTAGACAAACCACATGAACTTGGATTAATAAATAGAAGAGATAAATGCATAAATGTCATCAGAGAAAAGCAAGCATTTAATAATTATAGTAGCTATCATCACCATCATCATTATTATATAGCTCCTATTATGCACCGGGTTCTGTGCTGAGCACTTTACAAATATTATCTCATGTGGTCTTCACAACAACCCTGGAAGGTAGATGCTGGTATTATCCCCATTTAATATTTGAGGAAAGTGAGATATAGAAATATTAAGTAACATTCCCAGTGTCACCCAGCTAAATAAGCATCTGTGTCAAGATTTAAACTCAAGTATTCCTGACTCCAGGCCCAACACTCTACTGTACCATTGAGGTACCTTTCAGATTGGACTGGAATGGAAAGGTCCCTGGAGATCATCTGGCCAACACTCTTAGTTGTACCATTGAATAAATTGAGACCCAGAGGAGGGGAGATGACTTGGCAAAGACCCCTCATCAAGGGAAAGGCAAAGGTACAACAAAAACTCAGGTGTCCTGATTCATAGGTGAAGACTCTTTCCATTGTTGCCTACAGGAACTGTCTTCATGGAAGACATGTTGGGATTAGGCACACTTTAAAGAAGAGACAAGAAAAATGCCAGAGTTGTGCCCGAAAGGAAAGGAGGGTGGCTTTGACAGTTCCAAATTCAGGCAGTGGGGGACCAGGGAAGAGACTAGCTTTTATTTCATTCACTAGGAAGAATTCCTGGAGGCAATTGGAGTGATGAAGGGGAGAAGGTGGTAATGGCACACTGGAAGGTAAAGGGATTTTCTGGTTGTAGGAGGAGCCTCTGTCTTTCTGAAATGATATTTAATGAATTTCATATTTGATCCTGAGAAGTCACTGAAGTACACTGGAATCAGAGGAGTTTGGGCAAATATTTAACAGCTAGTTCTCTAGGAGGGAAAAAAGAATATACTTTTAAGTTCAATATTCATCATTCATTTTTCTCCATCATTTCTTACATCTAGACAATCAACAAAATAATAAATCATGCTCTGATTTGCAATATGTGCTGATTATTGAAGTGTAAATACCCACATTGAAAATTTAACAACTAGCTCCCATAAGTCCAAATGAGCTCTGGGACCCAAGTAAATGTTGACAGCTGTACAACTTTCACTGGAGGGCAAAAAAGTTGGCAAAGTCCTTGTAGATCATGCTCAAAGAGCCTCAGTGGAAGGAAATGGGAAAGAATGTTTAACCCAGAAAAGAGATCACTTGGGTTCATCTGATAATTAACTGTCTTCTAGTATTTGAAAGGCTATTACACAGAGGAGAAAGTGAACCTGGTTTGCTTGGTCCCACAGGGCAGAACTCATACCATGGGACTGAGACCCGGCTGCAGAAGGGGCAAATTTTGACTGAACATGAGCAAGAACATCCTAACAGTTAAAACCAGGGAGGTAAGGAATGGGCTTTTTATGGAAGTTTTGGGTTCCTCTTCACTGGAGGTTTTCAAGATGGACTTGAAATATCTGTTGATTATATCCTAGACACTATTTCTATTCAGGGACAGAGTGGTGCAGACATCCTCCTGTAATGTTTCCAAATGGAATAGGCTCTGATTCTACTCTCAATTGTCCCTTGAGAAGTCAAATTATGAGACAGAGTGGTGGTATCTAGTCAAACTGCTTCCTAGACTAAGTCAGAAACAACCATTCTGATAATTCAGAAGGAAAGACTTCTCCAAAAGTTTATCCCCACCTCAACTTTCAAGTGAGAAAATACAGGGGGGCAGAGCCAAGATGGTGGAGTAGAAAGATGCACATATGCTAGCTCCGAACCCACAGCCCATAATTATCTATAAAAAGAACTCCCAACAAATTCTGGAACAGTAGAAGCCACGCAGCAACAGGGTGAAGGAGATTTCCATTCCAGAGAACCCTGAAAAAACGATCCCAAAGGTCCGTTGCGCACCAGACGGGAGTGGAGCCCAGCCCTGCCCTGGCCGCATGGCACTAAGAGGAGCAAGCAGATCCGAGCAGGCTTCAGGGACGGAATCTCCAGTGGCCACGAATGTCCCTCCACCCACAGACACAAAGGGCAGTGAGAGAGACGTCTGGACTGACTGAGAGGGGAGCGGGGTGTCTCCATAACTTGGACCCCCTCAGGAGGCAGCAGGAGAGGCAGCGGGCAGTCAGATGCTCCCAGAGCAGGCAGGAGCTTGGCAGCAGCTCCATTACAGAAGGTCTCTGCATAAACCCCCTGAGGAAACTGAGCCTGGGAGGTGGCCCTGCCCCCATCTGAGCACCAGAACTTAAGCTCCCATTGAATAGCAGCCAGGCCTGCTGCCAAAAGCCCTGAGGCTGGGGAACAGCATTTGAATCTCAGACCCCAAGCACTAGCTGGGTGGATCTAGGCGGGGGTGGAGAGGAATCTCACAAGTCAAGTAACTGGCTGGGAAAAATGCCCAGAAAAGGGGAAAAAAATAAGACCATAGAAGGTTACTTTCTTGGTGAACAAATGATTCCAAC
>CM053769.1:501592713-501613876 GCA_028658325.1 Potorous gilbertii | reverse complement strand
GTCTTACAAAACACGACTATTATGGAAGTCACTTGCAAAACTACACAAATATGGCCTATATTGAATTGCCTGCCTTCCCAAAGGGAAGGGGTGGGGAGGGAGGGATGGGGAGAAGTTGGAACTCAAAGTTTTAGGAATAACTGTTGAGAATTGTTCTTGCTACTAGGAAATAAGAAATACAGGTAATGGGAAACAGAAAGTTATTTGACCCTACAGGACAAAAGAGAAGATGGGGACAAGAGAAGGGAGGGATGATGGAAGAGAGGGCAGATTGGTGATATGGGAAATTAGAATGCTTAGTGTACTGGGGTGGGGGGAGGGGACAAATGGGGAGGAAATTTTGGAACCCAAAAATCTTGTGAAAATGAATGTAGAAAGTTAAATAAATAAATTTATATTTAAAAAAATAAATAAAGTTAAAAACAAAGAATAAAGGGGCAACAAGAAGTCTGACTGGTGGTTCCAAGTTCTTGCTCGTGAGGATAAAATTCCTGATCATGGGCAACATTCATGCTGTGAAAGTCTCATTTTGTCCAGTGGTTGTTAAGCAAGATGTCCTGCCCTGGACACAGAGATGGGACAGTTTCAGGCACTCTTGTCTATGTGATTTTTGCCCTCCCAACCCCTCCTGTCCCTATAAGTTCTTGGAGAGAGCCTCTTAGCTCTGAGTCTTCTTGTGTTCCAAGGATTCCTAATATTTGTTGATTCTAGGGGGAGCCTGGCACATTCAGGAGTAGGAGTTGATGGGTTCAGGGAGATGGAAATATCATGATTTATTAAGATATGGAAAAGCTGCCTCCTCTGCACCCCTAAGAAGTTTTGTATATAGACATGACGATATATAATTTACAGTTTATAATTCCCTTTTCTGGGAACCAGCCTGAGAAGTGGATATTATTATTCCCTACCTTGAAGACAGGGAAACTGAGGCTCAGAGAGATGAGGTAATTTGTCACTGATCACATCACTGGTAGATTAGAGCTGGGACTTAAGTCCTGATCGCCTGACTCCAATGTCTTGTTTCTTTCTGCTAAAATACACTGGCCTGGATTTATTAAGATCTATGCCAGTTCTACCTCATGAATTCTAAATGTAGTGAGTCTGAATGTCTGCCTGACTCCTGAAGATGTAATTCATGTTGGTTTCAGGGAGGGAGGTGATTGGTTGCTTATCTACATCCCACTCTCCCCAAGGTCAGTCATCCAAGTTTGTTTATACCCATTTTACAAATGAACATACTGAGAGAAGGCTTTTCTAAGCTCTCATAACTAATAAATAACCAGGTCTTCCAAGCACCAAGTCTCTTCCTCTTTGTCTGCTCAGAGGATGGGCAAGATCAGAAAAGGGAAGGTGAAACCATGGGAAGTAGATTCCACTCACCTCATAATCTATTCCAGAGCTAACCAAGGAATGCTTTCTACCTTGATTTCTCTATATCTCTGAGCTGACTGGGCATGGACCCCCCTATTTCTGAGGTCACCACTTCAACCCCTTCACCAAACAAAGCTTCCCCACAATCTGTACCTCACCAGCATTCTACTGGTGGACAAATACCATGTAGATAATTGAGTTGTTTGTCTTCCTGAGTAGATTATAAACTTCCTAAAAAAAGTCATGCTCAGAGTTCCTCTACCATTTTCCGTGCTCTACTCTAGCCTCCTCTATACCAGCAGACCCCAGATCATGGTGAGTAATCAGGGGAATTGCCTTTGATCCTAGCCAGGTGCTGCCATGAACACTTGCCCCCTGACTCTTGCCTCTCGCTTCCTCCTCCTTTCTCCCACACTAATGGGTATTTTGTGGAATAGTAGAAAGACCAATGAATCTGAATTTAAAGATAAAGAGTTGAGTCTCAGCCCTTTTGCTTACTAGCTATGTGACTAGAGGTTAGTCACTTAAGCTCTGAGGCTGGTAACACTTACTCAGCTTCTCTCATGGGGGTAATTGTGAAGATAGTGTTACTCAAATGTGAGGCTCAGCTGGTCCCTGGCAGATCTCTGATTCAAAGTCTTGACAAACCAACAGGTTGTGAAAACACCTCTTTGGAAAAAGCAGCCTCCTCTTAGGGGCCTGCCTGAGTACCTGATCACAGGATAGACCAGGAGTTGGTTTGAGAATTGTCCAATCCAAGAGGTCCTGGAAAAATTGGTGGAGGTTCATCCAGAGGGCATCATTGCAGAACAGTTCACTAGGATCAGCATCCATGGGAAAGAAGGAATATGAGGGGGAAGGTGTGTGTGTGTGTGGAAAGTGTACTATTCCACCTCAGTCTTCAGGGAAATAAAAAAGGCACAAAGTCCAGGGAACATTGAGCTGTTCAAGTGTCTATGCCAGGTACATGCTGTTCTGCCTTCCAGAGCAGAGAGGGCAGGTGGAAAGGAGGAGGGGAGACTGACAGAGAGGAGGAGAGGAGGAAGGAGAAGTGGGGGGAGGAGAGGAGGGCACCGCAGAAGTGAACAGGGAGGAGGGGGAGCCTGAGGGAGCTGAAGATTTCCAAAAATCCATGTTCTCTGACAGCCAGTCAATGCTCTAGCCTATTAGTAAGTCTGTCGGTCAGCCCATAAGCAAATCTGTCAGTCAGCCAAGATGTCCGGATGTTTGGCAGTCAGGTGTCTGGACAGGCAAGCGGTTTGTCCATTCATCCGTCAGTCAGTCTGACATATAGTCAGTCAGCCAGGTAGGCAGTCCTTCATTAGGTGCGATCTTCAGTCAGTGAGGCCCTTAATTAGAATGACAGGGAAACCACTGGTCAGTCAGTCTGTTACTGAGAGAGTTGGTCTGTTATTCAGTTGGCTCCAATAGCCATGTTTATGGAGGGTCTAATGTGCTGAATCTAACAGGCAAAACCCCAGTTTACAAACATGAAAGTATTCTGGAAGACATAAACTAGCATCTTGAATAGAAGGTTTCATTGTACATGACTAAAAGAGGCAGTGTGGTGTTTCTGAGAGACAATTGTCGCTGGAGACAGAAAAATCTGAATTCAAGTTTTACCTGTGATACACACTAGCTACTGATCATGGACAACTCACTTAACCTCTTTATGCCCTAAAACAAAAAATTGCAGAAAATACACCAAGGGACTTTGGTATGAGATTTTTCGCCAGGGAGTTTTCCACTCTATTCACATCTCAGATTAGGACAAAAGTAAAAACAAAAACAAACAGAACTATAAGAAATCTCTCCAGCTTCCCCCAAAGGGAAGAATCCTGTGGATGGCCAACCCTTTTCTCATCCACCACCCTTCCTCACTCATAAGAAGGTTCATCTACCTGGAGCAGGGGTGGGAAATCTTGAGGGCCTAGAGGGCCTCAAGTTCCCCACATGGACCTGGATATATAATCCATTAGAGAGCAGAGACTATCATTTGTCTCCTTTTGTATCCTTAGCATCAGTCCTTAGCATCAATACCTGGCACATGGTTGGTTGTTGTCCTTCGTATTTGAAGAGGACCAAAATGACATCACTATGATAAAGTGAAATTTCAGTGTGTCTGACAGTGGCTGATCAGACCAATACAAACTCGGAATGCTCTACCACAGGGTGGGCACAGATTGTCCATGTGAATATTTGGGGTGGATATTGCAAATTTGTGCATCCTGCATTTACTTTGTGCTATCTCAATTCTGCTTTGCTCAAAGAACAAAGCACCTTTTCTGATGTGCACATGCCATGCTGAGTGGTCCCATGCTAGTGTCTCCCATGTTGCACAGTCAAATCCAAGGTTCTTGAGATAGACCTTGAGAGTGCCCTTGCATCATTTCTTCTGGCCACCATGTGATCACCTGCTTCATGAGAGTTCTCCATAAAATAGTCATTTTGGCAAGTGTACATTTTGCATTCGAACAAGGTGGCCAGCCCATCGGAGCTGCATTCTCTGAAGCAATAGTTTGAATATTTTGCAGTTCAGCTCAAACAAGGACTTCAGTGTCTGGTACCTTACCCTGCCAGGTGATCCTCAGAATCTTCCTAAGACAGTTCAAATGAAAGCGATTCAGTTTCCTGGCAAGGCGCTGGTAAGACTGTCCATGTTTCACATCCATATAACAATGAGGTCAGCACAATGGCTCTGTAGACCTTCAGTTTGGTAGTCAGTCTAATACCTCTTCTCTCCCAAACTTTTCTTTGGAACCTCTCAGACACTGAGCTAGTTCTGTCAATGGGTGCATCAATCTCATTGTGAATGTGTATATCCCTAGAAAGTACCCTACTAAGGTAAGTGAACTTATCCACAGCATTCAAAACTTCTCCATTTGTTGTAACTGATGGTTCCATGTATGAATGGTGTGGTGGTGACTGATGGAGCACCTGTGTTTTCTTGGTGTTAATTATTAGGCCAAAATTAGCACAGGCAGCAGAGAATCAATCCATACTTTGTTGTATCTCAGGTTCAGAGACTGCATTGAGTGCACAATCATCTGCAAACAGAAAGTCATGCACCAACACTCTCTCCACTTTGGTCTTGACTTGTGGTCTTTTCAAATTGAAGAACTTGCCATCAGTATGGTAGCTGACCTTGATGCTGTGTTCATCCTCATTGTAAGCACTTGTCAATGTGGCTGAAAACATCATGCTAAAAACCCGGCACATAGTAGGTGCTTAATAAATGTTGATTGCCTAGAGAAGGGGGTTTCCTGGAGCTTGGGACGTCAGAATGAGACCAGACACTATTTATAAAAGACTCTAGACAGAAACAGGTACAACCCCAACAGGCAAATTCAAATAGACGTGGAGGTATCATCTAGTCCAACTCCCTAATTTTACAGATGGGAAAACTGAGCCAAGAGAGGCTAAGTCAAATACCCAGAATCACGCAGTAAAAGAGCCAAGATTTTAACCCAATTTCTCTGAAATCCAAATCCAGTTATTTCATTCCCGTCCAGAGCTGCACCTGTTGTGACTTTATTACTGATGCATTTTTATATCTAGAATATAATAAATAATAAAAGGCAACAGCTGTATCTGGCCACTTTCCCATTGTCCTGGAGAGTTTTATTAGAAGTCTGACTACAGCATGGGCATGAGGAAGACTGCTGCAAACCAGCCCTTCCCCCAACAAGTCTGGTCTCATTTCTCAGAGCTACATGGGCCCAGGGGAGGATCATGGGATGGCTGGAATATTGAGACTGGAAGGGCCTAAGGACACTCAGTCCAACTTCTCACTTTACAGATAAGAAAAACGAGGCCTGAGGTGATTTGCCTGAGGTCAGACAAGTAAGTAAATATGAGAGGAAGGATTGGAACTCAGGTCCTCTGATTCTAAAGCAATTGCTTTTTCATTCCCACCACCTCCAGCGATCCTTGGACCTCTTTATAATAAGTATTTCAATTTCCAGCTGCCCTCTACTCATCAACCAATTTCTGGCACCAATGTAGACACATAGCTCTCTCTATTGATTAAGCTTTCTTGGGCTCAATTTCTATTGGCAGCATCTTTATTAAGAGGATTTTTTAGCCAGCACCTCTTTAGCTTTAGAAAAGGGGAAACTTCTGTCCAAAGGCACTTATCTTACTGGTCTGACAGCAGGGTGAATCTCCTACCCTCAAAGAGAAATGCAGGGTTGAGCCATTGACCCTGCAGAAAAGACCCTCTTCCCTTCCTCCTTTCCATTCATTCATTCATACTTTCATTCATTCACCCATTAGATGGTGAGTACCTTGAGGACATGGACTGTCTTTGACCTCTTTTTGTATCCTCAGCACATTGCCTTCATGCAGTAGGTACTTAATATATGTTTCTTGATCAATCATACATTCATTCAACAAATATTTATTGAGTGTCCACTGTGTGTAAAGCTCTAGATTTGTGCTAGGAGAAATATGGAATTTTGCTAATATATAGTCCCTTTCTTCAAGAAGCTGTAAGTCTGGTTGAGAAGAGTTAAGATGTCCACATAGGTAGCATGTATCATTTTATGTTGGGCACCTAGGTGGTGCACTGGATAGAGTGCTGAAGTCAATAAGACTCCACCTTCATGAGTTCAAATCGGGCCTCGGACACTTATTAGCTGTATGTTCCTGGGCAAGTTGTGTCATCCTGTTTGCCTTAATTTTTCATCTGTAAAATGAGCTGTAGAAGGAAATAGCAAACCACTCTAGCATCTTTGCTAAGAAAATCCCAAATGGGGTTATGGAGAGTCACACACTTCTGAAAAATGACTTAACAACAATTTAAAATCTTTTCACTTTACGTTAAGTAGATATGTATAAAGTGTTAATTGGTTGCAAGGTACATCATACATGTTACCTTCTCTGATTCTCACCACAGCCCTAGGAGGGAGATGTTACAGGCATTGTTATCCTTCTCCCCATTTTATAGATGAGGACATTGAAGATTATTCAGAAGATCTAGAAGCAGTGGACTTGGAGTCCTAGTCTCTAGAACTGGAAGAGAACTTAGAGGTCATTTGGTTTACCCTCATCCCACCTCTTTAATTTTACATTTGTGGAAACTGAGGCCAAGAGAATTGGAGTGACTTTTCCAAGGTTACCTAGGTAGTAAATGGCAAAGCCAGGATTAGGTTTAGGGGCCCGTTCTGCTGTACTTTCCATCTCCCTCCTTCAAATCTAAGATTTGATTTCATATCATCAAATGTTCTAGCCAGAGAGACCAAAAGGACAAATAAAGCTGTTGCAGTGAGCTTGCACATGTGATCACTTTTGGCTCTAACTCTGGGATACTGAAGGGAGAGCTGGAGTTTACTTGCCAGGCTCCTCAATGAGACAAGCCTCCTGCTGTCAGTCAGCCCTGGCTGCCCCTTAGACCTGGAAGAATTGAGAAGAATGATAGAGGGTCTCCAGTTCTCAGGAGGTTCCAATACATTCAGATGCAATAGCTCAGAAAGAAGTCCATCATCCCTTCTAACTGCATGGTCTTTTTGCTGATGGGCCTAAATGAATGGAGTCTTGGGAAGGGAGGGGAGACAGCCTGCTGGGAATGAATGATACTCTGAGTGAGGACATTGGCGTTCCATTTGGCCCAGGGCAGAGCTAGTACATTAACCCCTCTCACCTCTCCTTGCCATGCGGCTGAGGCCCAGGAGAACTGAGTAATGGGAGTGACCTAGAGACTTATTTACAAACAGGGCAATTTACCCTTCAGATCCTTGTTAAAACCCCATGGTTGCAGCATATAAATGAGAATCAATAGGCAAGTTATTAAATCGTAAATATCCCTCACCTCAGGCAGAAGGAGAGCTAGGCCTGGGCCTACTGAGAGCAGGGGAGGCTGAGTCCAGGCTTGGACTCAGAGATGCAGGGACCATTAAGCAAGGCTCTGTCAGAAGAGATGTCAGGAGAGACTGTGCTTCATGTCCATGGACCCTGAATACCAACAGAACACTCAATTTCCAAGCCAAACTGAAACAGTAGGAGCTTGGCTACAGTCACAAGCAGCTTCTTGCCAAAGTGGAAGGAAGGACCCCCGACCATTCCTTCTAGGCGTTACCTGTACAGAGTGTGGGTAAGACCCATTTTAAGAAAACACAGTACCAGGAAATGCACACCTGCAGCCTAGACAAATGGAGTGAGGGTGAGGGGAGGTGGGTTATTTATTACTCATGCCATAGAATACAAGCATGAAGGACCTTCACACTCTCAAAGTAAGTGCAGATCTTAGGGTATAGTTGCCTAGGGGGGAGGGGCAATCATTTTACATTTTAAAATATGAGGTTTGCATCTTGTAATTCTATAACTGAGAGGCAGCTTTGGGATATTGGATGAGTACCTGTGACACAGATTGGTAAGATCCCATTTCTCAGCACCCCCAGCAGTTCTCTAAGACTATAAGGGG
Organism: Potorous gilbertii; assembly: GCA_028658325.1. Lineage (NCBI taxonomy): Eukaryota > Metazoa > Chordata > Mammalia > Diprotodontia > Potoroidae > Potorous > Potorous gilbertii. The sequence continues at coordinate 501,606,084 of CM053769.1, read as the reverse complement.
TAGAATAGTTGTACATTTATATTATTGGAGGGAGGTACCTTAATGGGAAAGAAGAAGATCTGAGTATCTTGGTGCATGGCAAACTTAATATGAGTCAGCAGTGGACTATGGTGGCTAAAAACAACAATAACAAAATAATTTGGTCTTGAGTGATATTAAGAATGGAACAGCTTTGATAAATAAAGAGATAATTTTGTTGTTGAGTCATTTCAGTTGTGTCCAACTCTTTGTGAATCCACTGGAGTGGTTTGCCATTTCCTTCTACTACACATTTTACAGATGAGGAAAATGAGGCAAACATGGTTAAGTGAGTTGCCCGGGGTCAAATAGTTAGTAATTGTCTGAGGCCAGATTTGAACTCATAAAGAAGAGTCTTCCTGACTTCAAGCCCAATGCTCTAGCCACTGTGCCACCTAGCTTCCCAAAGGGAATGGTAGTATCCAACTCAACTTTGCCCTGGTAAGATTGTAGCTAGAGAGTTGTGGAGTATCCATTGTGGGCACCACAGTTTCAGAAGGGCACTGGTGAGCTGAAGAGTGTCCAGAGGAAGGTTCTCAGGATGGGGAAGGGCGTTGAGTCTATGCCATATGAGGATCAGCTTCAGGAACTGGTTATGTTCATTCTGGAGAAGAGAAAGCATAGGATGAGAGTTAAGTAGGATTAGGTTCATTGTGCTTGACCCTAGAGGGCAGAACGAGCAACCATGAGGGGGAATGGTAAAAAGGTCAATTTGAGTTTGACAGCAAAAAAAGTTGTTTAAAAATGAGAGCTGTCCAAGAGTAGAAAGAGCTGTGGTAAGAAGCAGTGGGCTCCCCTTCACTGCAGGTCTTAAGAAGCAGGATAACCCCCTTTTGGTTATATTATGTTGGGGATTCCTTTTGGGTATGGATTGGACCAGATGACTGCTGAGATCCTCTTCAATTATCAAATTCTATGGATCTGTGGTTCAGTTCATATAAACTGAAGAAATCAGAGGCTCTCCTCCTTTCCTCCTCTGCTGCTAAATTGCTATTGCCTGCTGGGCATCTCCACTTGCATGTCCCATTGGCATCCCAAACTTGGCAACGTCTGAAACAGAATTCATTGGCGTTCTCCCTAAGACAGCCCACTCTCCAAACTTCCCTATTTCTGTCTATGGCATCATCATCCTCCCACTCAACTAAGTTCATAATTTCAGTCATCCTTGTCTCTTCATTCTTTTTCTTTACTCTCATTAATTGTCAAGTCTTGTTTCTTCTCTCCACTCCAGCCCTTAAATCTTTCTTACTCTTTTCTCTAATCATACAAATATCACCTCAGTTCAGGCTCCCCTCAACCATCACCTAGTCTATAGCCACCCTCCTTGTCTCCCTGTCTCCAGCCTTACCCATTTCTAATCTAGCCTTCATCTAGGTGCCAAATGAGGACCCATAAAGCACAGGTTTGATCACATCATTTGCCTATTCAAAAATATTCAGGGGCTTCCTACTTGCCTCTAGGTTAAAATACAAACCCCTCAGCTTGGCATTTAAAGCCCATCAGTCTGGCTCTGACCTACTCTTTCAGACTTATTTCACTTCCTTTCCCTTCATGCACAATATGTTTCTACTAGACCAGTTTACTTCCTGTTCTCTGAACCCAATATTTTATCTCTCACCTGGACGTCTTTTCACAGACAGCTCTACACATCTGTAGCATGTTCTGTTCTTATCTCTTCTTGTTACAATGTTTAGTTTTTAGAAAGTTCCAGCTCAGATACCACCTCCTACAAGAAGCCTTTCCTGATCCCTTCATCTATACTTGCTAATATTCTCTACCTTCTGCAATTATCTTACATTTACTTAACTGTTTCCATATAGTATATACTCCAGCAGAATATGAACTCCTTTAGTTTGGGGACTGATTTTGGTCTTCATGCCCCCAGTTCCCAACACAATGCTTTGCACAAAGTAGGATTTAATAACATTTATTGAATTTAGATGAATTGAAGGCACCAAAATATTGATCCATATATCTTGGGGGAAGGGCACAGGAAAGGTGGTGTTGGTGGAGTTAGGCAAGATAGATAAACTAAGGAGGCAGAAATGAACAGAAAAAACCCTTGTGTAATGATTATTTGATTTGGAAGAATAAATTATAAGACTATAAGACCTGAAAGGGACCTTGGAAGTCATTTGATCTTCCCACCCCAGAAACTGAGTCTCATGAACATGAAATCATTTGCTCAGAGTTGCAGTTAGTAGCAGATCTGGAATTCTTATCCAGTTCCCCCAAGTCTTGGTGGTTCAGCAGGTTTTCATAATTTGTTGACTTGTAGTGGACAGGGAACACATCTGTATTCTTTGGGTATTAACACTGTATATAGTAGACGTTCAATAAATATTTGTGAGTGGAGGAATGAATGAATGGGTGGAGGGAGGGATAGATGGATGGATTGTTGGAGGAAGGGAAAGATGGATGGGTGGATGAGTGTCCTTTCTAGGGATTACTTAGAATGCAGTCTGATTTGAACTCAATATCTAGAAACAATACAGAAAGGAGCCTTTTTTCTTAGTGACCATGACATTTCAAGTTGAATTAAGTAAGTAGGCAGTGTATCCATGGCTTAACTACTTCTATAGAGCATGCAACCCAAGCTTATGATGTAGTGGAGGGCGTGATGGACTCGGGGCAAGGAACTTGGATCTAAATCCTTTTCTGACAGTTGCTCTGGGACCCTGGCTGATGCCTCAGCTTCATGTGCCTCAGGCAGACAATTTTCGATAATAATTCACTAAGTCATGAACAGGTTGTAATCAGCATGGGTGAAGGGAGCTCCCCGTGGTGCTGAAATCACAGATCCTTGATTCCTTTTCTATGTGCGTTGGAGAGATGCAAAGTAAAGTCTGTCCAGCCCTACAAGCAACAGGTGATTTATAGCCTCCTGACAGGTGGGTCTGTACTAGGATCATTGGTGCTGGAAATGGCAGCGAAGGCACAGAGGCATTTCTTCAGGCATGAGAGCCGATGAGGGTGTGCAAGGTATAATTACAAAGACAGGATCAAAGGATGGCTTCATCTACCTAAGGAGGCAAGACTGGCTTCAATTCCTTTACATAAACAGACTTCTTTCAAGATTTTTTAGTCCAGCTGGCCCTTGAACCAGACTCTTCTTTATCCATTTCTTGGGGGTGCCTATATCCTCCAATCCAAGCTAGATTACACAGCCAAGTCCCCAAAAGACAGGTGGCATATGGAAAGAATACTAGTTTTGGAATGAAGGGAGACCTAGTTTTGAATTCTGTCTGTGGCAGAGATACTGGCTGTAGGATGGTGGACAATTCACTTAACTTCTAGGAGCCTCAGTTTCTTCATCTACCAGATGACAATAGCACTTAACTCTCAGGGTCATTGTGAGGGTAAAAGATAATATTTGTAAATTGCTTTATGAATCTGAAAATGCGATATAAAAACTAGTTACTTTATATTGTTATTAAGGTTATTATTTTTCAGTCTAGTTGCTATTATCTAATAGTTAAGATTATTGTTATCTAATCTTCTCTATGTCAGGGCACAGTTTCAAGCTAGAGGATTTTGTTTTTAAAAAGTCAGACTGTGCCTGGAACCTGGCTCTGCCTCTAAGCTTATCACCAACAGAGTCAACAAATACATATGTGTTTTTTTTCCCAGGTAGCAGAGATAGATTGGAAAGAACATCTCTGCCTCTCACTAGTTGTGCCTTGAGGCAACATGATTAGGTACATATGGCTTACATATTTCCACAGCTTGTTCTCAGAATCCTTCCTTCACTCAGTTGCCACCTGGTACCTTTGACTAATGCTTCTGCAAATTCCTGAGGCTAAATAGCAAAAATGACCTTGAAGCTGAGTCATAAAATAAAGAGGATGAACTACTGGGAATGATCCAGGCCAAAGGACTCCAGTCAATCAGGGAATTACATAAATCTGGAACTGGAGCAGGGGTTCTGAGGCCAGTTAACTCAAGCCTCTCATTTTTATAAGGGTGCAATGATGTTAAATAACTTGTCCAAGATCACGTAAGTAGTAGGTGACAGAAAAAGGATATGAATCCAGGTCCTCTAGACTCCACATCCAAGCAGTGAGTGTATAAGATAGAACATTTCTTCTAGACCCATCAACAGGTCAGAATGAGAACACTCTGCCTAGCAGATTTGACAAATTATGTATATTATCAGGGCATCAGAGAATTAGAGCTGGAAGGGACCATATAAATCATCTAGTCCAACTCTCTCATTTTTACAGATGAGGAAACTGAGACCCCAAGGTGATGAAGTTCCTTGTTTAAGGTTCACACAGAAAATTAATGATGCCTCTCAGCATCACCTTTTTCCATCATACCATTATACTTGACAGGGATGTCATGGATAGAACTTTGGGGGATTAATGGTGTTTTAAGGTATCAGTCTAAGGTAAAAGTGATGAATAAGTTTTTTTGCTTTCAATAGTATTTTATTTTTCTCACAAACACATATCAAGAAATTTTTTTAGCATTCACTTTTACAAGATTTTGAGTTCCAAATTTGTCTCCCTCTCTCCCTCTCCTCCTCTCTTCTGAAAAATGGTAGACAGTTTGATATAATTTATACATATGCTATCATGTAAAACATTTCCAAATTCATCACAGCTATGTAAGAAGACAGATCAAAAGGGAAAAAAATGAGGAAGACCAAAGTAAGTGAAAAAAGATGTTCTTCAATCTTCATTCAGAGTCCATCAGTTCTTTATCTGGATATGGATAGCACTTTCTTTCGAGTCTTTTGTACTCATCTTAGATCAAAAGTGTGGCTGAGAAAGGCTGTCATTCATAGTTGATTACACAATGCTTCAGATACTATGTACAATGTTTTTCTGGTTCTGTTTATTTCACTTTGCAACATGTTTTCCCAGGTTTTTCTGAAATCTACCTGTTCATCATTTCTTGTTGCACAATAGTATTCCATTACATTCATGTACCACAGCTTGTTCATCCATTCCCCAGTTGATGAGCATCCACTCAATTCCAGTAATTTGCCACCATGAATAGGAGTGCTATAAATATTTTTGCACATGGAGGTCCTTTCCTTTTTTTACGATTTCTTTGGGACACAGACCCAGCAGTGGTATTTTTGGATCAAAAAATATGCACAGGCTAGTGCATAGTTCCAAATGGCTCTCCAGAATGGTTGGATCAATTCTCAACTTCACCAACAGTGCATTAGTGCTCCAAATTTCCCACATCCCTATAGCATTTACTGTTTTCCTTTTCTGTCATACTAGCTAGTCTAATTGGTATGAGGTGGTATTTCAGAGCTTTTTATTTGCATTTCTTTCATCAAAAGTGATTTAGAGTACTTCTTTATATACCTATAGATATCTTCATTGATTTCTTCATCTGGAAACTGCCTGTTCATATCCTTTGACTGTTTATCAATTGGGGAATGGCTTGTATTCTCATAAATTTGACTCAGTTCTCTATATGTTTGAAAATATGTTTCTCTATACTTCCTGTAAAGATTGTTTGCCAGTTTTCTGTTTTCTTTCTAATCTTGACTTCATTGGTTTTCTTTGTACAAAAGCTCTTCAATTTAATATGATCAAAGTTATCTATTCTTCATTTTTAATCTCTTGTTTGGTCATGAACTCTTCCCCTCCCCATAAATCTGACCCGTAGACTATTCCTTGCTATTCTAATTTGATTGTTTCATTGTCTATGGTGCCTTTTAGCAAGATGTAGTTTCCTTCTTTAATATCTTAATTAGATCTAGTTTTTTGCTTTTACTTTGTCCAAAATTGGGATTGCTACCCATGCTGTTTTTTTTATTTCAACTGAAGCATAATAGATTTTGCTCTAGTCCCTTACTTTTACTCTGTGTGTGTCTCTCTGCTTCAAGTGTGTGTGTGTGTGTGTGTTTTTAAAACAGCATATTGTAGGATTCTGGTTTTTGATCCTCTCTGCTATATCCACTTCCATTTAATGGGAGAGTTCATCCATTCACATTCATAGTTACAATTACTACCTGTGTATTTACCTCCATTCTATTCTTCCTCTTGTTTGTCTTCTCTCTCCTTTCACCATTTTCCACCTCACCAGTGTTTTGCTTCTGTCTATGACCTCCCCTGATCTACCTTCCCTTCTGTCAGTCTCCCTTTACCCCCTTTACTTAATCTCCTCCTGTCCTACTTCCCTTTTTGGTAAGAAAGACTTTTATATTCAACTGATTTGTATGTTGTGCATATTATTCCCTCTTTGAGCCAATACTGATGAGACTAAGGTGCCCCCTACCTCATCTTCCCCTCCACTTTAGTAGGTCTTTCTTGCCTCTTTTGTGTGAGATCATTTACCCCATCATACCTCTCCCTTCCTTCTGTATCCATTATACTACTTTTTCTTATCCCTTAACTTTTTGTTATAATTTCAAATTCACCTTATATCCATACTTTCTGTCTATGTGTATTCCTTCTATATATACTGTTAGTGATACAATTTTTAAGAATTACAATTTTCATATTCTTGTGTAGGGATGTAAACAGCTTATCTCTGTGGAATTCTTTTGCCTTTTTTCACCTGTTTATGCTTCTTTTGGGTTTTGATACTGGGGGCCAAATTTTGGTTTAATTCTGGTCTTCTCCTTATGAAAGTTTAAAATTCTTTTATTTCATTGAATGAACATTTCCCCTCTTTTTGCTTAATTTTGCTAAGTAAGTGTTTCTTGGTTGTAATTCTAGCTCCTTTGTCATCTGGAATACCATGTTCCATGACTTCCAATCCTTTAATTTTGCAGCTACTAGGTCCTGTGTGATCCTAAATATTTGAATTGTTTCTTGCTAGTCACTTGTATTTTTCCCTTCACCTGATAATTCTGAAATTTGCCTATAATATTCCTTGAGGTTTTTATTTGGGATCTCTTTCCTGAGGTGATTGGTGGATTCTTTCAAGGCCTATTTTGCCCTTTATTTCCAAGATATCAGGGAAGTTTTCCTTGATAATTTCTTGAAGGGTGCTGTCCAGGTGCTCCTTTTCATTACTGCTTTCAGGTAGTCCAATGATTCTGATATTATCTCTCCTGGATCTATTTTCTAGGTTAGTTGTTTTTCCCATCATATAGTTCACATTTTTCTTCCATTTTTTTCATTCTTTTGATTTGTTTCATTGATTCTTGATGTCTCATGGAGTCATTAGCTTCCAGCTGCCCAGTTCTTACTTTTAAGGTGTTGTTTTCCTCAATTAGCTTTTATATCTTCTTTTCCATTTGTCCATTTGTACTCTTTAGGGATTTGTTTTCTTCAGTGGATTTTTTGTATCTCCTTTTCCATTTGGACAACTCTACCTTTTAAGCAGTTTTCCAAGTTGTTGACTCTTTTTTCATATTTCTCTTGCATCACTTTCATTTATTTTCCCAATTTTTCTTCTACCACTCTCATATGACTTTCAAATTCCTTTTTGATCTCTTCTATGAGTTCTTCCTGGGCTTGAGACCATTTCCCATTTTTCTTTGGGGTTTTGCTCATATGTGTTTTGACATTTGTCCTCTTCTGAGTTTGTGTCTTGGTCTTCCCTGTCACCATAATAACTTTCTATGGTCAGATTCTTTTTATGTTGTTGTCATTTTGCTCATTGTTTTTTTTTTTGCTTTTTCCTTTCTTTTAAATATGACCTCTGCTCTCAGGGTGGAAGGGGCTCTGTCTTGGGCTTCATGTGCCAGTGACTGCAGACCCTGGTTATTTACACCATGTTGCACTGATGTTGCCTTGAAGTCTCCCCTTGTCTCTGGTGCTGTGTTGGGGGCAGTGACTGGTGCTGCTGGAGACCATAGGGGCCTGACAGCTTACCTGGCGCTGAGCTGGGTGGTGATGTCTAGCATGTGCTGAGCCCAGATGAGGTTTCTCTGCATTTCCCCAGGGCTACACTGAAGCACATAGAGGTCTGGCTCTTGCAGGATGCCTATTTATCCTGGGTTGTGCTGAAGCATGCAAAGGTCCAGTGGCACTGGAGGATGCCTTCCTGCCAGGCGTTGTGCCAAAGCACATGGTGGTTCTCGGAGCTGGAGTCTGCCAGTTCCCTTGGCTATGCCAAGCACGTGGGGGTGGGGTTTGTGTTGGCATTTGCCTGCTCCATCACACTGAGGCTCAGGATCTTCCACTGGTTTGCTGAAGTGGGTAGAAGGGATACTGCCTGTCCTAGAATGTGTTCTCCTTTCACCTCAGTGAGAAAGTTCTTTCTTGCCAACACTCCAAGTTTCCTGGGTATAAAGACTGCTCCACTCTGTCTTTCTGCTGGCTCTATTGCTCCAGGATTTGTTCTGGGGAGCTGTTTTATGGTGGTTTGGAGGTGAATATGGGAGAACTACAGCCATTTACTGCTTACTCTGCCACCTAGGCTCTCAGAAGTCTCTTCTTTTGCCTATTAATTTTTGAACATGCACTACCAATGTGTGAAAATTTTAAGATAAATGACATATATGTACTACTATGCGACTGTCCCCTCCAAAAGAAAAGAGGAAGGGGGACATGATGAGTCCTTCCTCGTCACTGTTTCAATTGGCAGCACTCTGAAGGTCACTTGTCACTGCCACACAATTATCTGCGGTGCAGGGGTGGGCCTGCTGGAAAATGGGGGATTTTTCAGTGGTACCTATAGCTGTAGGGTACTGTAGTCATGAGGAGCAGATAGTGGGCTAGGGGGTGGGAGGGAAAGGGGTTTGGGAGCTTGTATGGCAGCAGAAGGACATGCAATGGGGAGGAGAGTTTGGAGGGATAATACAGGGATGGTGGTATCGGAGACAAGTTCTATAATTGGTTAGCATGGAGACAATGAGATTCAGCCTTTTTTCTTACATTTTGATTCCTTAATGACAAATCCTTTGGAGTCATGCTGTGGGCCCCCAGGGAATCACAAGTACCATTTTAGAAGCTACTGATCTAGGAAAGAACCCATCTCTGGTGATGCTTGGGATCCATGGACAGGTTATTTTTAGGTGTTTCTTCAAGGATGATCTGAGGAGACAAGAGGTAGTGGGGAGGCAGGCAGTTGGCTCAGCTGCAGGAAACCCAGCACCATTAATAAGTGGCCCCAGGTAACCAAGGAATAGGAATCTAGCTCATTCTCACTTGCAAGGAAGAGAGAGCTGGAGCCAGTGCCCTAGAAAAGCCTGTGAAAAGCCATTTGCACCTTCAGAAAGGGATTCCCAACAAAAGCTAGGGAAGGGCAGAGGGTAAAAGGAAAGGAATAGAACACCTGGGACCATGGATTGCCAAGCATTATCTCATAGTTTTGTTGGCATGAGTTCAGAGACACTTCGTGTCTCTGATTTCTGGACCCAATCTTTGTCATGGCATTGTTTTTCACAGTAATGACAGGCACACCTTCACTGATCTCTTTCAGCTCTTGTTTCTTTCCCTCCCCTCTAGGCAGCCCTCTCCATCCCCATGCATTGCCTTGCATTGCTGATTACCTAGATTACTAATTTCCTATGTCAGATTCCATTGAGTCAGGTTGGGCCCAAGTGCATCAGGAGGGCACAGTCTTGACTTGTGTGTACATGATTTAACAAATTTGTTGATGTCATTCTTTAATATTTCAAGCATTTATGACCTCATGGATATATGTCTCTCTCCATGGACACACAGGACAATCTTTCTACTGCTTAGTAAGTAGGGTCTTTGAGACAGCTATGGTGGAAAAATCATCACTTCACATCAACCAGGGGATGGGCCTCTGATTAGCTCAGCTAATACTATTGGAAAATAGAAATACCTGCCATTGCCAGGTCTGGAGAGAACCAGTCAGGGCTTGCCTTATCGTTCTGGGATAACTTTCAAGAGCCCAGGGTCACTCTACCTCACAAAAAGGGCACCACACACACACACACTCACACACACACTTAACACTCACACACACACTCACATACATTCACACACACACATCCACTCACTCACACTCACACTCACACACACATACACTCACACATACACACTCACACACACTCACACATACACTCACACACACACATACACTCACACACACACAGTACACACAATATATATTTGGTGGCAAAGTTAGGGGGTGGGGAGTGGATTAGAAAGCCCCTGGATCAGAGCAATGGCCTGTGTGTTAGCTATCTCTCTTCCAGCTTCTTATAATTTACAAACTGGAAAATATGTCATCTAAATCTTTACCCAAATTGTTGGCCAAAATGAGCAGAAGACCCAGCATAGAATTCTGGGACACCCCACTGGACACCTCCTTCCATGTGGACATGGAACCATTGTTGATTACTCTTTGAGTAGGTCTAAATTTACCTAATTGTACCATCCTCTAGGCCATGTCTCTCTCTCTTTTCCACAAAGATAACATGAGAGGAAAAATTGAGACTCTGTGTGCTCCAACTTCAGCTCCATGGACCTTGGGGGTCTTTGGCTGACATGGATCATACCTTTGTTGCTATGAAGTCTGTTGAGTACAGTGGAACCTGGTTAGGGACATCACCAAACATTGTGAGAATTCTGAGCAGAAGACATTCCACCTTGTAAGTGTGAAGTTCCCTTGGGATTCATAAGAACAGCTGAAGCAGTATTATATTGACATGAAGGTCAGGCCATTTCCCCCAGGGTTTATGAAATATATGAACTCAGGACAAGCAGTGGCTGTGATCTGGGAGAGCTTGAAAGTGGTGGAAACAGGCAGAGTGATAGAGGGGAGATGGATCTAATTGGTTCCAAGACAGATGCTATATGTGGGGACTTTTGCATTGCAAGTTTGCAGGAACATCGTTCAAGGTAAGGGATTTTTGAAAAAGTGCTGAGAAGGACATCAGCCTGTGGTTAAGTCCAAAGAACTGGTGATTTATAAATCTTGTGCTTATGATTTGGTCTATGAATAAGGGTTTTTGAAGTCAATCCCACCCCTTCTAGTAACTGTGTGTGTGTGTGTGTGTGTGTGTGTGTGTGTGTGCATGCATCCCTGAATATAACTTTGCATTCCAGAGACTTAAACAATTGGAATCATCATTCTTTTCTAAAACAGCCCTATTCAATAAAGCCTTGAAAGTCAGGGGAGGAGAGGAGGAGGAGAGGGAGGAGAAAAGAATAGCATGAGAGTTTTTGCAAAACTCTTTACTAACAACTAAACTATATTTGAAACATACCTCTGATCTACCTGTCTAGTAATTTGAACAGCAGCTCAGTGGAAGGTGAGGGCATGTCCCCTGGCACCTTAGTTGGCTGGCCTTCAAAGTTACTCACTGCACAGTCCACTTGTGACACCAACACTAGTTTATCTGTTTACTTTGGACCAAAGGCAACTTTCAGATTAAGTGTCAGTGACCATGGTTCAGTCCAGCACAAGATGAATTGATCATTTGGGGGATTTTTCTTAGCCCCTCCTACAAGGACTGCTTCAGTGAAGCCTGTTCTCAGGATGAATGAGTTGAAATTCTCAGGAGGATGGATTCTTTTGAGAAGAGACAGTGGACATGTCCATACAGCAAAGACTCCAAAGGCTCATTTCCCAATAAGATCATAGAATTAAAGAATTTCCCTGATCCACAGAATTGGCCTAAATGAGCTATAGCTATGGAGAGAGTTGATATGTGTGTATGTGTGTTTATATACTAAATGTGTACTATATATGGAGAAAATTGATATTGATATTGATATATTATTGTTGGTGTTGGTCTTTTATTCTCAGAGGACCATGACATCAAGAAGGTGATGCCATGACTTGCAAATGAATTGGATTTAAGTGCAGCCTCCCTTTCCTCTCCAGAGCCATCTGGCTCCAGTGGCAAGATATAGATCAGGACTACTAGAGATGGCCCTACAGTACATATGTATCATATTTACCATGTCTATATGTGCCACATTTTTTGGTATTGTTGTATAGTAATTTTCAGTCTTATCTAATTCTCCATGAGCCCATTTGGGGTTTTCTTGGCAAAGATACTGGAGTGGATTGCCATTTCCTTTTCCAGCTCATTTTACAGATGAGGAAACTGAGGCAAATAGGGTTAAGTGACTTGCCCAGAGTCACACAGCTAGTAAATGCCTGAGGCCAGATTTGGACTCAAGAAGATGAGGTTTCCTAACTCCAGGTCTGGTATTCTATCTACTGTACCACCTAGCTGCTCATGTATTATGTCCATATGTTTGTGTGTTACATATATGTATATGTGTGTGGGTATATGTCCATATTACATATGTGTGCTATACACACTTTTTTTTACCATACTTGTAATTTCATAAATGTCTTATGCTTCCAGTGAAGAATGCCCTTCACCAATGCCAATCAATGCCTGCTCTGAAACTTATCATTTTAGACAGTTCCCTGGGGGTACTAAGAGAGTATTTAAGTGACTGGTCCAAGGTTGCATAATTCATATACACCCAAGTTCCATTTCAACCCAAGTCTTCTTAACTCTAGGGTCACCATGTCTCTCCAGCATGACATGCTGCATATGTACATATGACACACAAGTATATATACGCACATGATGAAATGTACATAGTGATGAACTTTTTTAGTCAGAAGCTTGTTGGATGACTTTCCAGCTGTAGCCTCCTCGGTGTGACATAGGATCAAAGGCTTTATGGCTCAAAGGCAGCACAGAGTTCAGATGTGTACACATCTACTAAGAGTCCTAGGAGGCCCTACTCACCAGAGTCATATTTTCCAATTTGGGTACCCATGGAAAGTAGCATGGACCTTCAAACCAACTCTGCAATTCCTGATGTGAGCATATGAGTAATATTGAGGCAAATTCAGTTAAGAAGTAGGACTAATTAGGGGCTTACACTATTCCTTGCTCAAGGAGCACTCTCCACCATGCCCTTGGATTTCAGTGCCCTGACAAAACCCTCACTTATCCATCCTGCTTATGACTCTATCTCTCATGTTCAAGGGCCCAGGGTTTGTGACCTCAGTTTCCACCCAACTGGATAGAAAAATCCAAGTTAAGCATTCTTCTCCTTCATCAGCACCACATACATGTGGAGACTGAGACTGAATTCCTTTTATAACTTTAATTTAATCCTTTCCATTGAACCAAATGAGCTAGATCTGATGTCAATTCAAAGCAGCTAGATAGCACAGTGAGAGTCTTCTTGACCCAGAGTCAGGAAGACTTGAGCTCAAATCTCTGCTCAAATCTTTCCTTAGCTGTGTGATCTTGGGCAAGTCACTTTAAACTCACCTGTAAGATGGGGATAATAATAATGCCTCCCTCCTAGGGTTGTTGTGAGGATCAAATGAGGCAATAGTTGTAAAATGCTTAGCACAGTGCCTGGTATGTGGTTAGTGATACATGAATGTTAGCTGCTGCCATCATCACCATCATCACCATCATCATCACCATCATCATCACCATCATCATCATCACCATCATCATCATCATCATCA
>CM053769.1:501557049-501592213 GCA_028658325.1 Potorous gilbertii | reverse complement strand
ATCACCATCATCATCATCACCATCATCACCATCATCATCATCATCACCATCATCATCATCACCATCATCATCATCACCATCATCATCATCATCACCATCATCACCATCATCATCATCACCATCATCATTACCATCATCATCATCACCATCATCATCACCATCATCATCATCACCATCATCATCATCTTGGCTACCTCACTTAACCCAGGTCTCACACTTGTTTCCTCAGAAGCAGTTTAGACCAGATAATCTAGTAGAAAGTTTCTCTCTACTCCAAATCCCATCAAAGAAGCATCTCAGTCCTCCATTTGATGGGAAGTCTTTCCTCTTCTCTAAATTAGAGGTTATTCTGTTTCATTCTGGCAGGGTTCAAGATCAGAGGCCAGAGAGGCCAGGGAGTCAGTAGCTAAAGTAAAGATTAAAGGCCCCAGTGCCAAAACTGTAACACCATAATCTAATTCTTTATCACTGATCTCCTCCAAAAAAATGCTTTGCTGACACTATTTTTACCACTTTCTGCTTAGAACTGGAAATCAAGATACCACAAGGAATATTCACAACTCCATCATAGGGTTGTTTTTTTTGTTTTGTTTTGTGTTTTTACCCTGGTAAGCTACATTTCCTTTCTACAGCTTCCTTTGTTTCAGTCCTTTACATCTCTGCAGAAGCGAACTAGGGATAAAGAGTTAAAACGGCAAAAGCAGATTTCAGCTTGGTGGAAGGACAAGCTTCCTGGCCATTAGAGCGATGCCCAACTAGAATGGTCGCCCAAGTGATAGCCCCCAACGCTGCAGGTCTTCAAGGCTGAATGACCAATTCTGTTCAACTCAATTCAATTCACCAAATGTGTATGTGAGAGGCAAAATGCCTGTCGTTGAGGATGTAGACAAAAACAGAAACTATCTTCAAGAAGCTTCTTGGGAAGGTGGGATTACATGACCATCTACATACCGTGGGCTGCGATCGTTAAAGTGTAGATTGACATAGATGATCTTCGAGAGGGAGTCTCTTCCAAACTGGGAGGGCGCTTCCAGAGCCGGGTGCGTGCCTAGGATTGGGAGGTGAGCATTTGTCTGTCCCTCTGCCTCTCGAACCCCAGGCCGGGGAGCCACTGCCACCCCCCCGCATCCGCTTAAAGGCATGTGGCAGCAACAGGCTTTTCTTGAAAAGGTCCCCGAGCTTCAGACTCTGCCTGGATTGGGTTATTTATTGCAATCATTAATTAGTTTTGTTGGGCATGAAAGAGAAGTCCCCGAGGGAGGCCAGTGCATTAGAGACCATTACTCCATCATCGTTCAGGACGCGCTGGTGAAAAGGAGAAAAGAGCAGAAGCCCTCCCCGCTCCACCACCCCTGGCTGGCTTGCCCGTTAAGCTTTAGAAGCCCCGAATCCAACCCCGCCTAGAGGCTCCCCCGCACCCTCCAAAGCTCCCAGACTCTAGGTCGCATCCTTGTGGAGTCTCTGCCGCGAAGACCATGGCCCCACCTTCATAGCCCCAGGCCCTGCTCTCACAGTCTACTTCCTGGCTATGACCCCACCCACACGGAGGTACCGCCCTCCTGGCTATGACCCGACTTCCCCAGGCTTCTCTCTGGGGGCCAGAACATCCTAAATGTGCCAACCTCCTGCCCCCGCAGTTCTGAATCCAAATCCATGCACTCCAGTGTCTAGTCAACACAATTCCCTCTCTACCAGCCCTAACCAGTGGTCAACCAGTCTCTCCATGAAGATCTCCAAGAAATCATAGCTCATTGGAGCCAAGATGGGGTCCACTGACACTGAGGCCCTGAGGGAAGACACTCATGCCATGTCACACAATGGATTACTGCCATCCTCGCCTGGAGTCCGACTCTCCAGACTCCTTGTTAACCATTTTTTAAAAAATTTAAGCTGCCTCTCCTAACTACTTCATCTGCTTCATGTAAATGGCCAGACTTTAACGTATGTTAACTTCTATGACTGAAATCACTGCCTATCATTCTAGAGCTTGAAGAAACCTTAGAGAACCCCCAATGCCAGTTCTGGAGAGAGGAAGTGGATTGCCTAAGGGCTATGTAATTAAATTGTTGAGTCTTCTTCCTGAACCCATTTGGGCTTTGGTTTGTTTTTGGCAGAGACACTGGGGTGGTTTGCCATTTCCTCCTCCAGCTCTACAGATGAGGAAACTGAGGCAAACAGGGTTCAGTGACTTGTCTAGGGTCACTCAGTTAGTGTCTGAGACCAGATTTGAACTCATGAGGAGGAGTTCCTCATTCCAGGCCCAGCCCTCTATCCACTGGCACCATCTATCTGCTCCATGGCTAAATCAGCTACTACCTACTTAACAAAAACCTACTCAAATCCTAGATCTCATCTTCATTTTGTGTTGTACCTCAGGCTGCAGGGAAGACTAGGCCCCCAAGCCAGAGTCCTCAATGAAGCAAGGAACAGATTCAGAAATTGTGCTTCTATTTGACCTATAATTCCCAAAGCTAATGTTTGTTGAACTAAAGAGACATTGAGGCATATAATGAATGATCAAGGGATGTGAGGGGATAAAGCCAGCCTGCAAGTCAGTACCAGAGTCTGGGCCTCCAATTCTTCATCTGCGAAATGAAAGAATTAGACTGGATGGTTGAGATCCCTCCTAGCTCTGACATTCCGTGATTCAATAGCTCAGCTGAAGAGCTGGGATTTCTCAGTAGAGCATATTTCTCAATTTGCTGCTTTGCTATCCTTTCCAATATCTCAGTTAAATGACACTTGAAAGGATACCTCTGAGCCCAGGCAATCATAGGTAGGTACCAGAGGCTATGGCAAGGAAGGAAAATATTTGGGGAGAAAAAAAATGAACAAGATATAAAGTAATAAGGAGACTGGGCATACAGATAGTTCTCGCCCATCCATGGGCCCTTGGGGATCATATCTCCAGATAATACCAGGTTGTTTAAAATCCTCAAACTGCACTTATACTCAGAATGTAAAGCTCAGTGGTCAGTGTCTGTGCTTCTCCTGGCACTTGAATTTGAAAGCATTAGAAAGAGCACTGACTTGAAAGGCAGGGAACCTACCAATCCACTAGACAGTAGACAAGGCATTCCTTTCTCTCGGGGCCTCAATTTCTCCTTATGTAAAACAAGGGAAACTGCATAGAGGTATGAATCCACTTCTAGCTCTAACATTTTAGGATCTGGGCAGCTAGGTGGCACAGTGGGTAAAGTCCTGGGTTTGAAGTCAAGAAGACTCAGCTTCGTGAGTTCAAATGTAGCCTCAGACACAGCAGCTGTTTGACACTGGGTATGTCACTTAACCCTGTTTGCCTCAGTGCCCTCATTTGTAAAGTGGACTGGAGAAGGAAATGGCAAACCACATGTGGAGAAGATTTGAAGAGTCTATCCAATACACCAAATGTGCTCAGAAACCCACTGGTCAATGTTGTTCGATTCAATGCAATCCAGTAAGTATCATTGAAACTTTTACTGTGTGTGTGTGTGTGTGTGTGTGTGTGTGTGTGTGTGTGTGTGTGTGTGTTCTTCCTTCGTTGCCAAAGAAGACAGTGCCATCAGAGAAATAATGACATGACTTGTGCTTGACTTTTGTTTTTGAGTGAGGGAGGGCTATACAGGTCACCAGCCTCACTTCTCCTCCAGAGCCATCTGAATCCAGTGACCTGATACTCATCAGGATGACTGGAGATGACCCAGGATGAGGTAACTGGGGTTGAGACGTGCCCAAGGTCATGCAGCTAGTGAGTGTCAAGTGTCTGAGGTGAGATTTGAACTCAAGTCCTCCTGACTCTTGCACTGGTGCTCTATCTACTGCACCACCTAGCTGCCCCATCTACTTTATGTAAGGCCTTGTGCTAGGCATTGGAGATAAACAAAAGTAAGGCATGTTCCTGCCTTTGGGAAACATATAGACTACTGAAGAGGGAAGGAAGGGATGTAAGTTGTACACAACTGGGTAAATATAAAGATATTTCTATATCAAGAGAATTCTACTATCTAGGGAAATCAGAGAAGTGATCATGTAGGAACTGTGCTGCCAAGGAATCAGGGGTGGGGCTTCCCCAGAGGACAAAGGGCAGCCTTGAGGTTACTTGTTGTCCAGCTCTTGAGACTCGTGAGAATCTGCTGGGCCTGCTCCAGCCTGGTCATAGTGTTGGTGAGCTGCCCAGGGCAGAGAGCTTTCAATCCAAACCAATACCCACAGCACAGAAGGACTCTGGACCCTTGGGGTGTGACCTTAATCTGTCTTGCCATGGTCAAGGTCAAGTTATAGTGGAATGTTCCTTGCTCATTAGCCATAACTATGCCCTTATGGCTCAACCCTTGCCCTGCCAGGGAACATCATGATGCAAAGTTCTTCCCATAGCTAGGGGGCCGTGCTGCTGCCCAATTCCATGATGCAGAGAAGTTAATTAAACCCTTAAGAAACCATTTGTTAATATGGGAAAGAAAGCACTGGCTTTTTTTCCCCAATAACAGCAAAAGGTTGGTCTTAAGTAATGAGCCTTTCTTTAGCTCTTAATAACATACTCTCTTCCACTCAGCTTTGAAGGACGGTCTTTGGAAAGCTGATAGTTCCTTTCTGATGATATGCATTCCCTAGTATCTTGTGTTCTCCTCTACCTCTGTCTCTCTTCTCTTCTCTCTGTTTCTCTCTCTCTCCTCTCTCCCTCCATATCTCTCTCATCTCTGTCTGTTTCTCCTCTCTCCCTCCATATCTGTTTCCTCTCTTCTCTCTCTCTTTCCCCCTTTCTTTCCCCATATCTTTACCCTGCTCCTTCTGCCTCTTCCTTCTCTTGGAACCTCTTCTTCCAGGAGCGTCTCTAGTCATCTTGATCTATATCTTGCCACTGGACCCAGATGACTCTAGAGGAGAAAGTGAGACTGGTGACTTTGCACGGCCCTTCCTCACTGTAATCCAATTCACTCTCAAGTCATGGCATCACATTCCTGGTGTCATGGTCCTCTTTGAGAATGAAGGGCAAACCACTCACAACATGCATGTGAATGATCAGTTGTCAGACTGTGAGCCCCTTGAGGACAAGTGTCCTGTTTGTGCCTTTCTATGTCTCTCCAGGTGTTAGCAGAGTGCCTAGTGCCTAGGAATAATGTTTGCAGGCTAAGTCGTTCTCTTTCCTCTCTTCTGCTGCTGGTGTGAGTGGAGAGTAAGGGATACGTGTGAGGCATAGGGTTAGAAATGGAAGACCTCAGATGGCAAGGGCATGGGAAAGTATGGAAATGGACTCACTCTGATTCACAACAAAGAAAAGATCAGGATTGACTGCTAGAAGCTATTTCTGATAACAAATAAATTACTTAAAGAAGGTGCCCTGGGGAAAGAAGGAAAGAAGTAAATGTTTATTGAGTGCCTACTATGTGCTTTGGGAGGAAGGGAAGGGAACTAGCATTTATTGTTTGTCAGGCCCTGTGCTAAGTAGCAGCAGCAGCAGCAGCAGTAGTAACAGCATCAGTAGTAACAGTAGCAGCAGCAGCAGCAGTAACAGTAGCAGGAGTAACAGTAGCAGTAGTAGCAATAGCAGTAGTAACAGTAGCAGCAGTAACAGTAGCAGCAGTAGTAACAGTAGCAGCAGTAGTAGCGGTAGTAGCAGAAATAGTAGCAGCAGCAGTAGCAGTTCTGCTGTAG
The DNA here is from genome assembly GCA_028658325.1 of Potorous gilbertii. Classification (NCBI taxonomy): domain Eukaryota; kingdom Metazoa; phylum Chordata; class Mammalia; order Diprotodontia; family Potoroidae; genus Potorous; species Potorous gilbertii. The sequence continues at coordinate 501,586,582 of CM053769.1, read as the reverse complement.
ATATACTGCCCCCAAAGGTTTGCATGCAGAGTGCTTAAGAAGGGACTCAGCACCAGTTCCAGGCCCGTTTCTTCCCCAAGTCCAGGGCTTTCACACACTTTGGTGTCATAACTCTTTTCTCTTGGCCAAGAGTACCCTGGCTTCCTCTTCCCTTTTCTTCTGAGGAGGTAGTGGTGGATGGGTGGGGCTGCTTTGAGCAGGTGGCTGCCACCATTCTCTGAACAGAGGAAGGAGGAAGGGAGGAATTCATTCTTCTTGGTGGCCCAGGTGACAAGCATACCTTGATTAGGCCCACATAGATAGTCACTCCACACCTGTGCTGGCACCAGAGGTAGCTTGGGGGATGTATGTGTGTTGGGGGGTTGTCTAGCCAATTTGGCTGGTAAACCCAACCCTGCCGGCTCATCAGCCGGTCCATTGTCTTGGAGGACCGCAGGCTTCAAAGCTAAAAGATTGCTGGGTGATAGGTTGCTCTCCATCCAGCTGGTGAAACACAAGAGGAGATGAAATAGAAGCTGGGGGGGGAGGGGTAGAGAGGAGAGGCAAAGAGAGAAAAGGAGGGTTGTTCCAGGGAGTGAGCTGTAGCCAGGGGGTATAGGTAAAAGCAAAAGCTCCTTGGAACATTCTAGAACCAGGGCATGTGAGAGAGAGATGGAAGGGCTCTTAGAGGTCATTTGGTCTGAATTCATCATTTAACAGATGGGGAAACGGAGACCCATAGAGCAGAAGTAACTTAGCCATCCATGAAACCAGAAATCTCAGGATCTGAACCCTGATCTTCAGATGCCAAGTCCAATTCTACTTTGCCAATTTGTGACATGGAAATATTGAGTGGAAGTGACTACAGGGGAGAGAAAAGAGGGAGGAACAGCGTGGCATACATAGAGGTGGCTGAATGTGTATGCGCATATTTGTATGTATGTGTGGATGGTGGGTGCACATGCACGTACTTGGAGACTCCTGTGTAGTTTCTAGGCTGGACACTGCATCCTGGTGCTTCTCCCAGTCAGCTTCAGAAAAGCTGATAATAACAGCCACAATGCTGAGAATAATAACTCATGTTTACACAGTCCTCTAAGGCTTAGAAAGTCCCTTTAATGGCCTTGAGAAGCAAGTAGCAGCTATAATATTAATAAGAGCTGGCATTTCTAGAGCATTATAAGGTTTGCAAAGCACTCTCCATGCCTCACCTCATCTGAGCCACACAACACCCAAAACGGAATGCTGCTGCTACCTGCATTTTACAGATGAAGAAACTGAGTCAAAGAAAGGCTCATATTGAATCATAAAGAGATTGCATGTGGTCACATTTGTTGTTCAGTTGTTTTAATTGTGTCTAACTCTCCTTGATCCCACCTGGGATTTTCTTGGCAAAGATCCTGGAGTGGTTTGCCATTGCCTTCTCTGGCTCATTTTAATAGTTGAGGAAACTGAGGCAAATAGGATTAAGTGAATTGCCCAGGGTCACACAGTTAGTAAATGTCTGAGACCAGATTGGGACTCAGGAAGATGAGTCTTCCTGACTCCAGGCCCCAAGATCTATCCATAACTGCTCATATGGTCATATAGCTAGTGTTATAGTAGGATTATAGCAGGACTTTCAAGTCCAACACTCTGCCAATAAAAAGAATAAGAAATGGCCTCAACAGCAACATTGAACAGTTTCATGCTGCAATGGACAGAGTGCTGGGCCTGGAACCAGGAAAACCTGAGTTCAGATCTGACCCCTCAAATACTCATTAGCTGTGTGATACTGGGCAAGCTACTTTACTTCAATCTGCCTGAATTTCCCCATCTGTAAAATAGGGATTAAAAATAGCACCTACCTCCCAAGGTTGTGATAAGGATCAAATTTTATACATATATATATATATATATATATATATATATATGTATGGGTATATATATGTATGTATATATACAACATACATGTATACATATATACATACATGTATACAGATATATAAATCCTTTCAAAACTTTTAAGTACTATGTAAATATTAGACATTATTATAGCTACTGCTATCATTCTACCTATCAGCAGCATCATAGCTAGTGTTATAAGTTTTGTTTTCCTTTTGTTTTTTAGGGTTAGGGTATATAGTTTTGACAGTCCCATTTTATAAATGAGAAAACTGAGGTCAAGTTAGGTTAAATGACTTCACTCAGGTCACACAGTCATCAAGTGTCAAAGGCAGGATTTGAAATCAGATCCTCTCCAGAATGAGCGTCTTCTTTGTCTACAACTCAGCATTCAGCCAGTGGAGGGACATGGTGCCTCTCACATCCAGGCATGGGAGGTGAGTATGCCAGGCCATGGAGGGCAAGGGTGCTAAGATCAGGGGAAGGGTATGTGTTGGCATCCCTGGAGTGACAAAAAGATGGAGGCATATGAGGAATACCAGAGGGAAGGAGGATGTGAGGGAGGAAGCAAAATCCTAGAATGAAGGCTGACTTTTAGAGTCAGGAGACTTAAACCCAACTCTGCCACTTAATTGAGATGCCATCTTGGGCAAGTTATACGTAGGGGATTGGGCTGCATGGCCTCTAAGTCTCTTCTAGTTTGAAACTTATAATCCCAGGTCCCAAGTCACTCACTGCTGTGGATCTCAGTCTCCCCATCTATAAAAGGAGGGGGTTTTACAAGGTGATCCCTAAAATGCCATCCAGGGTTGCCTTCTATGACCTTGTGGTAACTTCTGAGCCATCATCAATATAACACATTCCTTGAATTTTTGGTTTCTGGGACTGGACACCAAATCATTTCTTTTTGAGCAGAGAACAGGCAGGGGTGAGCCCCACTCCCTAGGATCCTTCCATGCCGGGAGCAGAGACTCTGAATAGTGAGAGGCACTGCCCAGGTGCCACCTGGTTGACCCATCCCCCTTGGTCTTTACAAGCCTGGGAAGGGAGCTGGCTGTATCAGGAGCACGTGAGTCTCTTTCACTGTCTCAAGAGGGGTTCATAGAAGCTAGAGCCCCATTTGCTGCCTCAACATGATGGCTGCTAGCAATGCCAGTGAGGGGGATTCAGTCCCCGGCATGTGAAAGTATATATTTAGCAACTGCTTCCAATAAGAGCCTCTGACTCAGTCCCCCCCAGATCGAAAGCATAGCTGAGCACAGGTTGCTAGGAGAAATAGAATTTCTGACACTGCCCTATTCCTTTCATGCTGCCTCCTCTGCACCTCGGTGGCAGTGACGTGCTTGGGTTCAGAGCACAATTGCCTTGTGCTCCCCTCCCCCTAAAAAAGCCCTGAATTTAGTCTGAGACCCAGTGCTGAGCTTGGAAAATGGTCACTGAGTCAGAATGGCAGAAGATCAGAACGGGGGGGGGGGGGACTGGAGAGTCATTGCCTAGTTCAACACGTCCCTAAATTAGAATTCTTTTTACAACAGCCCTGCCAGGTGGTCTACATACGGAGGCAGAGGGAAGGAATGCTGGATTTGGCGGTGAGGGATCCAGGTGTGAATATTGGCTCTGATGCATCTAGTATGACCCATATGACCTCAGACAAGTCATTTTTTACTTCTCTTGGCCTATGCTTATCAACTGTAAAATGAGATGGTTGAACCAGATAGCTTCTGTGTGGCCCCTTCTGTGGATCTATGATCCATAGGGGAAAAAGTCAGGCCCTGAGTCCTGGTCAGCTTTTCCCAGCCCCTGGATGATGGCTTCACATCCAGTACCCTGAGACAGTCTTAGGTGAGTTGCTTAAATGTTTAGTATGGGAGGTTCCAAGACTTTTGGATGGGATTGTCACACCCCTCTGTTCCCAACTTGGATCCATTCCTCAGATAGCTCCAGAGTGACTGAGACTCTAATGCAGAGGTTGGCAGCCTTCCAAAGTGGAGTAACTAAGGTCTCCAACTCAAACCTCTGTGTAAAAATAACAAGAATTTATCAAGAATTTAATTTTTTTTTTAAAAAAAAGCTCTCAAGACTCGGTTCCTTGCTCACTTCCTAGTGTCTTTACACATGACTGTCTTTCACACACTGTACTTACTCAGCCCCACTGGCCTCAAACATGATATTCCATTTCCCATCCCATGCCTTGAAAGCTCTTCCTCCTCACCCTTACCTCATAGAGTCTATCTCTTCTTTCAAGATGAAGCTTAGGTACCATTTTCTGTAAGAAACCTTCTCTAGTTCTCCCTTTATCTAGAACTGTTCCTCCCAGACCACCCATACTTGACTACTTTGTAAATATTTGCAATTATTCACTGTATTTTTGCTGAAGATGAGGCAGCTAGGTGGCACAGTGGATAGAGTCCCAGCCCTGGAGTCAGGAAGACTCATCTTTATGAGATCAAATTCAGTCTCAGACACTTGCTAGCTGTGTGACTAGCAAGTCGCTTCACTCTGTTTGCCTCAGTTCCCTCATCTGAAAAATGATCTTGAGAAGGAAATGACCAACCACTCCAATATCTCTGCCAAGAAAACCCCAAATTCAGACACAACTGAACAGCAGCATTTATACAGAAAATATTTTTAAGTAGGAGTCATCTCGCTCAGTAGAATGTAAGTTCATTGTGTGTTGGGGTGGTTTCATTCTATGTAGTTACACAGTGCCTGGCAACTAATAGATGCTTAATGAATACTTGTTGAGTGATTGCATGATTGCCCTCATCATTCCCTGAGGCTGGAATGATTTCTGTTCTCTCCTCAGCCTTTTGGCCCCTGGCTTCCTTCAAGACAGCCCAAGTGTTTCCTTTTACAGAAACTCTTCTTAATCTGCTGGTGCCTTCTTATTCAATGTGATCTTGTGTCTCCTTTGTATGTGACATGCACATATGAGACATATGCACACATAAGACATATGCACGTATACATATATACCATATGGAAGATGAATCCTCCTGACCACAGCCCTGGTATTCTATCGACTGTGCCAGTAAAGTGCCATTTGGTATACAGTTGGTGCTTAATAAATGCTTGTTGATTAATTGATGTCTCTGTTGTACAGGGCATATGAGTGGAGAGGGGCCATCTTTTGCCAATAGGATGAGCATGAGTTCACTGGTTGGGAGGAGAAGCATGGTGTGGCAGCATGTGAAAGCCACAGGGAGGTACCTGAGCTCTATACTTAGGAGTTGTAGAACCGCAAAGCCAAGAGGAAACTTAAAGATGTCCTACCTCTTTTTGATTTTAAGCTCCATGAGATTAGAGGCTGCATCTCAAACAACCTTTGTATCTCTCCATTGTCTAGCATAGTTCACCAGGCACAGTAGACCCTTAATAATGGCTTATATTTTGATAGCCTTTTAAGATTTGCAAAGTATAATTTATAACCACTTTGTGAAGTCGGTAGAATATTAATACTCCCATTTTACAAATGACCAATTTGAGGCAAAATAATTTGTTGATAGACAGTTGGTACTCAGGGCAGCTAGGTAGTGCAGTGTCTAGAATACCAGACCAGGAATCAGGAAGACTCATCTACATGAGTTCAAATCTGACCTTAGACTAGTCATATGACCCTGGGCAAGTCACTGTACCCTGTTTGCCTCAGTCTCCTCATTTGCAAAATGTAATTGAGAAGGACATGACCAACAGTACCTTTGCTAAGAAAAATCCCAAACTGAGTCACAGTTTGATACAATTGAAATGACTGAACAATGAGAACAAGAAACTTGTTCTTGTCAGAGTCAGGACCGGAACCCATCTTCTCATTCCCATTTCAATGTTCTCCCTTTATACCATATAAAGTTTAAGGACTACCAGTCCTGATTGAATTGAGTCTCTAAGGGAGCAAGACATTCCAAAGAAGTTGGAGGTAAGGAAGGAGAATCTTTCAGGTTGTGTGCAAAGGCACACAAAGGGGAGATGGACCAGCATTGTGGGGAACAGTATGTAGGCTGATTTGACTGGAATGTTGAGAGTATAAGGGGGAAGTCATTTGTGATTGTTCTGGAGAGGCAGGTGGGAGCCAGGCTATGAAGGACTTTAAATACCAAAGAAAGGGAGAGCTTGGATCTCCAGAGATCAGTTAGAATGTCACTTTGGCAGTCCAAGTGAGAGATGGCAAGGGACCAAATTAGTGTGGTTGTTATGTGACTGTTGAGAAGGGGATAGCTTGTAGAATCATAGGCATGGAGTTGGAAAAGATTGTAAAATCCATTGAATCCAGCCTCCTTAGTTTACAGATGAGGAATCTGGAGCAGGGACTTCTGAAGTCACATGGCTAGCATGTGTCTGAAGCAGGATCTGAACCCAGGTCTTCCTGATGCCAAGTCCTATATTCTAGGTGTTGTTCCAGTCCCAAGTTTTATAACCTGGCATTGACCCTGAATTACCACTGTTCTATGCATGTCAGACTTCGATAACTCAAGGGCAACCAAGGTCCTCATGATCAGGCATTCAGGGAGGCATCAAACACAAACACCTCCCTGACGAATTTGGAACCAGATAAGGCAACTTGACCTGCATGTGAGCCATTTCTCCTGAGTGAGCCAATTACCTCCCCTGGGATCAGTGAATGGACAGGCACAATCATTTCCTTTCCAGAAGCTGGTAAAGGTTATGGAGTGATTTCTTGGTAACAGCCCAGTTACAGATAGTATAGAAATCATCACTCCACTGAGACTTCTGCCTTTTTAGCTGCCAAAAGAGTCTCTAACCCTGTCATTGTGCTGGTGAGAAAACTGAGACCAGGAGATATCAAGTAGCCAGGATCATATAAACAGTGAGTATGTGAAGCACAATTTGAATTTAGGTCTTCTGGGTTCCAAAACTAGCATTCTGTCCACTAGGTCATAGTGCCTCTCAAAAAAATAGCTTGGTCCACCTGGTGCAAATAATGAATTGCATGAAGTGGTGTCATCATTTGAATGCATCATTTGAGTGCAAATTCGAATACATACAATAACTTCATGGGACTCATTATTTACACTGAGACCTAGCTATATTTCATCTGATGCTCATAACAACCCTGTGAGGTAGGTGCTCTTACGTTCTCATTTTACAAATAAGGAAACTGAGGCAAAGAGGCATGAATTGACTTGATCCGGGCCATACTAACGAGAAACGAGTAACTCAGGTCTTCTTGATTCTATGTTTAGTGTCCCATCCACTATGACACCTGTCTCTCTCTAGCTTCTTCCTTCTTATGTCTGTTCTGTCTCTCTTCTCTCCCTTCCAGTGTCTCCCCTCTCCTCCCCCCTCTCTCTTCTTCTCCCTCTTCCTTCCTCCCTCTCATCTGGACTTGACCTGGGTAAGTCATTTCTTCTGTAAAATGGAGAAAAGTATAGCATTTACTTCACTGATCTTTAGAAAACCCTGTAATTGAGCTACCCTTTTTTTGGTACAGATGAGGATACCAAGGCTTGGGGTCAAGTAGTACAAGTAGTAAGAATCTGAGGAAGGATTTGAACCTGAATCTTAGAACTTGAATCTTTCTGAACCCAGCTCCAATGTTCCAACCACTCTATCATGCAACTACTCAGATAAAACTCAGTCTTCAGGCTCTTCATCTATCAAATGAAGTGGTTGGAAGACATGGTCTCTTAGGTGCTTTCAACCTCTGGAGCTGTCATTCCACAATCCCCATTTTATAGATGAGCAGACAGAGGTTTCTCTCTCCTCATCTGTAAAATGAGGGGTTTGGGCTAAGTGAGTTTCTAAGCTTAAGTTTGAGGTCTAAGATCTAAGGTTTAGATTCTCCAGCTCTAAGTCTAGGAAAAATCCATCAATAAATCAGAGACCTTAAAGGATTTGCCTAAGATCACACAACTAGTAAGTGACAGGGTTCTACTTTGAACCCAGGCCTTCTGATTCCAAAGTCCAATGCTCCTTCTGATATACTACACATTCAATGGGATGCCCCCTCCTTCCTTTGATGTACATGTTTTCTTGCTCTAATCTCTCCAGGGACCTGGAAGAACATTTATTCTCCAGGTCCAGGAGATCTGAAACATTAGCGACCCAGCTGTCCACCTGCATGGATGTATGAGCAGAGATAATTTTGCTGATATCACCTCCCTAGAGATATTAAATATTGATATGGCAATAAATATCCCTAATGCCTATCATGACTCATATCTCTTCTTGAGTAGTAAATGTAAAACAAAAAAGTGGGATAAGGGGGCACCATTTAAAGTCAGACCTTTCCCCACTTTCAGCATTTTTGAGAATCATAGAGTCCTTTGCCTGGAAGAGGCCTAGAGAGGTCATGGGCCAGGCCTGGAGTCAGGAGGACCTGAGTTCATATCTGGCCTCAGATGCTTCCTACCTATGTGACCTTGGGTAAGTCACTTAACTCTGTTTGCCTCAGTTTCCTCATCTGTAAAATGAGAGAGAGAAGAAAATGGCAAATCCCTCCAGTATCTCTGACAAGAATATCCCAAAGGGTGTCACAGAGAATCAGGTACTACTGAAATGACTGAACAACAACAAAGAAAGGTCATCTTGTCCATCCCTCTGGTTAAAGGACTTACCTGGCTTGAATTTGGGGGTTTGGTTTTTTTGGACTGGACTTTGTGGTTTTGTTGGTGTATGGAACTCCCCTGTAGGAGACATTTGCTACCAATGCAAATTATCACTTTTTGGTCTTAGAATTGCCTTGAGAACTGAGAGATTAGAAATGACTTGGCCAGAGTCACACAACCAATATGGTCAGAAGCAGGATTTGAACAAAGGTCTTCTTAGTTCTAAGTCCAGCTCTCCATTCGCTGAAATCGAGCTACATTACCTCTTTAGCTTGGGCTGAGTGCTCTTTATTGCTAGAGATTCCACTGGTTCCTAGTAAATTTTTATGGTGTGTCCTTCATTTTATAGCTTAAGCCCCATCCTTCAAGGCCCAACCTGAATCCTCACTCAGTCATTTATTCAAGTCCCTTCATCTCTTCAAGGACTCTGTTCCATCAATTGTCAAATGAAAGGGTTGGTGGGGAGGTCCCTTTCAGATTGGTGTGTCTGTGAAATGCATGTTCTTCTAAGGAAGCTTCTTCAATCCCACCCATCACCTCCACATGTAGGAAGTGACCTTGCCTTCTCCTTGAAGCTCCTAGAGCACTCCATACCCTTCCATCATTCAATCACAACATCATCATTGCCATCATCATCATCATCAAACTAGTGTTTATATAATGCTATAAAGTTTACAAAGAGCTTAATAAATAATATCTCATTTTATCCTCACAACAACCCTGTGATTTTGATTTTACAGTTGAGTAAACTGAGGCATACAGAGGAAGGATTCAAACCCAGGTCTTCCATTGTAATAATTATGTCCTATCTGAACATAGGGATCAAGAGATCTGTACTAGAGTGAGGCTTTGACATTTCATACTGTTACGACCTTGGACAAATCACTCAACCACTCTGAGCTTCACAAATTTACAACTGGCAGGGGCCCCAGAAGAGCTGAATTTGTCATCACTTAATGATTCCATAAATCACCTAACTTTTCTGAGCTTATTTCCTTATCTGTAAAATGGAGCAAATGTTGCTTGGACTACCTACTAAACAGCATTCATAGGATCCCAGACTCAAAGCTGGAACAGATCATAGATCATCTTGTCCAACCTTGTCTGTTTTACAGATGACAAAACTAGGGGCCAAAGAGATTAATGACCTATCTAAGGTCATACAGTAACAAGCTGCAAAGACCCAGATCCCCTGACTCCAAACTAGAGGAAAAGACTCTACAAAATGAAAGTGTTGGGACACTCAATGACTATTATGGAGTTGAATTGAAGGGGAGTTCTTCCTCACATCTATTCTAAATCTATTTTCTGGTGAAATTTATAGGTGCTTGATTTGTGACACTCCTCCCCTCAGTGATCCCTTGACCAGGTTCTTAAAAGATCCAGGCAACTGGGTAGGGTATGTATATATGTAGAAGATGAGGGAAGGCAAAGGTAGAAGGTTGCACCACACAGGTCTCCCACAGGCCACCTTGCCAGTGACTCCAGGATGAACTCAGATTGATTCTCAATCAGTGATGTTTCTCAAATGAATGATGTAAGTATCAGGACAGGAAGATAGGGCAGGCTGGTGGGCACTATGTTGGGAGGAAACAAGCAAGAGTCAAGTTTGGGTGTCTTCCCTTGGGCGGCCAAATGAGAGCCCTGGGATAGTGGAAAGGCCACTGGAACTGTGAATCAAGAGGGCCTGAACCCTTCCTCCAATGCATAGTAGCTGTGTGATGCTATGTGAGTCACTCAAACTCTTTGAACCTCAGTTTACCCATCTGTAAAATGGGGGTGATAATGCCACTTAGATCAGAGGGTCATGGTGAGGTTCCCATGAGTTAACATATAAAAAGTGCTTTGAAAACCTTAAAGTGTTAAATAGACATCAATTATTATTCAGAATGTACCATCTACCAATTCTCTACCTCAGCCACATAAGTAAAGATTAAAGTTTCAAAGAGAAAGAAAGCTCATTTTTGAAGAAGAAAGAAGGCTGGAGTTAAGATCTGCCTTTCCTCTCTCTCTTCCTTTCCCTCCTTAGGCCTTTAGCCAGGCCCTAGACTCCTGATTAAAAAGCCAAGAGTGGATAGCTTATCAGTTACACCAGATCAATAGGCGTTTTCTTTATATTTTTCAATTAAAAGGGCCAACAGAGAAAGGAGAAAAACTGTACTGCAATAGCCAATCAATAGTTCTCTGAGTGTAAGACCTCGAAGGGTCAATGAGTCTCAGCTATTTGTCAGTGTTGGGTTCTGGGCCTGAGGTCTCTCTCTCTCTCTCTCTGCTTTCCCCTTCCTTCCTTCCCTCCTTCCTTCCTTCCTTCCTTCTCCTCTCTCGCTCTCTCTTTCTCCCTCCATCCCTCATTCTCTCTCTATCTCTCTCCCCTCCTTCCTCCTCCCTCCTTCTTTCTCTCTCTCTCCATCCATCTTTCATCCATCCTTCTCTCCCTCCCTCCATCCTTCACCCCTCCTTTTCTCTCTGTCTCTCTCCCCTTCCTCTGTCTATCTCTGTATCTCTCTCCCTCTCTTTCTCTCTCTCTCTCCCTCTCTCTCTGTCCCCCTCCCAGCATCCTCTTTATTCATAGTGATCAATTCAATCCTTAATCTTTAATGCACAGAGGAGAGGTGCCCACTGCTGGGGCCCTTGACTTTCTGGTACAGTGGAAAGAGCCCAGGATGGAAGGTCTGGATGCTGGGTTCTAGACGTGCCTCTGTTATTGGCTTGATCTGTGACCTTGAGGAAATCACTTCCTTTCTCTAGGTCTCAGTTTCTTTCTCTGTAACATGGTTATGCTGGATCACAAGGTCTCTCAGGTCACAGGACTGAATATTTAAGTGTCAGGGACTTTGGAGGTCACCTATTCAAACCCCACTCTTTTTACAGATGAGGAGACTGAAGCTCCCAAAGTGGCTTGAGGACAGACAGGCAATGTTAATAATGATGATGATGATGATGATGATGATTCATGTTTCTATGGAACTTTAAGTCCTCATCGAATTTGATTCTCATGTCAGCCCTGTGAGGGAGGTGTTCCTAGTCTCCCCATTTTACAGATGAGGAAACACACAGAGATGCCTCTGTAGCAGCTGGTCTCTGAGTTGGGATTTGAACCCACACCCTCTCCTTCCAAATCCAGAATTCTTTTTTCTGCAATGCCTTCTGACATCCTGTTCTAAAAATCTATAACTCTGTGACAGCCTGTCCACACCTTCCTGCAGTTCTGGCCACAGAGGAAGCAGCCTCCCGGGCCTCAGATGATGCAAATGAATGTACAGGCAAGGAACAAGAAATGGGCTGACGGTGCAGGATGGATGGAAACACAGGTCAAACAGCATAGCGCACTCCCTGCCTAAAAGGGGGGGCTTAGGAAAGATGTCCCCTGAGCTGTATGAGAGAGGAGTATCAAAGAGGTTCAGAAATGTGGAGGGGGGAGGGAAATAAAGAGGAAGAGAGGGAAAGAAGAGAAGAAGGGAGAGGGGAGGGAGGGAAAGAGAGAGGGAGGGAAGGAGAGAGGAAGAAAAGGAAAGAGAGAGGGAAAGAGGGAGGAAAAGGGACAGGTAGAAAGGCAGAGAAGGAAGGAGAGAAGAGGAGAGAAATAGGAAGGGAGAGAGGGAAGGAGGGAGGGAAAAGAGAGGTAGTGAAAGAGGGAGGAAAGGTGAGGAGAAAGGGAAAGTGGGAAGGAGGGAAAAGGGATGAGGGGAGAGAGGGTGGGAAGAATGAAGGAAAGGTTAGAGGGAGGGAAAGAGAGAGGGAGAGAAGAAGGGAGGGAGGGAAGGAAGGTGGGAGAGAAAAGGGAAGGAGGGGAGGGAAGTTGCACTTACAACTGTGACCACGGTAGCTTCCTGAGATTTCCAGCAGAGAGAAAAGAGAGTGAATGGGCTCTAGAGGCCCAGTCTGGCTATTACCTGAAGCTATATGAATGAAGGCAGGTCACGTTAATGCCTCTGTGCCTTGACTTTCCTGTCTGTAAAAGAAAGTCCTAATAACCCGTCCCTCTCAGAGCTGTTGGGAGGGAATTTTAAAGTTGTACTCGTGGTTGCTATTCCTAAGATGGGGCATCAGTCAGTCAACAAACATGAAATGCCTGCAGGCACAGCACTAGACCCTGGGGAGACAAGTAGAAAAATGAAGCAATCCCACCCTCGAGGATCCCACACTCTATCAGAGAAGGTAACAGGCCACACATAATTGTCTCTGCAACATAGTAATGATGCTATTAACAATGACAAAAATACTGACCAGCAGTTATGTATACTTTAAGGGTATGCAAAGCTACTTATTTGTGTTCTCTTGCTTGGTCCTCACGACAATCCTATATGATAGGGGCTGTTATTGTTTTTCCTGTTTTACAGATGAGAAAACTGAGGCTAGCAAGTTTAATGACTTGTCCAGGGTCACACAGCTAGTAAATGCCTGAGGCTAGATTTGAACTCAGGTCTTCTAGACTCAAAACGAAGCTTTCTCTCCGCTACATCACCTAGCTATGAATGGTATGCAGGTATGCTTATCTGCATGTACACATACACACATGTGCATATATACATATGTTACATTCATGTGTGTCTAATGTGTATGCATATATTTATATATGTGTGTATAGGATGGTTTGACTGGTCTGTAGACTGTGTGAGGGGAGTAAAGTATTATAAGGCTAGAAAGCTTTTTTTTCAAACCAAAAAGAGGAGTCTGAATCATTATGGCCATCCCTTCATCCACCCATCCAGGATGGGATAGGCCCACAAGAGACAGTATGGTGCAGTGGTTACAGCATAAGATTTGAAGTCAGGAAGACTTGGGATGGAATTCTGCCTCAGACCGACCTGAGTGACTTTGGGCAGGTCCTTTTTCTTCCCTGGGCCTCAGTTTCTTCATCTGTAAGTTGGGGGATTGGACATTCTAACATTTTAGGATTCTTCCAGTCCCAGACATGGGAAGTTTCTCATGAGACTTCTCACGAGAAGCCGAGACACTGGGCCAGGCCTTCCAGCCCTGTGACCTGAGGAGAAGCAGACTGTTTTCCTTGGCCCAGTGGAGACGAACTAAAGTCCTTCTTGCAGCTTCCCAGAAGAGCCTTCCTTTTCTTTGTCCTGGACATCTGGACTTTTGAAAGTAACAGTGACATTCCATATCAAGAAAACATTTGTTATTTTCCTGTATCTTATGCTGTTGGATCTAGAATCACAGACTCAGGACTGGAAGGACCCACAGCAGCCACTGAGTCCACGTCCCTTTATCTTAGAGAGGGATGTGGGGACTGTTAGGGTCAGGGGATCATAGATCATAGACAGACAGTTAGCAGAAGCCTTAGAGAAACTCCTTCATTTTGCAAGTGAGAAAACTAAGGCCCAGAGATGTCAACTAACTGCTGAAGTCACACGAATAGTGACAGCCAGGATTTGGGTCGATCTCTTCTGACTCCAAAACCAGGTAAGTTTCCTCCTTGAGATGCTGTAACATAACCTCCATTGTATAGAGGGGGAACCTAGGGCGTGTGTGTGTGTGTGTGTGTGTGTGTGTGTGTGTGTGTGTGTAAACGACTAAATAAAAGTCACTTAAATCTAAGCTCCTTTCCTCCAAAGGTCCTCACCTACTCAAAAACTATTTGCTTTCCAAGTCATTTAATCCTGTTTGCCTCAGTTTCCTCATCTGTAAAATGACCTGGAGAAGGAAATGGCCAACCCTTCCAGTATCTTTGCCAAGAAAGCCCAATATAGGGTCAGAAAGAGTCAGATATGACCGAAAAATGACTCATCGACAGACTTTCTCTGCCCCATCTCAGTATCAACTACCCTCAGGCCCTCCCCTCACACACACCTTCCCACTGTATTTCCATACTTCCTCTGGCCTCTTTGATGCAGTTGGGATGGGGAGTGATGGAGACAGGCTCCTCTTCCTTTGCCCAGGGCTCTTTCTCCTGCTTTTCTAGCTCATCCTTCACTCAGGACAATGACTAGAGCTGTCATGTGACTCACGTTTCCCTGGCTCTGAAAGCCTTTTCAGAGAAGCTGGTTTTTATTTAATGTCCCTGCTCAGAGCTGGAAGAGATTCTAGAATTGCTTTTGCCAGGAATGTTGCTTTGGCCTTTCACTCAGAGTCTCAGGCATTAAGAAGGAATCAGACCTGGGACTAAGTCCTCTGAGCTACAGGTAGGGGAAACAAGGCCTCTAGATCATTTGTGTTTGGCCAATGGGAGATTGAAGGCTGTGGAAAGGATTTTTCCTTGCCTTGAGAGTCTTTAAGGCATGGTTCAGTTCAATTCAAAAAGTATTTATTGATGGCTTATTGTGCTAGACACTGACTTGTGTAGGGAGTTGTATGTATGGGGAGAAGGTGGGAGAGAGGGAAGAAATGCGGACAAAAATTCAAAGCAGACCCTGCCCTCAAGGAGGGTATATTTTATTGTGTTTGAAAAGCAATATATACAAATAAAAATAAAAACAAAATATAAAATTTCTAGTAGGAGAGGGAGCATTAATAGCTGGGAGAATCAGGAAGGCCTCTTAGAGGAAATGGCACTTGCACTGAGCCTGGAAAGGAGCTGCTGAAGCTTCTGGTGGGGGATTGTTTGTATGACATGATCAGGCTTAGGCTTTAAGACTGCCCACTTAGCAGCTGAGTGGAGACTAGATTAGAGAGAAGAGAGACTGGCTGTAAAAATATCAATTAGGAGGCTATTTCAGTGGTCCTAGAGAGAGGTGATAAGGATAGGGCTGGAGAGGAGACAAATGTGCAGGATGTTTGGGAGACAGAATCAACTAGGCTCTACTATTGATGGGATATGGGGGAGGGGCGGTGAGAGAGAGGGATAGACTTGGAGATTGTGAACTTGACCGAAGGATGATGGTGCTACCAACAGAAACAAGGAAGTTAGGAGGAGGAGTGGGTTTAAGGAGGAAAGATAATGAGTTCTGCTTTGGGTATATCCAAGAGAGATGTCCATTGGGCAGTTGGAGACGTGGGATTAGAGCTCAGGAGAGAGATGAGGGATCCATATGTAGGCTTTAGAGTCACCAGCATAGAGTTGGTAGTTATGTGCATGGGAGCTGATGAGATCATGGAGAGAATGTAGAGAGAGAAGAGGGTCCACCAGAGAGCTGGAGGAATATCTGATTAACTGGAGGTAAGGGAGGATGGATAGCCATATTGTTAGGAGGAAGAACTGAGAAAGAGATGTGTTAACATAACCCAGGGAAGAGAGAGTATCCAGGAGAAAATTAGTAGCAATTTTTTCTAAAGGATAATGGCCCAGCCTGAAGATCTTCCAATGAAGAATAGCTGAATGGCCCAGGACTTCTTGGACTACCACTTCTACCACAAGTATCACTCCTGTTTATCTCCACTTTCTGCTTCAGGACTGGAGTCAGTTAGGTTGGGATGGTTGTTTCTGTTTGTTCTTCTTTCTTGAAGAGGACCATGACATCAGGAAGATGATGCCATGACTTACAAATGGATTGGATTACAGTGAGGGAGGGCTGTGCAAAGTCTCCAGCTTCACTTTCTCCTCCGGAGCCATGTGGGTCCAGGGGCCAGATAAAGATCAGGATGACTGGAGATGGTTGCTGGTTGGGATAGTAATCAGGAAAAGGCAGAAGTCCCCAAAAGGTCATCTAAAAGAGGGGCAACAAACTCCCAAAGAGATTCATTGGTGAATGCAAGTAGCATGCTAAAGATATGCTGATTTCATGCAAATAGGCTTTGGCCCTCCCAACTGTTTCCCCTCCCTTTTTCTAATTTTGGGGAAATCACTAAAGAAAATCACTATACTATAACATCAGTATATGGCACATAGTAAGCACTTAATGAATGCTTTTCTATTTATTTATTTATTCATCAATTAATTTATTAGTTTATTTATTTATTTCCTCCTTCCTTCCTTCCTTCCTTCCTTCCTTCCTTCCTTCCTTCCTTCCTTCCTTTTCTTTCTTTCCACTCATCTCTCTAGAACCAGTGATGGGGTCAGAGGATCTAATTTTGAATACCAACTCTGACTCAAAGGATCTAGGTTCAAACGCCAACTCTGACTCTTACTGAAACAATGAGATGGTAAGTAGAGTCACAAAGGCCTGAGTTTAAATCCAGTCCCAGATTTTAGCTGTGTAACCCTGGGCAAATCATTCATCCTCTGTCTACCTCCATTTTCTTACTTGCAAAATGGGGATAATGATAGTGCCTAACTCCCAGGTTGCTGCATGGTGTGAGGATTCCCAAGATGCAGGTGACAGGTGACTTCACAAAGCAGCATGGCATTCCAAGTCCAGCCTTGTCCAATTTGGGACCTAAGTTTTATTTGAGGCTTTTCTTGGTTCTAGACCCCTCTGACTAGTCGTCGGAATTGAATCTTTCTCTGTCCAATTCAGTTCTCTTTTATTTCATGGAGAAAACCAAAAATATCGAAAGCTTGTACACCTTCAAGAATTCTACCTGCTGAGTCCAAACATGCACTGTCTGTCTGTCGGTCTCTGTCTCTATTTGTCTGTCTCTCTGTGTGTTATATCTTTGTCTTTCTTCCTCTGTCTGTCTGCCTGCCTGTCTGTTTTTCTGCCTCTGTTTCTGTCTGTGACTGTCTCTGTGTCTATGTCTGCCTGTTTCTCTCTGTTTCTCTCTCTCTGTCCCTCTCTGTTTCTTTCTGTCTCTGTCTCTGTTTCTCTGTCTCTGTCTGTCTGTCTCTCTCTCTCCCTATCCCTTAAAAGGCCAGCCTGATCATGAACAGAGAGAAATACAAATTTTCTTCATTGGTTCCCACACAATAAGTTGCTCCTCCTCTGGCTCCATGGCCCAGTAGCTCTAGGCTTGTGCCAATTGGAAAACACTCTTCTTGAAGAATCTTCCCCAAATCCTGTGACCCAGCAAAGGTCGAAAAGGTTGCAAAGTTGCTGCTCCTGAGATGACTGAGGAGCGGCAATCCTTGGTAATAATTTGTGGATTGAGCCTGGAGGGAGCCTGGGGCTGGGGGCTGCTCCTGGTGATAGGTGGGAGGCAAACAAAGTCCCCCTCGATCCCCCCAGAGACCATAGGCCAAGGGGGGTGGGGCAGAGGGCCGGGGGATCGCCAATCACAGCTGAATCCCGCCTGGCGTTCCTTGCTGCGCTCCTGCGATAATACTGCACCTGCCTCCTCTAATAACCTCTCAGTTCCTAGCCCCAGATAAACCAGCCTTGTGTGTACTTAGGGAAATCCCCTCTGCCCTAGTTCACTCTTTCCCTCCTACCCCCTCCCCACTAACCCTAGTCTCCAGCCCCAGACTCTGGTCAGAGCATCCTCCGAAGTGGGAGGGCTAGGGAGGAGGGAGAATGGATGGACCTTCCCTGCCATGTCTCCCAAATCCAGCCGGGCCGTCTCCTCCCATGACCCTTTTGGGGCCTTGTCCCTCCTCCCACACAGAGGCCTGTGCATTAGTGCTGAGACTCCAAGGCAGAAGATGGACAGGCGTACATCAGAGAGTCCCAGTCTGCTCTGAAACAAAGGCATCATGAATCAGTTTTCTCTCAGAGAGGTCTTCCTTCTCTCTTTTCATAGAAGATGCCCCCAGCCCTACTTGTCCATGTTTAGCACAAGGGCTGTGGGTTCCATATTCTCCCTCTGTCTTGGCATTGAGTCTCTGAACCCTGAGAGGCAGTATATTATTTCCTATATCTATATCTATACCTATCTATATTTAATCTATCCATCCATCATCTATCATCTATTTTATCTGCCTACCTATCTACTTGTCTTATCTATCTATCATCTATCTATCTCCATATATATATACATATAAACATATATACATACACACACACACACACACACACACACATATATATATATATATACATACACACACACACACACACACACATATATCTCAGCACTGGGTTGGAAGTCAGGCCAACTGGGTTCAAATCCAGGTTCTGACCCTAAATGTTCTATCTTGACCAAGATACTCCATCTCTCTGAGAATCAGTTTCCCTTATGCAAAATGAACTTCATCATGTATGATCAGATCCCTGGGCTATTGCTGTTTCTGTATGAATGTGAACTCCACATCTCTGCAGAGCTCCAAAGGTGAAGTCATGATGCCCCTGGCTCTAGGCTGAGGTAACACCATGAGATCTCTGTGTGCCCATCTTCCAGCCTTTCAGGAGGCTCCCTCTCAGATCCCGATGGGCCAGAGCAATCATTGCCTTTGGTTCCTCTTTCCCTTGAGATTACCGAGGGAGAGGGGAGGAGGAAGCATTGATGCCCAAGCCCCCAGGGACCCCATTCCTTAGTCACTGTCTATTTATAGTATGATCTGTTCCCCTTCATCCTGAAGCAGACTGTTCAGGACCACCCCCCAATTTTCTGAGTTATTTACAGTTGTGGTCAGCTCATCACCTCTGATGGGAGTCTCTGGAGGAGACAGCACAGGAGTGGGGAAGGATTGATGGGGTCAGCAGACAGTGGTTTCACAGGAGATGAAGCTGGGCTTGTCTGGAAGAAAGGAAGCTGGGAAGCAGTGACTTCCAGACCTGGTCCTGTCTCTGACCTGGAGCAAGTTGCTGTAGCTCACATGGTCTCAATTTCTGAACTCAAAAAAACACAAGAGTGGCTGTGTCTAGAGAAAGGGAAGATTCTGGAAAAATGTTTAGAGAAAAGAGGGAGAGACAACTTTTGTATGAGGGTAAATGGCAGGGAAGGTCTCTGGGGGAAGTCAGCCCTGGGCTGGGCCTTGAAGGATAACTTCATGGAGTCAGAGGATGGGGATGGAGCGTGATACATGTTAGGTTTCTGAACATGTGGTGAGACAAGGTTGACCACAGGAGGCCCTGAGTGCCAGGACAAGCTGATTAATGAGAATGGGCACTCAGGCATGAACATGGTAAAGCAGGCAGCCCGCCCTCTCTGCTGACCTCTCTCACTCCACCACCTCCTGCCTGTTTTTCTATTGTAGACAATGCTTTGGAGCTCCTCTCCCTCTTTCGTCTCCATGGCTGTCTGAGTGCTCAGACACTCAGTGGGGGCATACTCATGTGTCCCCTTGGAACCCAAGGGTAGCCCTGAGGAGTTGTGGGGGAGGCAGTGATCTCAACCCACACTTACACTGTCCTAGGAAGCAGCCTTTTGCCATTGGACGTGAGATGAAGGAAGAAGGCCTGAGGTTTAAGTTCCTACTGAAGAAGTCCCTGAGATGTGTCACTTTCTCTCTCAGTGCCTCTGTTTCCCCCTCCATAGAATGGGAGAGAAAATGAGACATTAGCCCTCTACTCTGACCATGGAGAGAAAAAGCCCAAAGGTTTCTGGGAACTCTGAAGCCTCAGACAAGGGGCCAAGACCTTCCTTCCACCACGGGGATCATCAATCAGCCAAGAAGTAATTAGTGAGCAAGCCAGATAAGTTTGGCTCTGTGCTAAATGACAGGGAGGCACTTGTACAGACAGCGCCAAGCTGTGACCCCTGCCTTTGGGATCCGGTTCAGCTCGATGTCTGGTGAGTGAGTGTTCTTAGAAGATGTCAGTTCAGGAAGAGTCGTTTTGGGACTTGGTATGTCTGAGTTAATCAATAACATCTGGGTTTAAATTTCGCTGCTCATATGACAAGCTCTTGAGTTTTCATCATCACAGTGTAGTGGAAAGGACAATGTGCTCAGTGTCAGGTAACTGGCATTCAAGTCCTCACTCTGCTACCTTGAGGGGTGGTCATCCCACTTTTCCCCTTCCCCACCCCCTTCATGCCTCAGTCTTGGCCCCTCCATCTCTGGCCTTCCTTTCTTTGCACCTCTGGTCCCCCATGCCTGGAAAACCCTCCCTCCTCACCTCTAACTCTTAGAATTTCTGTCTTCCCTCAAGGTTCAGTTCTAAGCTCACATTCTGCAGGAGCCTTTCTTGACCCTTCCTTGAACCCAAGACCTTCATCTCAAAGGTTATCATGGATCTACTTCATATCTGAACCTCTCTGGGTAAGTATTTTCTTTCCTCTTAGAATGTAAGGTCCTAGAGGGCAGGAACACTTTTGTTCTTGTATGTACCTTGCACACAACAGACATACTTGTAGATTGGATTGATTGTGCCTCAATTGCCACATTTTTAAAACAAAGAGATGACTAGACAACTCCTAAAGTTTCTTTTCCTAGGTAAATTCTAGGAAGTTAATTTTAATTTTAATTCAATGTCACCCTTTGGCCAAGTCTTGAAGTAACTGTAGTGTAACAAAAAGGGTCCCTCACAAGGCAGCAGGAGACTTGTATCCCTTCACCACTTGTTAGCTGTTTGACTTATGTTGTCTGTGCTTCAGCTGCTTATTTTGGCAAATGGGAATAATATGCCTTCCTTGCACATAGATGTTGCTTAATAGCAAGTAGGTTTGCAATGTATAGAATGCCAGACCCGGAGTTAGGGAGACCTGAGTTCAAATCTGACTTCGGACACTTACTAGCTGTGTGACCCTGGGCAAGTCACTTAACTTCTACTTCAGTTTCCTTATTTGTAAAATGGGAATGATAACAACAGTGTTTGACATCATAGGGTTGCAAGATATAGACACTATTTCATTATTATTGAATTTCTTCCCAGAGCTTAAGCTCTAATCCCCTGAGGAGGGGAGATGGAGGTCATACTGTCCATTATGTAGGTGTGTTACAATGGTGAAACTGAGGCAGGGGACAATATTGGACTAGGTTCCTCTGTAAGGGTGCCGAATTGTGACTCTAGGTCATTTGGAAATCTGAAAGCTGAGACACAGCTGGGGCTGAGAAGGCACCATTTTAACTAGATCTCTAGCTTTCCTCTCTCTTCCTGGAAGACGAGTATAGGAGAAGCCCTTCCAACCTCCCTCGATGCCCTGGGTCCACACTAGCCACCAACCAACCAAAGTTCAACAACAATAACAAAAGTCTGCTAGGCAGGGGTAGCAAGGGAGGTGTTTAATTGGCTGGTCTCTGCTGCAGCCTGATAAGCCACTATTGATTTTCTGTTGGAAAAGTCGCTGTGTGTGTGTGTGTGTGTATGCGTGTGTGTATATATGTACATACACATGTGTGTCCATGTTTATCTGCTTCTATTTCTAATCTCTCACTGAGGTGTGAGTACTTGACATTTCTTCTAGCAAATGACTTCTCTCTGCTCCCAGTCACTTTTTTGGGAAGATGAGACATGTCGATCTCTCCATAGATGCTGTCTCTTCTGATCCCCAGGGTCTGCCTTCCCCAGCTTGGTCCCCTAGCCCCAGCCAGCCCTCACTCCTAGCTCAATTTGCTTCCTCATTCAAGATTCTTGACCTTGAGTAGCCTCCTGTCTCTAGTCTCATCTCTAATCAGGAATCGACCAACCATAAAGAGCCTTGCAGAGGGAGGTGCTAAGGGTGGACAGAAATCTGAACTCAGAAAAAACCGGGGTTCGGATTCTGCCTCTGCCACTCACTAGATGCATGACTGTCATTATGTCACTAAGGTTTCCTTTATGTCACTCAGTTTCCTCATCTGTAAAATGAGGGTTAAGCATGTGCATTCCCTGCATCACAGGACAGCTATGTATCATCAACAAACATTTCTTAAATGTCTGCTTCGTGCCATAGGGTAGCTCAGGGTAGCAGTGGTTAGAGTGTCGGGCCTGGAATCAAGAAGACCTGAGTTCAAATTTGACCTCAGACACTTACAAGTGTTGTGACTCCCAGACATGTCGCTTAAACCTGTTTGCCTCAGTTTCCTCACCTGTACAATGAGCTGGAGAAGGAAATGGCAAACCCCTCCAGCATCTTTTGTGACCTCATTAGAATCTCAACTTTATGAGAGCAGGAACTCTTCATACCTGGATCCCCAGCACCCAGCATAGTGCCTAGCACATAGCAAACACTTAATGAATACTCTTTAGTTGAGGGTTGATTAGGATGTGAAGGTGCTTTCTCCTGATCATTCTCAGTATTGGTGACCCGGTCCTGCTACACTTGTCTGGCATGGCTGCCAGGTTAGTGGGCCTAGGGAAAAGCCTGGGATAAGGTCCACCTTCTGGTACCCTTCTAGGATAAAAAAAAATCAAAGATAACAGTATTGAGACAGTCAGGCTCCAGAAAATATTGTTTATTCCACAAAATTCAATTCAACAAACATTTATTGAGGACTTACTGTGTGCTAGGCACTGAGGGTACAGAGAGACAAAAGTGGGACAGTCCCTGCCCACAGGGAGCTTATATTCTACTGCAAACTATATACAAACCAAGCAAGCAAACGTATTCAGTTCCTACTCTGTGCTGGAGATGCAAAGATAAAAGTGAATCATTTCCTGTTGTCAAGGAACTCACATTCAAAGAGTGGGATCGGGAGGGATAGAATATGTATCGTTGTTGTTGAGTCATTTTAAAAGTCCTGTCTGATACTTGGTGACCCTGTTTGGGTTTTTTTGGCAAAGACACTGGAGTGGTTTCCCATTTCCTACTCCAGCTCACTTTACAGATGAGGAGATAATATGTACACAGATAAATATATATATTAAATTAATATATATATATATATACAGGTACATTAATAAATGCAATAATGTGTGTATTAATATGTATTCAGATAAGTAAATATAAAAATTTATAGCTATAAATATTAATATCAGCAGTGGAAAGATATCAAGAAAGATCTTTTGTGGGAGTTGGCAACTCAGCTGAGTTTTAGAGGGGAGCAAAGGATTTTCAGAGGCAGTGGGGATGGAGAGAGGGAGTGTATTCCAGGCATGAAGCACAGCCTGTGCAAAGACAGAGAGAAGGTAAATGAATAACATTTATGAGATTAGTTGTGAGCAGGGGCGCGTGATGGAAGCCAGAGGGCCAAACAAAGGAGTTTGTATCTAATCCTAAGCAGTTGGGAGACACTGGAACTTTACAAACAGGAAAATGACAGGGTGAGACTCATACTGGAGGAAGATCACTTTGGCAATCATGGAGAGCTGGGATTGGAGTGGAGAGAGACTCAAGGCAGAGAGACCCACTGGGAAGCTATTTCAGTAACCTATATGAGTGGTGATGAAGATTGAAGCTAAAATGGCAGCTATGTGAGTCCAGGGAAGGGGGCAGATGTCAGAACTGTTACAGAAGTAAAATCAACAAGACTTGGCAACTGTTTGGCTATGGAAGGGAGGGCAAAGGGATGTAAGGTGTCAAGGATGATATTGCAGTTACAATTCTGGGTGACTACAAGAATGGCAATGGAAACAGTGAAGTTCATAAGAGGGAAGGATTTGGGAAAAAGCTAACAAGCTCTGTTGTGGACATGCTGGGTCTGAGATACCCATGGGACATCCACTTTGGAATATCCAGTAGGCAGCATCCAATAGAGTGATATGGAGCTGGAGCTTAGGAGAGAGACCAGAGTTGGAAATATAGATTGGGGACTACAAAGCAATACAAAGTGATTTCATAAGAGAGATTCTGTTAATGACTGGGGGAATCAGACTCATTTAAGAGACTGGCAAAAACATCATGCGAAAGAATAGATACTCAGCAGGATAGTGATTTCCCTAGGAACGATGCAAAGAGGAGGGAATGGGGAGGAGGAGGGGCTTCTTTCCAAACTCACAGTGGATGCTGGGAAGAAAGTATTAAGAATCCTATTTAGGAATCATTTGGCTTGATGATATCTTGTCTGAGATCCACTTTTATCTGACATTTCTTTAGGGCTGTGTACACATGAAGTCTCTCAAGGTGCTGGACCTGGAATCAAGAAGACCTGTGTTCATGTCTCACTGGATACTGACAAGGTCACCCTGGTGAAGTCACTTAACTCATTGGAAGGAATTCTCTGCATATCTCGCAACTCTTGTTGTCCCAATCTTCTTATGATATTTCATATGATATAGGACAGATCTCACAATGAACCTCTGAAGGCAGGTAAGCCAACGTATCATCCATATTTTACACATGAGGAACTTGAGGCTTTTTGTTGTTCAGTCATTTTCCAGTTGTGTTCGACTCTTTGTGAATTCATTTTGGGGCTTTCTTGGCAAAGATATTGGAGCTATTATTTTTATAGCTCATTTTACAGATGAGGAAACTGAGGCAAACAAGATTAAGTGACTTGTACAGGGTCACACAGCTAGTAAATGCCTAAGGCCAGATTTGAACCCATAAAGAGAAGTCTTCCTTTCATTCAGGGCTGACACTCTATTTACTGAACCACCTAGTTACCTTGTGGTGGCTTAGAGAGATTAATTAACTTATCTGACAACCTGTGTTGGGCTTGGCATTCAATGTTGGGTCTCCTGATTCTCTGTGCTTTCTGTGTTCAATGACAGAAAGATGCCTTTTACTATCACCATTAACATTAAGTTTATGAGTCCCCAGATGGTTTCTTAAGAATCACATATCCCAGGGCAGAGCCAAGATGTCAGAATAGAAAGACACATCTACTCTAGCTCTTCCCCCACAGCCTGTAAGATACCTGTAAAAAATGACTAAACAAATTATAGAGCAGCAGAAGTCACAAAAAGATAAAGTGAAAGAGATTTCTAACCCAAGGTAGCCTGCAAGGCTAGCAAGAAAGTTCTATAGTATGGGCTTCAGAGCAGAGCACAGCCCACAGAGCCCAACCCAGCCTTGGCCATGCAGCATCAGCAGGAACAGGACTGGAACAGGCCTGGAGGGGAAATCCCAGGCAGCAGCTGCAGTTCTCAGATCTCTCAACCCACAAATGCCAAAGACAGCTTCAAAGATCAATGAGAAAGCTTTTTCACCTGGGTAAGAGGGAACAGGGTCTTCCTCTAGCCCCAGTCCCAGGTGGTGGTGGCAGCAACAGCAGCAGCATCCATTTTTGGAGCCCTTGATTCAAAGATACTGGCAGAATTGAGCCGCTGATCTGAACCTCAGACCTGAGTGGTGGCCCTGGGGAGAGGAAGAGTGCTGGCTGGAGTGGTGGAGCTGGTGGAGGCTCTGTCAAGAGAATTCTACTTGCATATCCTAGGCAGAAAACCTTTCGTAGCTCCCAGACCAGAATGCAGGCCAGGAGACCTCCTCTCCCTTGATTGTGCCACCTGGAAGGAACTGAGAACATATAGGTCCACAGAGTATACCCTCCTCTTGGCAAAGGACTCAAAAGTCAAGTAACTGACTGGGAAAATGCCCAAAAAAGGGGAAAAAAATAAGATTATAGAAGGCTACTTTCTTGGTGAATAAGTATTTACTTCCATCCTTTCAGATGAGGAAGAATAATGCTTACTATCAGAGAAAGACATAAAAGTTGATTCTTCTGCATCCAAAACTTCTGCATCTAAAACAAAAAAATATGCAATGATAGTAGGCCATGGAAGAGCTCAAAAAGGATTTTGAAAATCAAGTAAGGGAAATGGAGGAAAAATGGGAAGAGAAATGAGAGCAATGCAAGAAAATCATGAGAAGCAAGTCAACAGCTTGCTAAAGGAGACCCCAAAAAGTGTTGAAGAAAATAACACCTTTAAAAATAGGGTAACTCAATTGGCAAAAGAGGTCCAAAAAGCCAATGAGGAGAAGAATGTTTTAAAAAGCAGAATTAACCAAATGGAAAAGGAGGTTCAAAAGCTCACTGAAGAAAATAGTTCTTTACCATGGAGCCAAGACAGCAGAGTAGAAAGATGCATATACTCTAGCACTTCTCTCACAGCCCACAGAATACCTATAAAAGAAAAAATGACTCTCAACAAATTCTAGAGCAGCAGAAGCCACAGAATGACAGAGTAAAAGAGATTTCCAGACAAAGTAACCTGGAAGGCTGACAGGAAAGGCCTATCTCATGGGATGCTGAGTGGAGCAGAACCCAGCCCAGGCCACGTGGCATGGAGAGGAACAGGACTAAAACAGGCCTCCAGGGTAGAATCCCTAGCAGGGAGGGTCCCAGATCCTTCAATATTCAAGTGACAAAGAAAGTTTCAAAGGTCAGTGTGAGACAGCTTTCCCAGATGGGCAAGATAGGAGTGGGGTCCCCCCAGCACTGGGCCCAGGAGATGACAGAGGTGACAGCAACAGCAGCAGTGGGAGGCAGGCAGTTATGGTGGCTGTGGAAGAAGCCTTGGTCAATTGTTCAAGCAGCTCAGCTTAAAGCCTCTGGGGGAATTGAGAAGGGGATCTGAACCTCAACCCTCAGTGGCAGCCCCTCCCCTCCCCAAAACCCCTGGGGCAGTTGAGCAGCTGATCTGAATCTCAGCCTTGAGCATAGTCCTAAGGGGAGGAGGAACACTAGGATCCTCCTCTTGATAAGGGATTCAGAAGTCAAGTACCTGGCAGGGCAAAATGCCCAGAAAGGGGGAAAAAATAAGACTATAGGAGGTTACTTTCTTGGTGAACAGGTATCTCCTTCCATCCTTTCAGATGAGGAAGAATAATGCATACGGTCAGAGGAAGTCAAGACTTCTGTCTCCAGTACCTCCAAAATGAATATGAAATGGGCTGAGGTCATAGAAGATCTACAGAGAACCAAAAAAATGCTGAGGAAAATAACACCTTTAAAAATGGGCTAATTCAATTGGAAAAAGAAATCCAAAAAGCCAATGAGGAGAAGAAGGCTTTAAAAAGTAGAATTAGCCAAATGGAAAAGGAGGTTCAAAAGCTCACAGAACAAAATAGTTCGTTAAAAATGACAATATGATAAACCAAGAAGTTACAAAACAAAACCAAAAGATTGAAGAAATAGAAGATAATGTGAAACATCTCACTGGAAAAACAACTGACCTGGAAAATAGATCCAGGAGAGAAAATTTAAAAATTATGGGACTACCTGAAAGACATGATCAAAAAAAGAGCTTAGATATCATCTTTCATGAAATTATCAAGGAAAACTGCCCTGATATTCTAGAACCAGAAGGCAAGATAAATATTGAAAGATTCCAACAATCACCTCCTGAAAAAGATCCAAAAATAGAAACTCCTAGGAATACTGTGGACAAATTTCAGAATTCCCAGGTCAAGGAGAAAATATTGCAAGCAGCTAGAAAGAAACAATTTGAATATTGTGGAAATACAATCACAATAACACAAGATCTAGCAGCTTCTACATTAAGGGACCAAAGGGCTTGGAATGGGATATTCCAGAAGTCAAACGAACTGGGATTTAAACCAAGAATCACTTACCTAGCAAAATTGAGTATAATACTTCAGGGAAAAAATGGTCATTCAATGAAAAAGAGGACTTTCAAGCATTCTTGATGAAAAGACCAGAGCTGAATAGAAAATTTGACTTTCAAATACAAGAATCAAAAGAAGCATGAAAAGGTAAACAGGAAAGAGAAATCATAAGGGACTTACTAAAATTGAACTGTTTACATTTCTACATGAAAAGATAGTATTTGTAACTCTTGAAACTGTTCTAAATATTTGAGTAGTTGGAGGGATTATATACATGCACACACATACATATATACATATATATTATATAGATAATATACACACACACACACACACACACACACACACACACACATATATATATATATATATATATATATATATATAGAGAGAGAGAGAGAGAGAGAGAGAGAGAGCGCACAGGGTGAGTTGAATAGAAAGGAACGATATCTAAAAAAATAAAATTAAGGGGTGAGAAAGGAATGTATTGGGAAAAGAATGGGAGAAATGGAATGGGGCAAATTATCTCTCATAAAAGAGGCAAGAAAAAGCTTTTTCTATGGAGGGGGAAAAGTGGGGGAGGTGAGAGGGAAAAAGTGAATCTTACTCTCATCACACTTGGCTTAAGGAAGGAATAACATGCACACTCAATTTGGTAAAAAAAAATCTATCTTACACTACAGGAAAGTAGGGGAGAGGGGAATAAGTGGGGTGGGGGATGATGGAAGGGAGGGCAATGGGAGGAGGTAACAATTAGAAGTAAACATTTCTGTGAAAGGACAAGGTCAAAAGAGAGAATAGAATAAATGAGAGGCAGGATAGAATGGAGGGAAATATATATAACTAGTCATATACAACATGACTCTTATGGAAGTCTTCTGCAAAATGACACACATATAGCATGTATTGAATTGCTTGCCTTCTCAGTGGGCTTGATGTGGAGGGAGGAAGGGAGAGAAGTTGGATCTCAAAGTTTTAGGAATGAATGTTGAGAATTGTTTTTACATACCACTGGGAAATAAGAAATACAGGTAATGGGGTATAGAAATTTATCTTGCCCTACAATAGAAGAGAGACATCGGGAATAAGGAAAGAGAGAGGTGTGATAGAAGGGAAGGCAATTGGGGGAAGGAGTAATCAGAATGCATGGCATTTTAGGGGGGGAGAGGAGAGATGGGGAGAAAATTTGAATCTCAAAATTTTGTGAAAATGAATGTTGAAAACTAAAAATAAATAAACATAAAAAAGAACCACACAACCCTCCTCCACAACCTTTTCAAGAAGGTTTCTTTTCCATGAATGAACAGCACTGTATTTTCTTTTTTTTTTTTGAAATTAATATAAATTTATTTATTTAACTTTTACATTCATTTTCACAAAATTTTGGTTCCAAAATTTTCTCCCCATTGGTTCCCTCCCCCCACCCTAGTACACTGAGCATTCTAATTTCCCCTATCACCAATCTGCCCTCTCTTCTATCATCCCTCCTTTCTCTTGTCCCCAGCTTCTCTTTTGTCCTGTAGGGCCAGATAACTTTCTATTCCCCGTTACCTGTATTTCTTGTTTCCTAGTAGCAAGAACAATACACGGCAGTTGTTCCTAAAACTTTGAGTTTCAAATTCTCCCCATCCCTTCCTCCCCACTCATTCCCTTTGGGAAGGCAGGTAATTCCATATAGGCCATATCTGTGTAGTTTTGCAAATGACTACCACAATAGTCATGTTGTGTAAGGCTATATTTCCCTCCATCCTGTCCTGCCCACCATTGTTGCTATTCTCTCTTTTGATCCTGTCCCTCCCCAAGAGTGTTGACTTCAAATTGCTCCCTCCTCCCATTGCCCTCCCTCCCATCATCTCCCCACCCTGCTTATCTCCTTCTCCCCCACTTTCCTGTATTGTAAGATAGGTTTTCATACCAAAATGGGTGTGCATTTTATTCCTTCCTTTAGTCGAATGTGATGAGAGTAAACTTCATGTTTTTTTCCTCAGCTCTCCTCTTTTTCCCTCCACTAAAAAGTCTCCTGCTTGCCTCTTCTATGAGAGACAATTTACCCCATTCCATTTCACCCTCTCTCCTCTCACTACATTTCTCTC